>QXTE01000008.1:11230113-11442553 GCA_003942145.1 Platysternon megacephalum | reverse complement strand
CCCCCCCCCCCGCCCGGGGGGCACAGGGACCTGGTGCCGGCCGCTTCTGGAGAGCAGTGTGGGGCCCACGGCACCACAGGGGGCAATCCCGTGGGCCGGATCCAAAGCCCTGACGAGCCGGATCTGGCCCGCGGGCCGTAGTTTGCCCACCCCTGATCTACACATACAATTTTTTTTCCTTCTGGTTTACTACTTCTTGCATAGATAGGCATTTTCAATGTATTTCTTTAAAAATAAAAATCCATCACTATGTTTTTAAGTTTGAGAGCACACCTTGCCTCTTGAATGCCAACTAATTACCCTTTGCCTTTTAAATTTTCTTGTGAGCACAGGCTTTGTCAAATCAGTTGTAGTTCTGGAGTATGCATGACCCCCCTCTGTTTGTGTACATTCGCTTTACTGGGGTTGGAAAATCATTGAAAGATGCTCGGAGGCATGGTAGACTGCTGGAACTTGTGTGTAGATAACATGCTATCCCATACAACCAAATACCATAATCTCTAAAACAAGCCCCACCCTCCGCACCTATGCTTCACTATTGCCCCCATGCTTCACTATTGCCCCCATGCTTCATTTTCTGCCTGATGTCTGTAGTACTCAGACTTACCTATTACGATGCTTCAGTGGTAATACACTGTAGGGAACTGGCTCAGGGCATGATAATCCACGCCTCCTCTTGCATTTGATGTAGTTCTACTCTGTGAGAGATTTTGTTTTAAAACTGCCTGATGTATGGTAATTTATAGAAAAAATAATTAAATGCTGAGCTGCAGTTGAAGTGTATCTACAGCTGATATATACATTTCTTTGGATCTTCCTGTATGCGCTCATGTACAGTTACCTTACTAGCATATCCATGCAACAGCAATGGTACCCTATTTCATAGACTCGCCGTCATGCAGGCACCCCATCATGGAGATACTCAACATTACAATAATTCTATCCTGTCTCCTCCTTCAGGCTCCAGTAGTCTGGTGACTTGGCCCTCTGGCCAGGCACACAGTTCCCTCCCCCATTCTGAGTTAACCATGTCCAAACCAAATGTCCCACAAAGCAAAAATCATCAAATATCAGGGTTGGAAGGGACCTCAGGAGGTCATCTAGTCCAACCCGCTGCTCAAAGCAGGACCAATCCCCAGATCCCTAAATGGCCCCCTCAAGAATTGAACTCACCACCCTGGGTTTAGCAGGCCAATGCTCAAACCACTGAGCTAGCCCTCCCCCCAAATACAGGCCTCGTCCGGTATTTGAACCGGGGACCTCTCACACCCAAAGCAAGAATCATGCCCCTAGACCAGGGGTCAGCAACCTTTACTATCAAAAGAGCCATTTTGCCCCCTCTTCCACTAAAGAAAAATAGTCTGGAGCCGCAAAACATAACACTGCTTATAAACTTTTAAAAGTTTTAATCTTTTTTTAATTTTACCTGTTACAACAACAGAATACAACAAACAGAAGTGCAGTGTGCATGTGTAGGCCTACTTTGAAATAAATTAAACACTGAACTATGCAGGCCTTTTTGAGTCCTTCCCGTAGTTGTGTAAAATTAAAATAAAACGTAGCCCACTTTAATATAAAAAACATATAGTTGCAGCTTAGCAGTTTTAAAAAAGTAAACATGAAATTAGGAACGTTTTTTGACAAGTCCATTTCAGTGTGCTCTCATCCTCTTTGGGTTTCTTTCTCGGCCAGCAATCAACCGAAGCACCTGAACATACAATAAAAAACTACATCAGCTCCGGGTCTGCAATAAATGTTTTTTTCTGAATAATAATAGCCTATTAAATGCTAGTGTTCTCACCTGTTTAATGTGACTTCTGTTTCTGAAGCTCGATGCTGATCTTCCCTATGTCGGGGCTGTAAGATGTGACTTTGATCTTCACACAGGACTGTAGGCTCTCATTTGTGAGGCGGGAGCGATATTTGGACTTTATGAAGTTCATGCTCGAGAAAACTTGCTCGCATAAGTATGTTGAGCCAAAGATGGACAGGACTCCAAATGCATACTTTTTCATGTTCATATACGTGTCGGGAATGGCACTCCATGTTTCAAAAACAAGTTTGTCGGGTTTGGGGAGGTTTTCAATATCATCCCATTTGTGCTCTTTAGCGAGAGTGGCCTTCTGACGGGCGACTTCTTCGAGATCCGCTGTCAGGCTTTTGAATTTGGACACCCATAAGTCTTTATCCGCTATGTCGGCCAGTTCAATTTCAAGATCGGGCTGACTTATCCCTGTGAATGCGGATATGTTCAGCAGGGATGGGTTGATGTCCAGCGGTGTGACAAGGAAGGACAGAGTGTTTTTTTCCTTTCTGAACTCGCTGAATCTTTCTCCAAATGCAGCTTGCATTGCCATAATTGCACGGTGTAAATAATCACAATTTATGTGATTGTTCTCTTCTTTGAACTCTCTCAGGGAGGGGAAGTGAGAAAGCGTACCTCTCTGTACATCTCTGGCAAACACTGTCATCTTGCGCTCAAACGCCAGAACATCCTCCAGCAACTGCAGGGCCGTGCTTCCCTTTCCCTGGAGATTTTTATTCAGCGTGTTTAAGTGACTTGTCATATCCACCATGAAATAAAACTTTTCCAGCCAATCGAGGTCTCCCAGTTCGGGATAGCTGAGGCCTTTGCTTTCCAAGAAGGTTTTCACATGTTCCAGACAAGCAGCGAAGCGTTTCAGCACGTCTCCCCTTGACAGCCACCGAACTCTGTTGTGCAGCAGGAGATCCAAATATGCGCTCTCGACTTCATCTAACCATGAACAAAACTGTCGGTGGTTTAACCCGTTTGCAATTATTTTGTTCACTATCTTAATAACGAGGTTCATCACTTCCACACATTCAGGGGGGAATGTTTGAGCACACAGTGCTTCTTGGTGCAAGATGCAGTGAAACGTCATCAGCTCTCGATCCAGCGACTTTTGAAGTAAATTCACAAAGCCCTTCTGTGCTCCTCTCATACTGGGTGCACCATCAGTAGACACTGACACCAGGTGAGTGGTGTTTATTCCTTTGGCTTTTAGACAACTCAAAACAGCCTCACAAATGTCCTGTCCCCGCGTTTGGCCCTTTAACGGTATGAGTTCAATCAGTTCTTCCTGTGGCCCATCAGAGTTCACATATCTGCATAACAGTGCTGTCTGCTCAATATCGTTTACATCACTTGACTCATCACAGGCAATTGAATATGCTTGAGCTGAATTGATGTCATCAATTTGCTTACTGGTGATGTTTGTTGCCATTTTAATGGTCCTGTCCTTGACGGTCTTTGCAGAGAGAGGCATTTCTTTAATTTTCTGAATAATTTCCTGTTTGTTGAAGGGAGCCACAACAAAGAGGCTGAAGAGCCGCATGCGGCTCCGGAGCCGCGGGTTGCAGACCCCTGCCCTAGACCAACAAGCCAAACAAACACAAGATTTTCTACCCGACCTGGGGTAGTTTTCAGAGTCCAAAGTAAACATAAATGAACAAACTCTACCACCCTTCTTGGGATCCTCTCTCTATAGACTGTGCCAAGGCTCTTCAGATTTCTTTGCTGCTCTTTTATAGACCACCTGTAGACTCAGCTCCCCTGGAGTTCCTCCCCTTGTTTGCCTCTTCACATTTACCTGATCACATTTGTCTAGCTGGGGTTTAGACCTTTTCCAGGACCTGCCTTCTCCCTTCAGAGCTAGCCCCATGAGATACTCTCCCTCTGAAAGCTCGCCTATCAACTGAGCCTACTCCTGCACCTCTCCCTCAGTCTTTTGGGGAAATCATCCATCTTCCTCCCAGCTGAGCCTCCTAATTGCCCCAAACCAACAAATCACCAGATGATCAGGGTCAGCTGGGGAGGGTAGCTGACTCATCCCAGGCATTGCTAAGCCCAACTACCCTGACATATCACACATACACCCACATTCTTTTATTCACTCTCACGTATACATTAATCTAAAAAAAATTTTTATAAAACCATCAAAATAATGGGCAGCATTATTCATGTGACTGTCATGAGCGCAGCTCTCATTGTGGCATATGGAGAAGTAGGCACATAGAATAGCATTGCATGTGGCTAAGGAACATTGGGCAATACAGAGATAGAATTTTAACAACACTGTGTATTGTTACATGGGCAGTGAGGAAGGCTGGTTAAACCAGCCAAGTCAGAACTACTCCTATTCTTAATTTTGCCCAGGATTTGCTCAGTGGTGCTGTACAAGTCATAGCTTCTCTGTGCCTTGGTTTGTCTAGTCAGAAATTAAGTATAATGAATAGTTCAATAGCACATTGTGAATCTTAATGATTTTAAAGCACTTTAAGATGCATCTATGAAAGCTCACAACTGCAATCATTGTTTATTGCAAGGTGCATCAAGGAATCTATATTTATACTTTATAATTAATATAGAACATTTGGACACTATGATAAAAATGAATAGACAGAGCCACAAAAAAATGCAGGGAATAAGTTTTTCGATAATATACAAAGGAAGTAATACTCAGTACCCAATTTAGGCAAATTTTCTGTGACAAAGATTATTTGCTGAAAGAAAAAGGATGACAAGACTAGGGAAAATTGTATTTAATTTATGAGACAGAGATTGATTAATTATAATACTGAAAGTGGGGGGAGAATTGAATGTTATTGTTATGAAAGTAAACAATGATGGGAGGAAAAACGTGAAAAGTCATGAAGTCAGGATGGGGGAGATGGAGACAAAGGTAGTATGAAAAGATGTAGAGTTAGCAAGAGCAGGAGTATGAAGAAATGAGAGCACAGATGTTGGCAGTGAAAGAATCAGGCAGAACCTTGAGAGGACAAAAGGTTTGACGGCAATATGGAAGGAGAAGAAAGGCCAGGTAAAAGAGAGAGATATACGCATAGGGCATGTCTATACTACAAAGTTAAGCCAACTTAATTTAAGTCAACATCTAGCAGCTACAATAATTAAGTCAATCAAGTGTGTCTCAGTGAAGTGCATCCTCACCAGCAGGGCATTGATGCACAGAGCAGTGCACCATGGGTAGCCACAGGGGTTTTTGGGAAGGGTTTGCAATGCCTGATGGGACCAAAACATTGTCACAGGGTGGAATGGGAACATGACTTTGAACATGCTGCAGTTTCCTCCCTCCCCCCCCGATATCAATGGCAAACAACCCATACTTTTTCATGCCTTTTTTCGAAAGCCTGGCTTAGCAGTGCGTACACCATAGCCCGAGAAGCATGGATCCTGCTCAGTTGTGCACTCTTGCTGTGAGTATTACAAACATCTCACGCCTTGGTTCTGGAAATATTACAGGGTAAGACAGGAGCCGCTGTGTCGAACATTGTGATGTCCTTTAAGCAGCCCTGCTGCAAGCCATAGAATGAAACAATTCCTGGTTGCTGCTGGCAGTCACGCAGCAGCTGAACATGGTGGAATGCCATTTCTGGTCCCGGGAAACAAGCACTGACTGGTGGGATCACATCGTTATGCAGTTATAGAATGACTAGCAGTGGCTGCAGAACTTTCCAGTGTGGAAGGCCACTTTCCAGGAACTTTGTGCAGAGCTTTCCCCAGACCTAAAGTGCAGCAACACTAAAATGAGACCTGCTCTGACTGTGGAGAAGCAAGTGGCAATTGCTCTGTGGAAGCTTGCAACGCCAGACTGCTACCCATCAGTGGGGCATCAATTTGGAGTTGGTAAATCCACCATGGGAGCTGTTGTGATCCAAATTTGCAGGGCCATTAATCGACTTCTGCTAAGAAGGGTAGTGACTCTGGGAAATGTGCAGGACATAGTGGATGGTTTTGCCGCAATGAGGTTCCCTAACTGTGGTGGGGCCACATTTGTACCTTCCTTGCTCAATGCATAGTAAGCAATAATGTGTACTCATCCATCTGAGCATCTATCATTACCTCCTTCCAACCACTTCCAGTTATAATTTATTTCACAGTTTATAAAAGTGAACCATCTTAACAACTTTGGGAACGCATCTAACCAATTTACTTCTGTGAGAACTGAGCATATTCTTCACCTCACCGGAAGCACTAAGTGCCTGGCAGGATCAAGCGCATACAGACTATCTTCAGAGACAGATTTAGAAAATGTTTTGTAGGTAGGAAAAAAGTGGGTTTGCATATTGGGCACTGAACTAATAACCTGCAGCTTTTTGTTATATAAAATACTCCATTGTTTTTAATTGTACAAATGAAAATTAACATTTTAACCCATCATCTCCCTTTTTTCTTTTCAAGCTTTTTATTTTATGATTATTAACATACATGAATTTTCCAGAAATGTATTAACCAATCTTATTCATAATCTGTATTTATCTTTAAAAGGGCCATTTGTTTTTGGTCGGCCAATTATCTGTGTATTTATTTTGTTCCAATTCCAGAAATGATAAGCATACATACATTATGAAATCTACTGGATCCTGATATAAGGCTGTTTGACATATTTTGTATTTGAAAGATTCCCCATATTTTATTTCTCCATGCCTCTAACATTGAGGGATCTGTCCTTTTCCAAAAAGGAGTATGACACATCTGACTGCTAGTAGCAACAGTATTTATCAATGGGTCTTTCCAAGAGTCAATCAACTCCTTAGGAATATTTATGGTTTCCCCTCACCTCCCACCTGCTTGCAAATTTGGGTTGGGAAAAGAATGACTGGATAAGATAAAACTCACTCAGGTTCTTTGTCAGTGCTTGCGAGGAAAAAAAACATCTGATGTACATTTTCAAATTTGTGTTTTTCCCCCACATTTGACAAGAAAATAGATGGTAGACAAATTACTAAAATAAAAGAGTACTAATAATTTTGAAAGGGTTATATGGAAATTGTACTAACATCAAGAATCAAACTTGGTGAACTTTATGATAGGATGTTGGATAATTCAAATTTCTTTTCAGAATATCAATCATATAGTTTGTAGAATAAAATATGAAAGTTTGACATTAATAAATATTACTTTACACATCTTATTTGGGATCTGTTCAGTCTCTGGCAAGTAAAATGTTAATAGGCTCCCTTCACAAAGCTACACTGAACTTTAATGATCAGTCTGAAACTGGCTTTTCACAATGGTTCTTTGAGAAGAGGTGTGTAAAACTTATCTTGACTAAGGTTACATTCAGAATCTCATACAGAGATCTGAATCACTCCTATAATTGCAACATAAATATTAAAAATATAATTTCTATATCAATTAACTTTGGGGGGGGAATGCAAACTAAATGTATTAGTATCATTTTAATCACAATTGTGAATGCAATTGATGGTACAATAAGATGATTCCAGTGCAGCTACAACGTATAATGTTATTAAAACTGAGTGAAAGTAAAACACGTTAATGAGAATTCATTCACAGAGATGGTCAATGGAAAGGGAATTTTCCCCCTCCTATTTAAAAGGCCATTGTAGTATGAAAATTATTCATTACANTCCTCTTCCCCGTCCGCAGATTCGTCATGCAACGAAGACATTAACCCCTCCTCGGAGTCCACGCTCAGGGGTGGGGTAGTGGTGGCGGCCCCTCCGAGAATTGCATGCAGCTCATCGTAAAAGCGGCATGTCTGCGGCTCTGCCCCGGACCGTCCGTTGGCCTCCTTCGTCTTCTGATAGGCCTGTCGGAGCTCCTTCACCTTTATACGGCACTGAATGGAGTCCCGATTGTGGCCTCTCTCCATCATCCCCTTGGAGATCTTGTCAAAGATCTTTGCATTCCGTCTCTTGGAACGCAGTTCTGCGAGCACTGAATCCTCTCCCCATATGGCGATCAGATCCAGTATCTCGCGTGTGGTCCATGCTGGTGCTCGTTTGCGGTTGTCGGCCTGCATCGCTACCTGTGCTGCTCAGCTCTGTGTGGTCACCTGTGCTCACCAGGCTGGGCAGACAGGAAATGAAATTCAAAAGTTCGCGGGGCTTTTCCTGTCCAACTGCCCAGAGCATCCGAGTTTCGATTGCTGTCCAGAGCGGTCACAATGGTGCACTGTGGGATACCTCCCGGAGGCCAATACCTTCGAATTCCGTCCACACTAACCCTACTTCGAACCAGCAAGTTCGAATTTAGCGCTACTCCCCTCGTCGGAGAGGAGTACAGAAACCGATTTTAAGAGCCCTTTAAGTCGAATTAAATGGCCTCGTTGTGTGGACGGGTACAAGGTTAATTCGGTATAACGCTGCTAAATTCGAACTAACATCGTAGTGTAGACCAGGCCTAATACATGAGATTCAGATGGAATATTGATAGAATGTCAGACAGGGTGTAAAAATATGCAGAAATATATTAGCAAAAAGAGATAACACATTGCTATATCCACATAATTTAAGAGACAATTGTTAGACTAAGTCACCAAATCTATATACATTCCCTTCTATCTATTAAATGGTCTCTAGGCATTTATAAAGCAATATTCAGCATGGAGTAAAGGAACACATCCGATTAGAAAAAGAACAAATGATCTGGCATTCTAAAATTACATAATTTGATTAAGTCAAAATGCTTTAATTTAGCCTGAACTCTTCCTAATTTTCATTTTTGAAAGCTAAAACATAAAAGCTTTACCCCCCCACCCACCCAAAAAGGGACAAAAAGTGCAAATGACCTCTGGTGCACTTTATGCTTGATTCTTGTCTGTTTTTGTACAACACCAATCTAAATTATATTGCAAGATCCCCACGGCAGATATATTGTCTTCCAATGAATATGCAAAGTTCCATTTACATCTATGGCACTACACAAATTAATACATAATCAGTTAGCCAAGAAACTCGTCAGTATTCAGAAGACAATATGAAATGGTTGACTAGGATAATAGGGGTGTGGAAGAGTGTTTAGAAAAGTATAGAAGATAGGATATTGTAAAGAGTGGGATGGTCCCAGAGATCTTAGGAAAGAACAGAAAAGTGAGAGTAGGGAGGTTTAACAACATGAAACCAAAGAGGAGGCCAGAGTGACTGAAGAAATTAAGAGAGAAGGAAAGATAGGAGAGAACAGGAAGTTATAGTGGGAAAAGCGAGAAACACCATCATTGAAGTTGTCAATATACCAACAGACAATCATCAAGTACAGCCCTTTCTAATTCTCCTTTCATCCTTCCCCAGCTTTTTCAACTTCTGGGTAGTTTTGTGCTTCTTCATTTGTATTTGTTTTTGCTTTTTGGGGGCTCAATACAAAGCCAACTGGAAACAATGGGAAACTTTCTATTGATTCCAAGGGGATTTTGCTCAGGCCCTTGTTTTGTGGCTCCCTCTCACCAGAAGTCAAATCCATTGGTGGCTCCCTAGGCTGCATGTATTTTTGCAGCTGAACTGGGTGCCAGGAGACTGGAAAAGATGAGCTTATCACCTATACAATGTGAGCAGTCCTGTAGTTCTCTGTGTTATGGGGTGATGTAAGAGTAGTTTTCAAGAGCCATTCACTCCTACCCACAGCCACAGGAGCACACCTGCATTAGTTCTTGAAGTGAAGCTTCAGTCCTGCCACATTTCCCATCCCACAGCTTTTTTATTTTCCTTCTGCCCTGAACCACCCCAGACTTGTTTGAGCTGTCCCAAGAGAAGCCCTTCCTGCAAAGTGGGGCAACAGTGTTAAATGGTTTAATACTTGTCCATCAAACTACATTAAAAAAAAATTCCACTCTGCCTTGTCAAAGTCTAACCCCAATGACAACAGGAAACCTATTACACTGGCCACAGTAGGGTTTAGTTTAGACTTCTTTGCATAACCTGTTGTAGACACTAGCATTAGTCTGAAGTGTGACTCACTCCAGTCTGACACATTGTTCTCTGTACCAGACAATGCTTCACAGCACATTGCATCCAATGAAGGAAGATTGAGAAACGCTTTTCCACAATGTTTTGCACACTGCTTATGCCTGCTTGCACAAACACTTCAGAGTTAACCTGAGGAAATGTTAGGGATTGCACATGTGAACTGACCATCATCTTCCTTCTTTAAATGCCTGAAGAAGCCATGACCTAGGCTACAGAAATAAAACAACTGCCTGAATTAACAATTTAACAAGTTGGTTCCATATGCCTAGTGTTAGATATGGCAATTTTCTGCCAAATCCTTGGGGACCCTATTTAATTAAATGTAAGTATAGTCACAGGGTGCTCCTCAACTACCTGGTGTATTTCGCTGCCTAACTTGTTTGTCACCTCCCAGTCACAAACACACCCAAGCTGTTTTCTTTTTATCATAGATACCTTTCATTCCTCTGCTCTTTTACACCCAGAACATAACACAGGCATCTTGTAGGAGGAGCTTCCCACGCAGCCTCCCCCTCAGCACAGCTCACCTTCTGAGCTTCCCCTCTGTGCTCTCCCTTGCCTCCTGCTCCTTCTACTTATATCCTCCCAGTTACATCATTAGTCTAGTAATTATCACACAAGTGCTCAATCCCCCCAACAGAACGTGTTTAATTGCTCATAGCTGAGCCGCAGCCTTCATCATGCTGAAGCATCCTCAGTGATCAGGGTGCTGCTGCTAGCACTGTGGGGCCCATTGTATTAAATGAATGGTTTATGTATTATTGTGGTTTGGGATGTATGTTATCTCTTGAGGGGGGAGATGTGACAGATGTGAGACCTGGAGGTTCAAAGGACTACATTGAACAGCGTGTCTGACAAGGATGGACTTTTGGAACATGTTACATGGTTTTCCTGGAGAATATCTAGGGGGAGGCGAATGCAAATTCCCCATCTCCAGTTATGCAAAACCCCAGCCTTTTGAAGCTATGCCCTGAGGAGTGGGCCATTGTCTGCTGATCACCTGTTACATGAGGCAAGTTCAAAACCCCAAGCTATATAAGGAAAGACAAATGTTCATGACTGTTCTGGTTCTAAATCTGAGACAGTTATGAACACAGAACCACAGGGAAAACCCAGTTGTAGGTTTTGAAGGACTGACACCTACCAGAGCCCTTTAAGAATAAATGTGCTTGCTTATAAAGAGCTGTGTGGTAACTTATAACTGCATCCCATTACACTGTTCATAGCCTCTGAAGAGAACAACACAGCAGGCAGGGAACTGTGCAGCCTAGAAAAACCCCAGTTAGGAGCAAGAGAGATACAGATCTTTACCCAAGAGATTGACAGCTGAGGAGCTGGGAGCCAAGAGTGGATGCCCTCGAGGGACCACGGAGGGGCAATACAGTGCAGTTGCCCTGAAACTGTGTGTGTCACACACACACACTTCCCCTCTCAGACTTTTGGAACACCACAATAGGAAAGATCAGTTTCATTTTTTACTCCCTCCTCATTTTCCACATGACAGAAGTCTTATTATCATTTTTGTTTCCTTTAAAAGATAGGTCCAAACTAAGCTGTAGATCTGGACCCACCTGAACTTTATGAAAATTAAATCCCAGATCTGAACTTTGATGTTTCAGACCCTCTCTAGTTAACATTCTCCATCAATTGGATATTGTGGCAGGTGATAATATAACATTAGACAGCAGATTTATTAGGTGCTGACACTATAACTGCACGTCTTGCTACTTACAGATGCTCCTCTTTCATGAAAAAAATATGCAGACAATTTGACAGCAAAGAGATTACTGAAGAGTATAAATGCAGTGTTGCAAACTCTCAGGATATTTGGCACTTTTCCTGTAGCTCCTGCTCTTGGAGTAGGTAACTATGGGAGAATCTCAGCTTCCATTTATTAAAAAAACCAAAACATTTCTAGCCCTCATGATTTCAGAGAAAAGCATGAAAAACAAGAACTCTAAAGGCTAAAAATTCCAGTACCAAATAAATGGACTGAAAAGCATTTTTAAATCCTTTTTTAGAGCAAATGATGTTTTGCCAATGGATTTTTTTTTTGGTAGGGTTGGGTGTGGGGGTGGTCTGATTCATAATTTATTTATTTATTTAACACTTTGAGCACTTTAACTGTGCTACACTGGTAGAGAAATCATAGAACTTTGATGTTACTTCCCTATACATAGTCAAATCTGTAGAACTTCCCTATACATAGTCAAATCTGTAGGACTTCCCTATACATAGTCAAATGTACTTCCCTATACATAGTCAAATCTGTAGAACTGTTGGAAAGAGAAATGCCTTTTCAACATTACACTTTTAAAAGCAAGAATCAAAAACTATACCTTTCTTTTAGAAGGACACGCATTTCTGGAAAGATGCTCACCTTAAGATTATGTTACTGGTCTGGTCATTCTGCTCAGAATCTTTCAAGCCAAGTACATCTCATGAAAAATAAAGCAAGGTATTTCTTTAGTTACTTTCTAAACTGGAGACACTGAGAAATCCTGAGAATGAATGCAAAATTTGGTGAAAGACATAGGCACTGACTCCATGGGTGCTCTGGGGCTGGAGCACCCACAGAAAAAAAAAGTGGGTGCTTAGCACCCACCAGCCACAGCTGTTCAAGGGCATCGCCAAACAGCTGATTGAGGACGCCACCAAACAGCTGTTTGATTGCTCAGGAAAGGGTATGGGGGAGAATGGAGAGCAGCAAGCGGCGGGTGAAGGGGCAAAGTGGGGCGGGGCCTCGGGGCAGAGGAGCACCCCTGGGGGAAAAGTAAAAGTCGACGCCTATGGTGAAAGATATGTCCAATGAATGCTTTGGAGTCTGTGGGGAAACAAAAATCAAGCCCTTTAGCAGTTGTTTTTTTTAAAGTGTCTCCCAGGTCTCTTTGGATAAGACCCATAAGGAAAATCCATGGAGAAAAACATGTTTGCCTTCTTAGTGTTTTTTTGCTCACTAATAATTTCATGGGTCCAAAAAGCAAGAAAGACTTTCAAAAGAAAAAGTATAATCCAAGTAAAACAATATAACCCTTCTCAGACTTGACCAAGGCTCAAAACAGCTTCTGCTGAACCTTCTGCAAAACCAGTTTCGGAAAAGCATTGACCTCAAAAATTAATTTTACTAAAGTACGCTAGCATTTTTTCTCTTCATGTTTGCATGAAGGTCAGCTTTAGACTGACAAATTAAACCCCAGGTGGGATAATAAAATGTCAAGAGGCTGGTCTTCAGAGGTCAGCTAAGGATAACATTGATATGCTTAGGAAACACTATTTATGTTAGGAAGGGAACAAAGATAGCAAGAGGCTGTTTAAGATTGTTAACTTCCTTTCAGAGGAGTAAAGAAGTTTCAACTGGAAAGTAAATAAATATTCATGAAAGGGATTGGACCGCGGCATGAATTTCTTTGATTAAGACAAATTTTCAATCCACATTTTGATGAGGCTGTCACCCTAAATATGAGGGAAAGGGGATGAGATAGAAGAGGTTTACTATCAGAAAGGGGAGAATATTCATGAGAGCCTTTGTTCTTCTAAAGCAGCATTCACTCTCTCTCTCTCTGTGTGGCTGTCAATAAGGAAGAGTATTCTTTCCCATCTCCCCCATATCAAAAACCTTAAAGGAAGATTCAGAGATGCACTTCATGCATGTTTCTTATCTTGTTTTAACAAAGAACAAAAGTTCCGTGCCTCAAATTTTTGACTCCTACAAAAAAGGGAAGATTTTGTCTTTGCCAGCATCTCAAGGGGAAAGGATACTTTTCACAAAGACTTCTTTCCCCTTCCCTCTCTAAAAGCCACAGGATTTGAAGAAATATCACAAGGAGTCGGAGAGTAACAAAATCTCCTGCTAAAAGAATGGTCTAGGGCAGTGTTTCCCAAACTTGGGACGCCGCTTGTGTAGGGAAAGCCCCTGGCAGGCCGGGCCAGTTTGTTTACCTGCCGCATCCGCAGGTCCGTCCAATCGCGGCTCCCACTGGCCACGGTTTGCCACTCCAGGCCAATGGGGGCTGCGGGAAGTGGCATGGGCCGAGGAATGTGCTGGCCGCCACTTCCAGCAGCTCCCATTGGCCTGGAGCGGTGAACCGCGGCCAGTGGGAGCTGCGATCGGCCAGCCCTGCGGATGTGGCAGGTAAACAAACCGGCCCGGCCTGCCAGGGGCTTTCCTTACACAAGTGGCATCCCAAGTTTGGGAAACACTGGTCTGGGGGGGGAGAGAGAGAGAGAGAGAAAGTCCAAGTTGGGGGTGGGAAGAAAGACACACATATACCTAATAATATCAGGTTTAAATAAAAGAAAAATCAGTTTAGCCAAAACTCTAAATTCATTTCAACATCTTCATGAGAAAAGAAGCTTAGTAAAAATTTTAAAAATAAAAATCAAAGAAATAGTGATAAATGTATATGTTTCAACGATTGCCTATGGTAGAGCAATTGCAGGGCAAAAAATGAGATTATTATTAATGGATATAAATTGGCAGTTGGGAAGTTTAGGCTTGAAATTAGGCGAAGGTTTCTGACCGTCAGAGGAGTGAAATATTGGAATGGCCTGCCGAGGGACATAGTGGGGGGCGAAAGACCTCTCCGGCTTTAAGACTAAGCTTGATAAGTTTATGGAAGGGATGATCTGATAGGATAACTTGATTTACTCAATAGGTCAATAATGTGCCACCTGGGAGTTAGTACCGATTTTAAATGTTGGGATATTGGGAGTCTTTTCCTAAGTGTCAGGATAGAGAATATTGGCCACATGCTCGGGGTTCAGCTGATCGCCATATTTGGGGTCGGGAAGGAATTTTCCTCCGGGGTAGATTGGCAGAGGCCCTGGAGGTTTTTCGCCTTCCTCCGAGCATGGGGCAGGGGTCGTTTGCTAGAGGATTATCTGCTGCTTGAAGTCGCCAAATCAGGATTTGGGGACTTCAACAGCTGAGTCAAGGGTGAGAGTTATTTCAGGGGTGGGTGGGTCAACTTTTGTGGCCTGCATCATGCAGGAGGTCAGACTAGATGATCATAATGGTCCCTTCTGATCTCAAGTTCTATGATTCTATGATTATTAAACGTAGGATGTGTATGCTAAAATATGGTACTACAAATTCCTCTCAGAAGTCCTGCTTAGTATTTTAATTTATGCTATTTATCCCGGTCAGTTCATTAATTTGAATAAAGTTTAGCATTTTCTTTTTATTAGAAGGCTAGATTTTGCCTCCTTCATTGATGCTGAATAGTAGCTTCCTCTCTGAGAAATCCCATTTATTTCAATGGATCCTACTTACAAAATAAGGGACTTCTCAGTAGGTGGCAGAAACTGGACCGTATATTTTAAGGTTTTGATGGATACAGACAAAATACAGAAGAGTGAGTGAGTGTGTGCATTCATCGCATAAATCATTCTGATTTATCTCATTATAATAGGTACCTTGTGTTACGATGTCCAAAAAATGTATAGTATAAATACTATTTTTAAAATCATAATGCATAGAATATTAAAATGAAACAAAGGTTCTGCTCTATGCTGAGGTTTTTGTTTGTCACTGTCCTATCTGTCCAGCTACTGAGATTAAACAGAGTCTAGAAAGGAGCATCATTATGATCACCTAATCTGACCTCCTGCGTAACACTGAACATAGAATTTTCTCCCAATAATTTCTGCATCAGGCTTCATAACTTCTGTCTGAGTACAGTGTTTAGAAAGTTATCCAGTCATGGTTTAAAGATTTCAAGTGATGGAGAATCCACCATGTCCCCTGGGGTAAATTGTTGCAATGTTTACTTACCCTCGTCGTATAAAACGTGTGCTTTATTTCCAGTGTGAACGTGTCCAGCTTCAACTTCCAGTCATTGGATCTCATTAAGCCTCTGTCTGCTAGATTAAAGAGCTTTGGGTGATGTCTCATTATTATATATCCCCTATGGGTATAGGATAAGATAATAGGATTACCTGGGCCCATGAAGCTGCTCCAGGCTCAATAGTTTTTGGTTTTGCTTAAAGTACTCCAAAGCCTTAACTGAATTTAAAGACGTACAGTCTCAAAAATCAGATATGGGCACCCAGCCTACAGTACTCTTAGCCCTGGTCTACACTACGAGTTTAGGTCGAATTTAGCAGCGTTAGGTCGATTTAACCCTGCACCCGTCCACGCAACCAAGCCTGTTTTGTCGACTTAAAGGGCTCTTAAAATCGATTTCTGTACTTCTCCCCGGCAAGGGGTTTAGCGCTAAAATTGACCTCGCTGGGTCAAATTTGGGGTTGTGTGGACGCAATTCGACGGTATTGGCCTCCAGGAGCTATCCCAGAGTATTCCATTGTGACCATTCTGGACAGCACTCTCAACTCAGATGCACTGGCCAGGTAGACAGGAAAAGCCCCGGGAACTTTTGAATTTAATTTCCTGTTTGGCCAGCATGGCGAGCTGATCAGCACAGGTGACCATGCAGAGCTCATTAGCACAGGTGACCATGCAGTCCCAGAATCGCAAAAGAGCTCCAGCATGGACCGAACTAGAGGTACTGGATCTGATCGCTGTATGGGGAGAAGAATCTGTGCAGGCAGAACTCCATTCCAAAAGATGAAATGCCAATATATATGCCAAAATCTCCAAGGACATGATGGACAGAGGCTGCAACAGGGACACACAGCATTATCGCATGAAAATTAAGGAGCTCAGGAAAGCCTATCAAAAAACAAAGGAGGCAAACAGTCGCTCCGGGTCAGAGCCCCATACGTGCCGATTCTATGATGAGATGCATGCAGTTCTAGGGGGGCCCTCTACCACTACCCCACCACTGTCCGTGGACACCTGCAAGGGGGGAGTCTCATGCAACAGGGATGAGGATTTTGTGGATGAGGATGAGGAGGAGGTTGAGGATAGCGCACAGCAGGCAAACGGAGAATCCCTTCTCCCCGGCAGCCAGGAACTGTTCATCACCCTGGAGCTAATACCCTCCCAATCCTCCCAAGGTGGCTCCCAGACCATGAAGCCGGAGAAGGCACCTCTGGTGAGTGTACCTTTGTAAATATAATACAGGGTTTAAAAGCAAGCGTGTTTAATGATTAATTTGCCCTGAAGACTTGGGATGCATTTGCGGCCAGTATAGATACTGGAAAAGTCTGTTACCGTGTCTGGGGATGGAGCGGAAATCCTCCAGGGACATCTCCATGAAGGTCTCCTGGAGGTACTCTAAAAGCCTTTGCAGAAGGTGTCTGGGGAGGGCAGCCTTATTCCGTCCTCTGTGGTAGGACACAAGCCAGTAGCAAGTAGTCTGGAATCATTGCAGAACAAAGCATTCCAGCGAATGGGCCCGGTCTTTGGTGGCATTCAAGCAACATCCATTCTTTATCTCTCTGTGTTAGCCTCAGGAGAGTGATATCATTCATGGTCACCTGGTTGAAATACGGGAAATTTGTTTAAGGGGACATTCAGAGGTGCCCATTCCTGCTGGGCTGTTTGCCTTTGGCTGAAAAGAAATCATCCCCGCTGTTAGCCACATGGTGGGGGGAGGCCCGTTCATGCTGAGCTGTTCGCGTTTGGCTGACAGGGATCTTCCCTGATACTAGCCACGTGGTGGGGGGGGCGGGGGCGGAGGGTGAAGTGATCATCCCAGAGAATTGGGGGGGGGGTTGTGCTGCACATTCACCCTAAAACCGCAGCCCCTCTTTTTAAATGGCCAACTCAATGGGCTTTGCTTGGTATGGGAAAGGAGGGCGCTGCTGTTTGAAACCATTCCCACATGTTATGAAGATTGAAGAAGCCAAAACCCTTTGCCTTACCATGGCTGCAAGCCGAATTCCGTTGCCCAGCCGAGCATGTGTGATGTCTCACACCAAACTGGCAGGCACTCAATATAAGAGGCAAAATGCGACCTTGTACGAAAAGTACATGTGCTATGTAATGTGAAATGCTTGATTCAGTGTGAAATAGTCTTCCCTTTGTTTTCTAAAATGTATCTTTTTAAATACTACTCTCCCTTTTTTTCCTCCTGCAGCTGCAAATGTTTCTACGCTCCCCCTATCATCTCTGTCCCAGAGACTAGCACAGATTAGAAGGCGAAAAAAACGCACTTGCGATGACATGTTCTCAGAGCTCATGCAGTCCTCCCACACTGAAAGAGCTCAGCAGAATGCGTGGAGGCAGACAATGGCAGAGTCTAGGAAAGCGTTAAATGAACGCAATGAGAGGACGGAGGAGCACGATGAGAGGAGGCAGGATGCAATGCTGAGGCTAATGGGGGAGCAAACTGACATGCTCAGGCGTCTGGTGGAGCTGCAGGAAAGGCAGCAGGAGCACAGATCGCCACTGTAGCCCCTGTATAACCGCCTGCCCTCCTCCCCAAGTTCCATATCCTCCTCACCCAGATGCCCAAGAACGGGGGAGGGGGCTACGGGCACCCCGCCACTCCACCCCAGAGGATTGCCCAAGCAACAGAAGGCTGTCATTCAAAAGCAAGTCACAAAGTTCCATGAAAGTGCCCTTACTCATGCGAAAGTTTCGCAGCCACTGTGAATCATCCCAGACCTGCAACACTATGCAGTCTCACCAGTCTGTGCTTGTTTCCCAGGCCCAGAATCAGTGTTCCACAGCAGGAACCTGCCCCATTACCACCATGATGTCCAAATTGCCAGGGCCCGTGCTTTGAGAAGTCTGTGTCCATGTCCTCATCACTATCATGATCATGCTGTTGTTGCCTCCTCGCCTGCTTTTGCAGGTTCTGCACATACTGCAGGATAATGCGCGAGGTGTTTACAATGCTCACAGCAGCAGCGGTGAGCTGAGTGGGCTCCATGCTTGCCATGGTATGGCATCTGCAGGAGAGCAGAGTTGCAGTGGAAGTGGTGGATGATGACGGATGCCACGAGAATAGATATTTATACAGAACAATGAGAGGACCTGCGAGGTGGATTCATGGCACCAGGAGAGCGGTGGATGACGACGGTTAGCAGTCCTACTGCACCGTCTGCTGACAGCAGCACCCAGGACACAACAGCAGTGGTGACGGTGAGCTGAGCTGAGCGGGCTCCATGCTTGCTGTAGTATGGCGTCTGCAGGGAAAAAAAGGCACGAAACTATTGTCTGCCGTTGCTTTCACGGAGGGAGGGCAACTGACGACATGTATCCAAAACCACCCGCGACAATGTTTTTGCCCCATCAGGCATTGGGAGCTTAACCCAGAATTCCAATGGGCGGTGGAGACCGCGGGACTGCGGGATAGCTACCTACAGTGCACCACTCCGTAAGTCGATGCTAGCCACGGTAGTGAGGACGCACTCTGCCAACTTAATGTGCTTAGTGGGGACATACGCAATCGATATAAAAATATAAAATCGATTTATAAAAATCGACTTCTATAAAAATCGACCTAATTTCATAGTAAGGGTATGTCTACAGTAGGTCCCTGGGTCACAAAGTCTTGTTTGATTTTCAGTAAGCCCTACTGAAACCTAAAGGCTTCTCCCACACTCTATTTTTTTAAGCTTTACACTTAAAAGGAGGAAGGCAAAGAGCAATAACTTGTAGAGTTCCCATGGAAGATTGTTTCTAGCTTTCATCATTGTTAATTATGGATTTACCTCCATTCCTTGGGTGGAGGAATTTCCTAAAACAGCCCCTGAAAGCAAAATGCTTAGTTAGAGTTACTGCATGAAGCCAAGGATAGTAAAAATTTGGGCGGGATTCTCAGAAGCTTTTGTTGACGATGGTAAAATTCCATTTGGGTTCAGCAGGGCTAGAGATAGACTTAATGCTGAGTACTTTTGAAAATTCCAGCTTTTATATTCACTGATCACTGTGATAATAGCTGAGTAATTTGCCACTAGATGGTAACTTCAAATCACAATAAATTGAGAAACCAGTAATCTCTAATCTGAGTTTTCTGAACAGATTCCCATTCACCAAAATAAATTAGGCCCAAAACACTGGGAATAGGGTTTCCCCAGATCTCAGAACTAGTAAATGCAAATGGAATAGCATCAGCATCTCCAGATCACAGAATATCAAGACTAATTATGTTTGCCAGTGTGCCATTTGTTCCAGGTTGAAGAGGCAGCCCATTTCTATTCTATGTGTTCATGGAAGTTTTGAATCCTTATCCGCAATGCTGTTGTAAAGGGAGGCTAAATTTGCATTGGTCTGATTATAAAGCAATTGCAAGTATGCAGTGTATGTTGGTGAACATTGGACCCTGAGTGAATATAATTAGGTGGGACAAAGCCTGAGAGCTGGCAAGAGGGGAGGCTACTTGGGTGAAGGAAAAGTACCAGTTTAGAATTAAGTTAAACTTCATTTTTTCATGCTGCTGTTGTTACTGTAAGTACTTTTCTCCACAACACTCCTGAGAATGGCTGCCAACACAGAGATGTAGTGCTACTAGTTGCAAATCTAACTTGTTTAATTCCCCCAACTCAGACAAATTCCAATAGTAAAATGGACTCCAATATTGTCTGTCAAACAATTTTTTTTTCCAAAATCACTAGACCTACGTAGAAAATTGTATTTCTTCCACAGTTTCCAGCTGACATTATACTGGATTGTGTCAGTTCACATCCCACTGAATGAGATAACGCAGTATGATTGATGTAACCCAATAACAAGATTCATCACAAAACAAAGTACCAGTTAGAAAACCACATAAGCAGCTATTTTCATGGATAATTAACATATAAAAATGTAATATTTATGTTACTTGCCATGAGACAGCCTGCAGGAATATGACACAAAGCTTTTGCAAAAGTACCATTTGATTCCATCCCTGACAAATGTCACTGGGTGATTCTTTCTTAGTGAAAGAATTACGATTTAACATCTAGTAGCTTCAGATAATTTCAACGTACAATGTTGTCCAACTCTTAATATCAGATATAAGGTACAGCAGATGTGTCTATTCATTTGGAGTGAAGCCTGGGCGTGCCCAACCTTAAAAAAAAAAACTAAAACTTTACCAAGGGGAAAGAAGTGTCCTTCTCACCACTACAAAAATCTCCAATTTGAAAATATTTTTCAGTAACATTGTTTTGCCTTCAAGTGTTAACCTGTGGCCCATTTACAGTAGTCAAAAAGACACTGCAAAAACAAATTGGTTGGAAAATTTTGAGCTTGTGCCACCCTGTGCAACATCTTGCATCAGCCACCTTCGAAGTTTTGCAACCACTGCCATCATTCTTCCAGCTGTTTTAAAGCACTGGCTGCATTGTGTGCAACCAAGTTTTTAGCTCAGGTCCAGCTGAACTGATGCAGGCTACAGAGGAAAATCCCACAAGTGTTAAAACTGCTTAAATTTAACTGGTCCTCCTAATTCCATTTCATAAGGGTACCTCAGTTTTGGAAGTTACCAGAAATTCCTTGCTAACAACAATGCTAGGCACTATGGGGTAGGTGTTTCAGAAATCCCAAAATGAAATGGTACTGTATGGAGTGCAGATCTGCTAAAATAATTCTGTCAAAAATAGTACTGCTGGGTAACGTGCCCTCAGAGCTACAAGGACAAACGTACCACCTGCTGGTCTGTACACTATGTTCCTGCAATGGCTTCCTTATGTATGGCACATATGTCCGACCTGGATGGAGGGGAAAAATATTGCATGAGTAAGTTCCCACTATAGCAAGTAAGAATTCTGCAGTCCTGTCCTTTGTAATATCACTACATAGACCTTAAGACTTTTGCACCTGAAAAAAGCTGTTCTGAAGATGGCATTCAATAGGAGCTGGGCATCTCACTCCCTTAGAACGGGTTGAAAATCCTAGCCTCAATTCATAAATGACAAACTCACAAAATACAGCATATAGAAACAAGTTACAGCTCAATCTATTCAACAGAGTGTGCATTCTCCAGTATCAATCTATTTTAATGGACCGTAAAACAATATTCAGTCAAAAAGTGATTTAGTATTTTTCCCATGGGCTTTTATGACAATGGCAATATTTACAGCCCATACTTAGGGAAAAGAAGACAGGCAAATTAATCTGCCAAAATAACCTATCCAAAACTCTTGGTGAACTTGCACGAAAAAAAGTCTATTACGGTATGATCAATAAACCAGTAAAAATATAGGGCCAGATTCTCAGCTGGTGAAAATCAGCATAAATCCATTGACTTCAATGGAGATATCCAGATTTACACCAGCTAAATTGGCCCATAAACCATAAAAAAAAATTATAGACTAATCAGCATCCAACTAACTTATACTGTGCTAGACTTTTTATTAATTCCTACTGTCACATACATTCCAGTTTTATGCTTTGAAGGTCAGTTATTTCAGTCAGTTGAAAAGCAGAAAAAATTTCTAAAAAACAATTTACCCTCCAAAACTATTATGTCATCTCATATCGAATGCTACAGATTTTCTACCAAAACTACAAGTCCTTCTGCCATTTATTCCTGGCAAACAAATAATATGGGATCTCACAACACTGCACCATTAGGTTTATAAAAAGCTATCCTAACAAATTCACCATAAAGTGTGTTACTACAAAGACTTTATATGAGCCATTTAGATGGGTGCTATAGTAAACAGCTTCCAGTTTCAAGATACTATATACTCTCTCTGACCCCATGATTGATAGTGTAGCAACCTGCTTTTATAAACTCATTCTCAGGTGAGGCCATACTACAATAAACACAAATCAGCATATCTACTAGATGGACTTTATGCCATTCTTCTCACCACAAAAAAAGGAAGATTAGAGCACAACCTTTATGACTATAACCAAGTTGTTCAAGGGATAAATTCCTAGAAAAACACATGAATATTTTCACTGCCTATCTCAACAAAGGATTCAAGTAATGAATTTGTCACAGTACAGTAATGTTCCTTCATGGACATTGGGATTGTTAGGGTGACTTTTAAAGCACTACTTTAATGTAAAAAGGAAGGTAGCCAGGATAGAAACTTCAGAGGCAAATTTCTCCATTGAGGTCAAAGATAGCAGGTGAAAGACAGGATTAAGTAGTGAGTGCTACTGCAGATTTTCGTTTCTCTATTCTTTTAACTACTGTATCTTGAAAAAAATTGACATAAAAATTGTTAAATAAAAATCTAGTACAGACTTGGACAAAACAGAAGCCTCTGAAGGATTTTGGACATCAAAGCAACCTAGACAAGTTTGGGTATCGTTCCATTTCTTCTGTCTGCCTCCTCTGCCCAAACTTTCTGTTAACAAAAAAGTGAACAATAGAATTGCACCAGAAGATGATTTATTGATTTAGCAACTAACACCACTGAATTTAAAGTCAACTGATCACAACAGACAGTGTAAGAGCCATTTCACCAATCCAGTTAGGGAGGCAATGCAGTACAGTGGTTAGAGCAAAAGACCAGGAATCCTGGATACTAATGCTGACTCTGCCAATGGCTCACTGTGTGATCATGGCCAACACAATTTGACCCCATAGCAAAGAACTTAAACACATGATTTACTTCAATCACATGATTAGTCCCATTGATTTTAATTAGACTACTTACACACGTACAGCTAAGCATGTGTTTCAGTGCCCCGCTGGATCACATAATCTGAGGCAGAGCCCTGTCTGGAAAGTGGGTATAGTAGTGTCTATTGTACATAACTTGTACCCACTCAGTATGGTGCTGTCCCCCCTCTAATGGTAGTCATACATAGAGATTGATGAGTCTGCTTTAACCTAGGCTAATAGAGTCAGATATTTTAGTGCTGGCAGTACAAAATCATGCTTTGTGACCCAGAGGTTCCAGGTTTGATCTCTGCTGATGATGATCCATTACATATACATATTGTACCTCATAGGAGTGTTGTGAGGTTTCACTAACATTTCTAAGAATGCCACTCCCCATGTGAATACTGTGATATGTCCTATATATTATCCTATGCATACACTATTCCTTCTCTCCCTAGCTCTCTGTCATACACTATTTGTTCTTCTCATACATTATTGTCTGTCCTTTTCTTTTCTTGATACGTCTTTTTGATATACCCTTGGTACTGCGTGTTTACATATGAATGTTTGGATTCTTCCTGCCCATCTTCATAATTCCTCAAGATCACTGACTGCTAGTATCATCCCATATTCACCTTTTAATTAATTCTCTGCATTTCTAAACATTTTCTCTGAAGAAGTCAAAAGGGGAAAGAGCTTGGGAAAAGAGCTTTCACTCTTTTTGGACACTGCTTAGTATGTTAGTATAATCATTCTCTCTTGGTTTCTTGCAAATAGGAGCAAGTGAGGTCCCTATGGACAATCTAACATCAAATGGTAATGTCTTACGTTGATGATGCTTAAAATATCACTTGCCTTAGGCCCTGTCAGCAAAATTAGCCTTACTTCATGATCTCCTGACTTTTGAAGCTATGGGAGTTTATGCACATTTTTCAGTAGGGAGGGGGCAGATCATCCTTTTGTTTATATTACATACAGATTCTTATTCTAGACTTACTGGGTCCCAAATTTTACTTGAAGACAACAGGTCTATTAAATAGAACTCAGTTAAGATTCAGTTTCTTATAAACACCACCCTGTACATTTCCGCAAACCTCTCTCACAAATTGGATCTTTTGGGAACAGCACCCCTATGAAAATAAACAAGTGGGAAATGACTTACGGATTTACAAAGTTAATGTGCAATACTGTGGACTAAACATACCTGCAAAAGGTACTCTCAGTGAAGTTATATGGTAATCCTGAGATTGCAGAGGTGGCAGCAAATGGAATTCATTCCCTCTAGGACACAGCAAGGACATTTTAAATACAGGAGAGGAAATGCAAGTGGCAGCTCTTTGGTTGAAGTAGCTAGAGAGAACAAATTAATTTTTCCTCAATTTTAAAATGTCACTAATCCACCCTCTCACCCCTCTCCATCAAAATCTATTTCTAGAGCTCTGAGTCTTGGAATGGCTCTTCCAGGCAGTCCGGGGCTGGTGGGGAGGGGACAGGGGCGGCTCTATGTATTTTGCTGCCCCAAGCACGGCAGTGAGGCAGCCTTCAGCGGCATGCCTGTGGGAGGTCCGCTGGTCCCGCGCCTTTGGCGTAACCGCCGCCAAATTGCCACCGAAGCCGCGGGACCAGCGGACCTCCCACAGGCATGCTGCTGAAGGCTGCCTCACTGCCGCCCTCACAGCGACCGGCAGGCCGCCCCCCACGGCTTGCCGCCCCAGGCATGCGCTTGGTGCGCTGGTGCCTGGAGCGGCCCCTGGGAGGGGAGAAGGCTGCCAAGTCACTGTTCATCTCCTCCCTCCCCTAGAAGTCTTCCAGGATCTCTCAGGCATCTGTGGGGGGGTGGGGGGGGAGGAAAGGTAGGGCGACCTGGCCCACGGGGAGAGACACAAGGGTGGCTGAATCCCTTCTGGCCACCACTCCAGATTAGTCTCCCCTGGGGCGTTTCGCCTTTCCTGTCTTCTCCTTACAGTCTCAGTAATTCAGAGCCTCAGATGGGGGATGGGATTTCCCAACTCACTCTGAGCATCCAGTTGCTCCTCCTAGTCAGGGAGAAGGGAGGGAGAGTGAGCGGTGTCAGGTCCCCAGCCAAGTCTTACTCACAGTCCCAGTCCTTCTCCTGTAGATCACTCTGCTTCAACAGCTACCACCTGTCAGCATTCTTCCACCTGGTCTCTCCTTTACTCTCCCCGCACCTGACTGCCAGAGTTCCCTCTAAACCAGGTCTTCCATACCTTTCTCAACTCAATACAGTAACTCCTCGCTTAAAGTCGTCCAGGTTAACGTGGTTTCATTGTTACATTGCTGATCAATTAGAGAACATGCTCATTTAAAGTTGCGCAATGCTCCCTTATAACATTGTTTGGCAGCCGCCTGCTTTGTCCACTGCTTACAAAAAGAGCAGCCCATTGGAGCTAGTTGGTGGGGACTTGGAACCAGGGTGGACAGACAGCCCCCCTATCAGCTACCCACTCTCCTAAGTTGGCTATCAATTGCCGGGCAGTTCAGCTGTCCCTCCCCCCACTGCCCTGTGCTGCTCCTGTCCTCTGCCTTGGAACTGCTCCCGGGAGCCTCCTGCTTGCTGTGCAAGCGGGAGGGGGGAAAGAGGGGTGCTAATGTCAGGGTGTCCCCTTCCTTCGCTCCTTTACCCCCATCGGGCCATCTCCACAGAGTGGGAGGGACAGGACAGGGTTCAGGACGGAGGGAGCTTGCTGGCAGCAGAAGCTGTCTCAATTTGCTGATCTACTTAAAAAGGCAATGTACTTAAGAGTGGGGTCAGCATACTTAAAGGGGCAATGCCCGTCTCTCTCTCTCACACACACGGTGTGTGTCTCTGTCTCTCTCTGCCATGCTGTCTCCCCTCCCTCTATTCGTGCTGCCTTGTAGAGTGTGAGGCTACATTAACAACGTGTTAACCCTTGAGGGCTCAGCCGAGTGCTAGTTCATCATTGAGCAGTAAGGCATTCCCTGGGAAATATCCCACCCTCCTCCACCCTCTGACTTCACCACCTCAACCAAGCTTTACAATCATCATTGCTGTGTACAGTATTAAATTGTTTAAAACTTATACGGTGTGTGTGTATATAAAATATAGTCTTTTGTCTGGCGGAAAAAAATTCCTGGAACCTAATCCCGCCTATTTACATTAATTCTTATGGGGAAATTGGATTCGCTTAACATCGTTTCGCTTAAAGTAGCATTTTTCAGGAACATAACTACAACGTTAAGCGAGGAGTTACTGTACTGCTCTATTACTCCAGTAGCCTGATCTATAGATTATGTATTAATTATATTGATTACCTAAGAATTCCCAGTTGTCACTTTGAGGGTTGGCAGGTTCTTGTCCCAAGATCAGGCCCAATATTATTCAAATGATCATATAGTTGATAACCCAGATGTGCACAGCTGCAACACACACACTACAGGAACTCTTCTATATTTACAAATAGTTTAATACATTTAGTACAGTCACAAACACCCCAATGCAATAAGGTAGACAGAGATACTACAGAGTGTACATCTGCATATCCATATACTCACACTATCCCTTGCAGAACAACCTGAAATGTTAGCCATCATCTTCCTCATCACCAGCATCTTCTCCCTCATCACCAGTGGCCATCATTCTGGCACCTCCCAAGGACTACATCTCTTTCTCCTACCACCCCTAGGCTGGGATGCAACTTTTATAAGATGAAACGCTGATGCCAGTACATTTGATGCATATTCAGTAGGGGTCTGTCCCCCCCTTTTCCTTATTTGTATATCCTAACTTGACTAATGCTGGAGTGTCCTTCTCATATAGTTTAGTATATCAATTATCTCCACTTATTATCATATATGTCATATATGTCAATTCGCTCGCTTGTGGTTAGGTATCTGTAGATGTAATGTAAAATGTAATCTGCGTATGTTATGTAAAACAATTCATTGCCCTGACACTCCTGTGGTTGGGTCACATACTTGGGGTCAGAACATCCCCTTATACTCCCTGCATTACTGCCGAATAGAATAAAAGCAGACTATAATAAAGGCAAGCTAGCCCACTGGGCTACACTCTTTTAACCTTAGTATGGGGTCTGTAAACCCCTTCACATACCAGAACCTAGAAAGAGAGAGCGAGCTCTGTATTTTAGGGTGTTCTCCATCATGCTAATGATGGCAGCTTCGAATGGCTATTGCACTAGCTTACTCTTGAGGAAATTGGTCACTTTAGAAACCAAAAGTAAGCCTCTATCCAGCAAAGCATTTAAGCAAGTGCTTAACTTTAAGCATGCAAGTAACCTCATTGAAGTCACTTCCCCCCCCCCACACACACACACTTTATTAACATAGCACTTGATTTCCTCCCATCACTCTCCCGCTACAGACTTGTTGCTACTTACCAGCTACAAAGTAATAAATAGCCCCCTGCTATGTGGGTGTCCAGAATCTGATTTATAATCTAAAAATGTAACAATCTGAGCACTCACAAAACCCACTGAAGTTAGCAGCTGCACACATTCAGCCCTTTTGAAAATCATGTCATGGATGCTTAAATATGTATTTATGACCCTAACTTTAGGCACCCAATTTTGAAAGTTCTGGCCACAGCATGAAACCAAAATCTGAGATTGGCTGCCCAGGAGGAAAGGTGACATATGGACTGCGAGGCAGGGCTGGTGCAACCACTAGGCGAACTAGGTGGTTGCCTAGGGCACCAAGTGGTTGGGGGCGCCAAAAAGTGGTGCCCTGGCTCGGCAGGGAGGAGCCGCCTTCTGGAGGCACCGGAGAGCATCGGCTTGCGGGGACGGCAAGCCCCAGCCATGGAGGAGCTGGCGCGGCGCAAGGGGGCAGCAGCCCTGCAAAGGTGGCAGTGCCACTAGCGGGGAGCAGCCGTGACCCCTGCCCCCCACCCCTGCTGCCCAGGCTACGGCCCAGCACCCCCCCACCCCGGGGGGCTCCTGCAGGCTGAAGCAGATGCATGCGGGCGGCGGTCCCCGTGCACCCACCAGCTCCCCCCTGGCCGCGCTCGGGCTGTGCGGCTCCCGGGCATGTGAGCCACCACTGCCCCTCCCGCTGCCTCAGCACTCTGCGGGGGAGGGGCTGTGCGCCCGGCCGCGTGTTTTGCCTCCACGTGGAGCCAGCGTCTGACCGGCATGGGCATGGTAAAGGGAGTCCTGGCGGGCAGTCAGGGAGCAGGGGGAGGGTTGGATGGGTCGGGAGCTCGGGGGGGGGGGCCTGTCAGGGGGCGGGGGGGTGGAGAGGGATCGGAGAAGTCAGGGGACAGGGAGCAGGGGGGGTTAGAGGGGTTGGGAATTCTGGGGGTCCTGTCAGGGGGAGGGGAGTGGTTGGATGGGGTGTGGGAGTCCTGGGGGTCTGTCTGGGGGCAGGGGTGTGGATAAGTGTTGGAGCTGTCAGGGACAGGTAGGGGGTAGGGTCCTAGGGGGGCAGTTAGGGTGGGGGGGTCTCAGGAGGGGGCAGTCAGGGGACAAGGAACAGGGAGGCTTAGGTAGGGGGTGGGGTTCTGGGGGGCAGTTAGGGGCAGGGGTCCCAGGAGGGGGCAGTCAGGGGACTAGGAGCAGGGGGGAGGTTGGGGGTTCTGAGGGGGACAGTCAGGGCATGGGAAGTGGGAGGGAGTGGATGGGGGTGGGGCAGGGCTCTCCCCCGGTCCTCTTTTGTGATTGTTGAAATATGGTAACCCTAGGCGAGGGGAGAGCCGGGGGGCACATGGGGGCCAGCGCCTGCATGCATCTGCTGCAGCCTGCAGGAGCCCCCGGGGGGGGCACCGGGCCGCAGCCTGGGCAGGAGGGGCGGGGGCGCGGCTGCTCCCCACTATCGGCGCCACCGCCTTTGCAGGGCTGCATGGCTGGGGCTCGCCGCCGCCGCAAGCGGGACGCTCTGTCTCTCCGGAAGGCGGCTCCTCCCTACCGAGCTGCTGCAGCGGCCCAAGCCCAGCAAAGCCAGTGAGTGGACTCGGGGCACGGGCTGCCGGGGTGGAGTAGAGAGGCCTCGCGGGGGGGCTGTGCACCCTCCAGGGGAGTTCAGGGGGCGGGGAGGGGGGGACCTGGTCTGGGGAGCAGCCCCTGGGCACGGCAGGCCTCTGGGCAGGCTGGCCCCTGGGGTCTATAAAGGCTCGTTGGGATTTGCCCCTCAATGAA
The DNA here is from genome assembly GCA_003942145.1 of Platysternon megacephalum. Lineage (NCBI taxonomy): Eukaryota > Metazoa > Chordata > Testudines > Platysternidae > Platysternon > Platysternon megacephalum. The sequence goes on along the minus strand of QXTE01000008.1, from coordinate 11,413,272 downwards.
CCGATGTGCAGGGGGCGCAAGGTGGAAGTTTCGCCTACGGTGCAAAATATCCTTGCACCGGCCCTGCTGCTAGGATAATACCTGAATATCCGCTGTCCAGTTAGCATGCTCTTGTCTAGAGAAACTCTTTTTAATGCTCCTTATAAAATGCACTGGATCTGACAGAGTAAATGAACAAAATAACTGCACTTCCACACAAGGTCTTAGAACCCAACAACCTGTTTAGGTTGTTTTAAAAAGAGAAACAGTGGTTTTCCAGAAGGATTTATTTTTAGAAGGACATTGTTTAACAAGATGGTTTTTTACTAGTAAATTGAAAGTCCGTTCATTCTAATCAGTTTATTCTAATTCTTTTTCTTCAGTTCACAATGCGTACAAACCGTCACCTCCCTCCTAACAAGAATCGATGACAGGCAAAACTGAACTTCAAAAACAGGCGACAAGCCTGCCCATTCAACATTCTGCTGAGTCAGCATCCACATGACCAGGCAAGCTGTCTCTGTTGATATCTGCTCCTGTTGCAACACACGAAAATAACCCAAGACTATACACCGTCTTCGGCTCCAGCGCCGCCTTGTCATTGGGTGAATTGGTCAAGAAACAGCCAACCCATTATGAAAGGCATCGATAATCCAAAATTGGAGAGTATTATTGCAGACAAAACAAACAGATATTAGAGAAAAGATGCTGTCATTTTCCTCTGACTTATCGATACATTTTAGATTTTCTAGGGAGCATAAGTAGTCAGAATCATAGAATATCAGGGTTGGAAGGGACCTCAGGAGGTAATCTAGTCCAATCCCCTGCTCAAAGCAGGACCTAATCCCAACTAAATCATCCCAGCCAGGGCTTTGTCAAGCCTGACCTTAAAAATCTCTAAGGAAGGAGATTCCACCACCTCCCTAGGTAACCCATTCCAGTGCTTCCCCACCCTCCTAGTGAAAAAGTTTTTCCTAATATCCAATCTAAACCTCCCCCACTGCCCCCTAATCATTTTCACACTGTCGACTCATATCCAGCTTCTCATCCACCGTAACCCCTAGGTCCTTTTCTGCAGAACTGCTGCCTAGCCACTCCGCCCCTAGTCTGTAACAGTGAATGGGATTCTTCCGTCCTAAGTGCAGGACTCTGCACTTGTCCTTGTTGAACCTCATCAGGTTTCTTTTGGCCCAATCCTCCAATTTGTCTACGTCCCTCTGTATCCTATCCCTACCCTCCAGCGTATCTACCACTCCTCCCAGTTTAGTGTCATCTGCAAATTTGCTGAGAGTGCAGTCCACGCCATCCTCCAGATCATTAATGAAGATATTGAACAAAACCGGCCCCAGGACCCACCCTTGGGGCACTCCGCTTGAAACCGGCTGCCAACTAGACATGGAGCCGTTGATCACTACCCGTTGAGCCCGACGATCTAGCCAGCTTTCTATCCACCTTATAGTCCATTCATCCAGCCCATACTTCTTTAACTTGCCGGCAAGAATACTGTGGGAGACTGTATCAAAAGCTTTGCTAAAGTCAAGGAATAACACATCCACTGCTTTCCCCTCATCCACAGACCCAGTTATCTCCTCATAGAAGGCAATTAGGTTAGTCAGGCATGACTTGCCCTTGGTGAATCCATGCTGACTGTTCCTGATCACTTTCCTCTCCTCTAAGTGCTTCAGAATTGATTCCTTGAGGACCTGCTCCATGATTTTTCCAGGGACTGAGGTGAGGCTGACTGGCCTGTAGTTCCCCGGATCCTCCTCCTTCCCCAACACCAGGAGATACAAATAGACACCTCTATGATTTAAAGGATACAGAATGTGTCATCCCACTGAACGTTCTAGAAGCAAACTTGCATGAGGCCAAAAGCTTCAGCAGGGACACTGCATTGTGGGTTGTTGTTGCCAGGGAGCCTTTGGAATGATGAAAAGGAGCTTCCAAGATAGTCATCACAATAAGGATGAATTTGATAAAAGGGAGGTGATATCAGCCTAAAGTTTTTAATGCCATATATTATCAAGCAACAACCCAAATGGCAGACTGTAGCAGACTCTGTACAGCAGTACGATTGACAGTTGCCATTTTTCCATTTATGAATACTTTACTCATGTAGTTAAATGATAGATTTGAAACTTTCAGTAACATCACCTCTAGTTTTATCGTTTTTCTATCTCTATATATTTCACAATTACAGCTACAATAAATCTCAAAAGTCAGTTAGACATTTTCCCATATTTACCAGATGATAATCATCAGGTTTCTATCGAGTAGTACCAGAAGCACAGGACATACCGGCAAGGAGAAGCAGCTATCTCTGAAACCATTACTGAAAAACTGTCTCAATGGGATTCAAAGTACACATATTGCCAAGGATATTTGTCACTTTGCCTGTGACTACAGTTGCCCCAGTGTACATACCTTCTCCACAAACTCATCTGAACAGCTTTCAGCACACTACAGTGACCAGAGATTGTTTGAATAAACATCAAGGCTAGTCCATTCATTGAGTTATATTTTGCACTTAAAGCAATGATTCAATCCCTATGTTAGTATAAAAAAAACAAACAGAATAGCCTCCTCAAATTAAAGCATTTTTTGGGCATAGAATGAATTTTCTGAGAAATTACAAGTAAATCCATTAATCTGTTTGGGAGTTAAAATTTTAAAAAGGGTCTTCTGAGAAATTTAGCCCTGTATTGAACTTTTTATTTTTTGTCCCCAATGAGCCTAACACCAGAATAATGCATTCTTCAAAATTCCTATATGATTAAAATTCACTGAAATCTTTTGTGCATAAAATACATTTGGATTAATGGTAATTTTCCACCATTATTCTTCATAAGTAAATGAAAGTGTATTCTTAAATCTCTAATGTAGAAGAATCATCCAAAGAAAACCTCTCTCAAAATGGCTGCCATGTTCTATTGTTTTCATTGGGACTGAGGCCACAAAATGCTCTTAGTAAAGATGACTGTTGCCATTCTTCTGCTCTTCAGAGTGTTGTCCTCTGCCTCTTGACCTTATAATGGGCTAACATCTCTCCTCAGGGCAGCTTGGCTTCACTCCTCTGGGGAAGACAGGGGGACTTCATGTGTCTTTAAAATCAATTTCATCTAATCTAGAACTGCAAACACTAAAATAGGCACCACAGGGCAGCGTTTGTGTGCCCTAACTGTGCATTTCCCTACTTTGGTTTGTTTGGATTTCTTTTAAATGTAAACCAAACTCTGAGTTTCCTGGGTTTGTCATGCTTGTTTTGAGGATAACTGCATCAATCCTGTGATATATGTAACCCTAAATTAGTGCTATGTACTCTCAATCATAACTTTATTTCAATAAAGATATGAAAAGTATTATTAATAGAACTGTGCAAAAAATTTTGTCCAGAACTTTCTTTCACCAAAAAATACAGATTCAAGCTGGCAGACATTCTGTGAATTTGTATCAAAATTTGTTGAGTTGTTTATCAAAAAGAAATCCCTACAAAATCCAAACACACTTGAAGTTTCAAATCAAAATTTTCTCTCATTTTGAAATTTACTTCTATTTTATTTAAAAAATTAAAAACATTTTTAAAAGCCCAAAAATGAAACAATATTTTGTTTGACCAAAAACTTGGTTTTTCCTGATGGCCAGTGAACTGAAAAAATCGGTTATTCACCCAGCTCTAATTATGACATTCCTTTATTCTCAGCTCCCCCTGCCATTTAATGAATCAGTGTTGCCAGAGAGTCCGATAGGCCATGAGCTACCTTTGGCAGCAAAGATTTAGTGCCCTTTAAACTGAAGGGCATCCAAAGGCTATTGTGAAATGTAAGGTCATATAAAGTGAAATGTTACACATCTGATCAATCTAAAATTTAACAAACCCAGGTCTGTTTTGACAGATGCTATTTTCACTCTCTGATTATTAGTGAATTATTTGATTTTAAAAGGTTTTTCTTGCGGGGAGAAGGGTGGGTAGCAAGAAATATCAGGCACAAAACCACCACAGCAGCTTATTTAAAAAACAAAATACTGAATTGACTTTGATACTAGGTGGCTCTTTAATCTAGTAGACAAAAGGTATTAGAAGATTCAGTCACTGGAACTAGAAGTCAGCAAGGTTCAAACCGGAAATAAGTTGCACATTTTTAGCAATGAAGATAATCAACCACTGGAACCACTTACCAAGGGATATGGTAAATTCTCCATCATTTGAAGTCTTTATATCAAGACTGGATGTCTTTCTAAAAAGATATACTCTAGTTCAAGCATAGTTGTGCATGACATCTATCGCCTGTGTTATGCAGAAGTTGGACTAGATGATCACAATGGTCTTTTCTGCCTGTTAAAATCTATTACTTTATATTAATATGATGCTTTAACTTTAAATTAAAATTGTTATTAATGGGGCTAATAGTCTAATAGCCGTTCCTTTCACAGTTCATAGAAACGTAGGTAAAGGGCCTGATTCTTCACTGCCTCGCATCTTATGTTGCAATTCACACTTCTGCAAAGTTAATGTAAAGAGGGTGAAAATATTCTACTTTTCTGATTTACTAGCATTTTACACCCACCTTGTAAGAGAGGAGACAAGATGCAAGCTCATGAAGAATCAGAGCCTGTACCTACCTAGCTAATACACTTCAATGCAGTGTAGGACACATTAAGACTGGAGTGCAGAGCTGCTCTTACAATTTCACCTCAACTCCATGAGACTTGTTAGATTTTATTTCATTTTACAAAACACATCATAATTGGTAAGTTACTCAGAAGCATGTCCTGATCCTAGCACGTATGAGAAAACTTAAAGTACAGACAAGAATTGAAGCTGACAAACTATGTGAAGGATCTAAGTGGACTGTCATTTTTGTTTATTGCATCAAAAAAGGACCTCTCTTTATGCTACTGACATTCTGATTAGAAAGGCTGTGTGTCACCAAATGTTTTACGTGTTGAACAAATTGCACTGTATCATTGACTCTGAATGAGGGATAATTTATCAGTTCTATGTATTTAAGGATGGATGGAATATAGCCTAACAAAGTTAGTGCACCGCTCCTCTCTTCCATCCCAGATAAAAGCAACGTAGAGATAAAGTTAGAGAGACTATAATAACATCAAGCTGCTTTTACTTGTGATTCATCGGAAAAATATTCCCTTGGTAAATGAGTTACACTGAAAATGTAACTATTGTCCCCATTAGACACATGCAGTAACTGCACTTCTATGGCACTGTCCATCTGAGGAGTTAAACACATTAATTTAGCCTCAGAGCACCCTTGCCAGATAAGTATTATCTTAATTTTACACCTAAGAAAACTTAGCTAACAAAAGGTTGAAGTGTTTTGCCTAAAGTCTCATAGGAAGCCTTTGGCAGGCATGTTTGTAAACCCAATATCATTGTTCATCCCATAACACCTTAAACACCTGTATCTACAGCACATTGTTGTGGCAGATAGGAAATACTGCAGCATCTTCAGGTAGATTAGACAATGGAGACTATTTGGTCAACCCCCAAATTTCCCACTGCTGGACACCAGCTCTTACTTCCAATTTTCCTGATGAAGTCCTTACTTCACCAACCAGAGAAAGGGCACTTTAAGGAAGCAGGGCTCCTCCAAATCAGGAAAAAGTAACTCCACCTTTTCCATTTCGTAGAGGACACGGAGCTGAACTCCCTCCACCCCCCTCTGTAGATCTCACATCTGGGATAAAATTCTTTGTTGCCATTAATTGAAGTCATAATGTAACCCACACACCTCCTGGGTGTGGTGCTCTGTCCCCTCTAGTGGCACCGAGACCACTTAGAGATTAATGAGTCTGCTACAGCCTTAGCTAAGGACCATGTGGCTTTTAACTCATGCATTTAGCTCCAGAGGCCCCAGGTTCAATCCTTCCCACCGACGACCAGGGTCTGTCAGTGTTACAATAACACTTGCTCGGAGGATGGAAGAAGAGGAAGGCACAAAAGAGTCATGTTTTTCAGAACAGGACAAAATTTTCCCTGATTGGGTAGATTTTCCAGAAGATCATGAGTAAAGCTGCATTTTACCACAGCTGTCACAGATTCCTTGATTGCCATGTTATAAATATCCATGCCTTGATATTCTGGGATATTTGCCTGTGGGTGGATGCCATACTATACACAGCTGAACCAGTTCCAGTGAGAGTTGTTGAGTTCATCCCAGTTGCCTGTAACACCCTATTGATCTCATCTCTTCCAATCACTTGGCACTTCAGTTCTGTTCCTCTGAGCATTTGCTACAGCTCCAATTTTGGTGGTGCAGGAAATTGGCCCATATTGGTGTTTACACCACAGAACTACCTGCCAAAGGAAGAGGCTCATTAACAGGCTTCATTTCTTTTGCAGCAAGCCAAAGAGACAGCAGCACACAAGGGAGCTCTACTTGGAGACAAACATGTATGCAATACTTTCTGGGACATCAGGATCACCTCTTGTTTCATCTGTATATATATCATCACTCTGATGGAAACAGCTCTGTAGGCCCAGAAGGATTTCCTGAATTTATGATAGCACAGCATCCTACACAAATGACAATGGTTAAAACATAAGTGCCAGAAAGAATATAAGATAGTCTAAAAAGGAATTTGAGAAGAGACAACCAGATTGTGCCTTTTCTGAACTATTCCGCTCAAATTAATGGGAGTTGAGGATACTCAACACCTTTGAAACATGGGATTTTAGGCCAATATGTTCAAAAGAAATTAGTGATTTTTATAGCATTTGATTTTGGGCACTAAAAGAAGAGCCTGATTTTCAGAAAGTGTTGAGTATCTGGTCTCTTAAAATTGGGATCCTTCCAGATGTCTCAAACTGGGCACAACTAGTTGTTTTTGAAATTCTCAGCCTTAGTTATTAAGACAGAGAGGCTTCCCTCATCATCAGTCCTCTGTATTCATTATGGGCTCTGGGGGAAATGTTCAAAGGCACAAATGGCAATTTGGCACATCAGTTTGCCTTTGAAAATCTCCCCCTCTTTTAGTCCAAACAACCCAACCCACTAGTTTGGAATGGGACTGTATATCAGCAGGCAATTACCTGGCCTCATAGGGATCATCTAGATCAGAGGTTCTCAAACTGAGCTCCATTCAGGTGATCCGCTGATAGTTCCCTCTAAGGCACGTGCCTGGGTGGCCGCACATGAGAGAATGAAGGGCCAGACACCTAATTAGTGGAGTCGTGCAGGCATGGCTCCACTAATTAGGTGCCTGGACGCTGAAGAAGATGCGCATGTAAGGTGACGTGTGGTGGGAATAGGAGGACTTGGGGGGAATAGGAGGTGCCCTTGCTGCGAAGAAGGCTAACGGCATTTTGGGCTGTATAAGTAGGGGCATTGCCAGCAGATCGAGGGACGTGATCGTTCCCCTCTATTCGACATTGGTGAGGCCTCACCTGGAGTACTGTGTCCAGTTTTGGGCCCCACACTACAAGAAGGATGTGGAAAAATTGGAAAGAGTCCAGCGGAGGGCAACAAAAATGATTAGGGGGCTGGAGCACATGAGTTATGAGGAGAGGCTGAGGGAACTGGGATTGTTTAGTCTGCAGAAGAGAAGAATGAGGGGGGATTTGATAGCTGCTTTCAACTACCTGAAAGGGGGTTCCAAAGAGGATGGATCTAGACTGTTCTCAGTGGTACCAGATGACAGAACAAGGAGTAATGGTCTCAAGTTGCAGTGGGGGAGGTTTAGATTGGATATTAGGAAAAACTTTTTCACTAGGAGGGTGGTGAAGCACTGGAATGGGTTACCTAGGGAGGTGGTGGAATCTCCTTCCTTAGAGGTTTTTAAGGTCAGGCTTGACAAAGCCCTGGCTGGGATGATTTAGTTGGGATTAGGTCCTGCTTTGAGCAGGGGGTTGGACTAGATGACCTCCTGAGGTCCCTTCCAACCCTGATATTCTATGATTCTATGGTAGGTGGGAGGGGGCAGTGAGGTGAGAAGAGGGGGTGGGGGAATTTGGGACGTGCAGGGCTGCAACGGCCAGAGAAAAAGGTGACTTTCCCCAGCTCCAGGCCTGCGGCTGTCGGGGAGAGACGGCCCTCCTTCCCAGCCCGAGCTCAGAGGCTGCTGCAGTGGGGGAGAGAGGGAGAGACTCCCCCTTCTTCCCAGCTCCAGCTCGGGGGCTGCCGTGGTGGGGTAGAGGGTACATCCATTGCATTAGAAAGGTAAGGCTACTGATGTTAAAATATGAGTTGTGTGATTTTATTTGTAGAACAAAAAAAAGTTTATTATTATTAAGGGTTTTTTTTATATCCAAAGCGCTTTACAATAGTTAGCTAATGGTACAAACAACATTTGGAAAGATCATTAAGTGGTCCGTCGAGACCCTCAGCAATTTTCAAGTGGTCCACGAAAAAAAAAGTTTGAGAACCACTGATCTAGATGTCCCATTCTTCTGACATTAGAGATGTCTTAGTTTTTCAAGCCAGTTCAGACACTTCTGAATTTGCAGTATGTACTGTAATTTACAATAATCTGCAGAGACTTCAAAGAAATGTCAAGATACTACACAGCGTTGGCATTAGAAAGCCACTCTAGTGAAATGCTAATATACCCTATGTATCTAAAGACTAGTTGGGGCAGTAATAAGTAGTAATAATCAGAGCTTTTCATCATTGTTGCTTAAAGGGAAAACTGCAATAAAATAGCTTCCACAGTTTGCCTAAAATATGCATAAATCACTACATTATTTATTTAAAAAGCCATTTCACCTATACTCCTCAAGCTCGGCTCTTCTGTTGTCTTTCAGCTTATCTGTGTCTCATACAAACACATCCTTTCTAATTAGGGTTGCTAACCCTCCCGGATTGTCCTGGAGTCTCCAGGAATTAAAGATTAATCTTTAATTAAAGATTGTCATGAGAAGATTGTCAATGAGAAGAGTTTGGAGGAAGCACCAGGAAATTAGTCTGTGTTCACATGACCAGGCCTGTTCAATTACAATTGAAACAGCCCTGTAAATAGACGATTCGATAAAGAACCAGTTCAGATTTTAAAAAGTAAATAAATTTCTAGCTCTCTTGACTGCAGAATAAAGCTGAAAAATGTGAACCTTAAAAACAAACTAGAAGGCAAATAAAAAAAAGACCTCAAAGGAGGGGGGATGTTTGTTTTGTTTTTTAATCTTATGGTTTTAATATAATCTCATGGATTACTAGGGGGCCTGACTCATGATTTTTTTAATGCTTGGGGTTGGCAACATGGCACATGAGAGTCTCAGAGAAATGTCAGTTCGTCAGAAGGCCCATAGTAACAGCAGTCTCCATGTGCATCCTAATTATTATGGGCCTGATCCAAAGATCATTGAAGTCAATAGGAAGACTCACTGATTTCCACGGATTTTGGATCATGCTTTATTTTAACAGTGGGACTTTGGCTTTTTTTCTTCCTAGGTCCTTTTGCATGTTGTCTCTTTAATTTCCTTCTCTCTTTTCATTCTAATTTGTGTTGAGAATTTGACTGCATCTTAAAGGGCCTCAATAAAAGCCATATTATTAAAAAGCATTTTTGTCTTTTTAGTTATGTTACTGACTCCTCCAACATCTCAAGGTGAAGTTTATTTGCAAATTGGATATGTCCTTCAGTTCTACCACTTGTTTGCATATGGTAATTTCTATGCAGAATGAGGCTTGTTGACATATCCTAGTACTTCAAGTTCATGTTCACAAGCAAGTCAGCATCATATGTTCACATGACTCTGCATGAGAGTGCGCTCAGGGTTTCCACACTATAGGAACAGGGTGTGGGGAAAATGAATTGCTCCAATCTACATGTGAAAGAGAAGTGAATAGGAGCAAACATTATTTTGTTATATGGCTGTTAAATACTAGTTGGACAGGAACACACCTCTCATTCCCTACAGTGCAAACACAGTGCATCTGTGGATCTCAGCTGGTAAGCTCTGCATGCTGTTTGAATTTTCCTCTGGAACAGTAACACTTTCCCAGTTGATCCTGAGTTACTGAATTCCCATCCATAATGCTGGCCAGTTCCTTTCTTTGGCAGTTTCACCACTTACAGGTCTTCTAATACCAGATAATGTTTGGCACCGGTAAAGTCTATATTGCCTGAATCTCTCTAACAATCATTCTTAAGGATATTTGCTTCCGACAGTTTCTACCCACACAAGCAACTATTATTGTTTTTGGAACCATGCATTTGCAGCTCCCTGGTAACAGGGCAACAATGTCACCTGCAACCACTATAGAGGTTTTCAGGAGGTGTCCAACTGCTTATTCCGAGCATCCTCTTCTTTTCCTCCATGTCCAGGGCCATAAGTGTGGTTCCCAGGCCTACTTTTCTCCCCCTTGACCTATCAGGAAAGAGGTTTTCCAGGCCTCATCATCCTACAGGGTTTCCCAAGGAGCCGCTCTTCTTGTCTTTCTGGAGAAGTTCTACAGTTGGCAGCAGCCCAGATTTAGCAGACATGGGTCTGTGTGCATGTGCCCATAGTACTGTGTACAAGAATCTTTAAAACACCCTTGTGTGAGGTATTTACCTGTCACAGCCACAGCATGTCTTGGGGCAAAATAAAAACTTTAAATTAATCACAGACAGCGATTCTAAATACACATTGTTGGCAATAGTTAAGGCTCTATGTTTGTCACGGAGGTCACAGTTTCCGTGACCTCTTTAGCAGCTGGTGTGCCTGGCCCAGGAGCCACCTGAGTAGCTCGGGCAGCCCCAGTGCCAGTCACACTTGTTGCTGCTGGGACAGTCTTGGGCCCCCCTGACTCCCAGCAGCAGGAGTTTGGGGGGGCTCAGGGCTGGGAATTGGGGTGCAGGGTGGTGCTTACCCGGGGGGGCTCCCCGGAAGGGCGACAGGAACTCCCCTCCATCAGCTCCTAGCTCCACGTGCTGCCTCTGCCCACAGACACCCCCCCCCAGCTCCCATTGGCCGTGGTTTCCAGCCAATGGGAGCTGCAGAACTGGGGTTTGGGGCGGAGCAGAGGCAGCACGTGGAGCTAGGAGCTGGAGATCGCCACTTCCCAGGAGATGGGTAGGGAGCCTGCCCCAGCCTCACCAACCCCCTCCCCCTCAGCACTTGCAGCGCCCCCCGGGCCACCCCCCCAAGTTTTAGTCAGGAGTCTATAGTAAAAGTCATGGACAGGTCATGGGCCTGAATTTTTGTTTACTGCCCGTGACCCATCCATGACTTTTACTAAAAATACCCATGACTAAAATGTAGCCTTAGCAATAGTACATGGAAGTTGTGTTGTCCCTTTAATTTTTGTAAGCACACAGGAAAAATACAAGGGGAAATAATGTAAAGTAAATACTGAAGAAAGCTTAAAAGAGAGGAAAAGGCAATTTGAATGTACAGATGAAGTATATTTGATGTGAAATATAACAGTCATACCCACATGCATTTAAAAAGATCCAGACTCCAGTACAAAATAGACTGAAATCACTTCAGTCTGTAGTTCCCTCCAAATTTCCCACTTTTTGCCCCCTTCACTGTAGCCGCTTATGCCTGCTGTTTTTACTGTGCTTTGTGTGTTTTCCACTACATGCATCAGTGCCCTTGTAAATCGCCCACTGGGAACATGGAACATTTTTACATATTTCTCCAACCATAAAAGAAGTAAGTATAGAAGTATTGTTCATAAAATAGAAAAAAGTATTGTTCAAAAACCCAAGCTTTTTATTTCGCATCACTACTTATGTGAAGTATCAGGTTATGAACTAGGAAATGTGTTTGTTTGTTATAAACTTTGAGAGAAGCAAGCAACTGATTTACCAAGGTTCTGTACAACAAAAGTTTTTTCTAATTCTTTCATTTACTGTAACTTCTTCTCTCATTGTAGATTGCTCTATGACCTTGTCTGTGTCTTTCAGAAACCTTACCAGTATTTCCAGTGTAAATTCTTTATCTATGACCATATTTGACAAAAGATATTGGTCAGATAAAGGTGAAGACTCAGTATTGAAAGGTTATTGAAACCAAGACTGGAGAAAATTATCCTGCACGTATAGAACCAACAGAGTATTCACTGTGCTAGAGTAGGGAATTTGGGATACTTGAAAAAACAGGATTCTTGAACTAGGCTTGTAAAGTGAGAAAAGAACTTTTACACAGGAGCTGACCCTCAAAGTGCCTTCCCTCAAACAAAACCTAACTCAGATTTCATTGGCAGCAGCTTTGTGGTCCTCCAATCCCATGATGCTTCTCAGCACAAAAAAGCACATAAGAGAAGCAATTGCCATTTTAAAAGGTGATTTCTGTTTCAAATATGCCCTTTGTTTAATCTTTCCCTGACAACACGTGAGAGTGAGAGCTAGATTGACAGCCCTGCAGATTTGAAGAGTGAAGTCCTCTCTTTATCCTCAAAGCAGGGACAACATGGGTAGCTGCAGAACTAGGGGGCTCGTAACCAGGAGCGCTGCCAGCTTTTTCGGTGCCCTAGGCAGCGGAAGGTCCCGCCCCCCGAAATGCCGCCCCCGACAGCGGCGGCGGAAGGTCCTGCCCCCAAAATTCCACGGACGGACGGGGCACCGGCACCCCCCAAATAGTAGCGCCCTAGGAGACCGCCTAGGTCGCCTAATGGGTTGCACCGGCCCTGCTCATAACAATCCAAAAACCCAACCACATCTTTGGAGGAGGCTGGAAATTGCATTTGTCCTGTTTTTAGCTTGCAGGTGAGGGGAAATATTTTGAAAAGTTACCAGTGGCTTTGGCTGCCCATCCTGATAGGGACCTGATAGGGACCGTATAGGGACCTGTTTACCACAAAGTGAGTGCTCAGCAGTTTCTGAAAATCAGGGCTATGGGGTGTTTCAAATTGGACACCCAAAAACTAAATCACCCTAGATCAATAGTCACTTGTGAAAATTGTGGCTTAGACCTTAAAAATCTATCAAATGAACTGCTGGTTTTAGTTCAGGGAGAAGTGAGTCAGCACTGCCATCCAGGCCATGATGCACAAAGTACTATAAATACTGCCATATGCACGCTGCTAAAGCGTTTCCCCTGAAAAAGACCTTTTGCTTCTGAACTAAAAATCACTCTCCATCTCTCTAATGAAGTACAATTGCACCAACTCCCACTATTTCAACAAGTGACCGCCAGATCCCATTACTGTAAAAGCATGCACTACTTTCCAGTACAAAGGGGAATACAAATGATCATTTACCTTGCCAATCATCTTTGGTCTCAGCTGCTATAGAAGCTCTTTCATCAGTATTCAGATTGTAAACCTCCTCTGACCTGAGTAATCAGCTGCAAAACCACCCTCCATGCAAAATGCCAGCTACATCAACATCTCCCACAGCAGAGTCAGCTGCAAAATATATATTTTATGTCTGCAATTAGATATTATTGAACTCCCATGGTTTTCTTCAGCTTTGAAACCTACATAGGAACATAGCTCTGCCCCCCTCCCACCTTTGACTTCCTCAACGATCATGCACAAAATAGAGACAAGGCTGAATAATCAAAACCAGATTTCAGTCACTGAGAAACGAGATCTGCCAAAGATAGTTTTGAGTCCTTCGCATTTGGCAGTATGTGCTTATATCACTTCAAAGGAACTGGCCCATGCACAGCTCCCATATTTATACACTAAACAATCAGTTTTGGGAAGGAGGGGCTGTTTGCACAGGCAGACAAGGACTAGCAGCCTATTGATATGCTGTTAGTGTCATTTGTTTATTAAAAATATCCTCTTCTACACTTAGGTATTGATGCATTAAAATACGAATTGGACTGTATTGGGTAGGCATCTTAACATAAAAGTTCTATACAAAAAGAGTTGAAAAATTTGAAGGAGATATAACACTCAGCTCAAAATTAGTGACTAGTAATGTGCAACCAACTGGCCAGCTTTTGCTTAATCAGTACTAGTTTAAAAGTTCTGGTCCATTCTGAAGCACTGTATACGCAGTGCAGTATAAATTCACAAACTACAAACATTTGGGTAGTGTCAAGGGGTAAATAACCATATCCAGAGGACTTGCTATGTCCTGGAATACGTCCTACTCATTAAAGGCAGCAAAGTGACAGATTCAGTGATTTTTTTTCATGATGCTAAGTACAAAACAAAACTCACAAGCATTGAAACATTGACTCTTTTAGAATATAATTAGAAATGTTTTGCTTTGGTTTGTGGGTTGTTGTTCTTTTTTAAGTGTTGTGTATACAGAAATCACACAACTGCAAAGGTAAGTGTAGCCATCTCTGTATAGTTGCTTTGGCAAATAAGGTTCTTGGCTTTTACCTCTGACCCCGCTCCAGTGGTGTAGCTAGGAGTGGAAATTTGGTTGGGCCCTCACTTCGTGAGGATAGGCAATGAGACTGTGCTAGCTCAGCTTTCCCCCGATGCCACGCCCTCTTACCCCACACACAGGGCATCACCTGCGAAGCTGGGCACGTGCATGCCTCACCTTGGGCAATCACCACCAGCAGCTCCTTCACTGCCAGGCTCAGCTCACCTCTCCTGGGGGGCAGCCATGATGCCTCCTCCTCGCCTCCACACTCGCAGGGACCAGACGCAGTGCTGCGTGTTGTTGAATATGGCAGGGACCCAGTGCAGCACCCCCACGCTACCCCCTTCCCTCAGAGCAGCTGCCAGTGGGGGCCCAGCAGCGGGGGAGAGACAGGGAGGCCATCCCTCACCACGCACGGGGTTGATTTCCGAGCACAGATGGCCCACGCTGCGTTCAGGAGGGCCCGGGCCCTGCGCTCCATATGTGGGGTGGTGGTTCCTGTCGCCTCCTTTCCAATCCTCCGCCCCCCCCCCACCCCAGTTAGTGGCCCGATGGTACATCTGGGGGAAGGGGTGGCAGAACAGCTAGGGCACTGATGTGTGTCCACAGCACTGTCCTTTGCCACTTCATTGTGTATGGCTGCTGTGTTACCAGATTTGCCTGTTACTTTGTGGTATGCTCATTTATTCGGGTTACTCTTCTGGGGGGGCGGGGTTCTGTAATTCTATCAATGTACTGCTTGTGTCATGTGTGCTTTCATATGGAGCTCTACTTCTCCCTTATGCAAGTCCCCTACCAACGGAACTATCCTGCAGGACCTAGGTTCTCTAGGGCATGGTTCCTCCAGCCCCGGACCCAGATGAACACACACACACACACAGCAAGTCTGAGCAGACCAGGTCAATCAGCACTTTCAAGCTGACCCCTTATATGTCCCTGGATTCAATGGGCTGGATCAAGCAGCACTTTCAAGCTGCCACCCTTATGTGCCACAGATTCAGCACGTCCCTATCCCCACTCTCACATCACAATTGTACTGGTAGTAACCTACTTGGTGAGCAAACCCCACAGTATTTTGGGCGCTGCAGCAATCTTTAGCTTAGGTAAAAGAAGCGTTGCTGCAGAGTAAATGGGGGAAGCTATAAACACAAAAGAGTAAAGTTCAGCAAGAGAGAGAGAAGCAACCCATTTAACCATAAAAGTTATTTATTGAATAATAGTGATAACTACACATAGAGGGCTAAACCAACATAACATACATTATGAAAGGTTAATACCTAAGGTAGAAAGGAAAACAGAGGGGGCGGGAGGGGGATCTCACCCACTCCATGAGGCTTGAACTGGTCAGGATTCCCAGGTGTTGGTGGTAGCTCAGGGTCCTGAGTGCTGGAGACAGGCAGAGCCCCCAGCACGATCAGTCAGGAGAAGATGGAGTCCCAGTGGAACTGATGTATAGTTTGGATCTAAGCATCAGATCACTTACTTGAACATAGGTAGGGGTTTTTGTAGAGAAACAATGGTTCAAGGGCGAACACTAGATTTGTTTATGGGTAAACTGATGACTCAAGGGTTTTCTTCAGGTTAGACAATAGGAGCTGATCACTCTTGGCTATGGGTGGTGTTTTCTTCCAGGGAGCTCACAATGCAACTAGGCTGCTTCAGTATTTTGGATATCAATCAAGGATTCAGTACTAGAATTGGTCTGATAACTGCTGAGCTGGGTGTGGGCAGGCATAGGTTCATTAACATCTGGAGCAGAGATTCCCATGATGCAGTGCTTCCCTGCTTTTCTGGTCCCAGAGTTCAGTGCAGTTCTCTGTTCTTCATTCCGTATGCTAATCCCTGTCCCATCTTTCATGCAGATGAGGCTAGGCTAGAAAGGAGAGTTGTCTCTGCTTTCCATTCTGTATGCAAATGGAGATGTCTTAATCTTGTCACCCTTGTCAGGAGGGGTCTAGGTGTGTCTCCAAACGCCCTTCACTGCTCTCTGCAAGCCTTTTCTCTGATCGGTCTTGGTTCAAGCAGAGACCGGTGGGGTGGGGTGTCCCTCATGAGTCAGACAGGCCAGACATTGCGCCCGGGTTCCCCAAAAACACAGAGCTGACTGGTATCAGCTGCATACCCCTGCTCAGGGGGGCCTGGATGCTAAGTAGGATGCTAAGTAGCTACGCCCCTGTCCCGCCCCTCTCTAAGAACTACACAAATCAAATGAAGTTACCTCATCTCAGTCAGAAACTTAACACACAACTGAAACCAGTGTCTCAAGGATAACCTCTGTTAGTCTATAAGGTGCCACAGGATTCTTTGCTGCTTTTACAGATCCAGACTAACACGGCTACCCCTCTGATACTTGAAGGATGAATTGGCTTCTGCTCATCAATAGATGCTGTGCTCTACTAGGGCCAAATAACACAGCACTTTGTGTCACCTCCTCTCACTTAAATTCCTGTCTCCACCTTGGCCACTGGTATTTCCCAAGCTGGTGTTTGGATGATTGTATTAACCAAACGTTAACTTTGAAACCAATTCACTATCTTGTTTAGAGGCAGGATGTATTTTTCCATTATTAATCTCTCACCAAGATGTCTGTTCCTTATGAAATATATACTATTGACACATACCAGACTCTCTGTCACACCTTACTTTAGAAGTAGTTCCATTGACTTGGGTAGGTTTTGCCAATTAAACTTGTTCTGATTATGTAAATGCTACTATTTTCTGCCTCACTTCTTGTATTTTGTCAGACTCCCTTGCTGTCAAGTGATATCTGCTTGATGCTGAGGCCAGACTCCATTTTTACACAATTTTTCATAATTCATAGATTTTAAGGCCACAAGGAAACATTATCTAGTCTGACCTCCTGCATAAGAGACAATGGAATTTCACCCAGTGATTCATGCATAAAAACTATAACTGAAGGCTCGATAAAAAGCCTTTCAATAGAGCTCACTAGTCTCTGTGAAATGAGCTTGAAGTCTCACAGTCCAGCTTCTAGTGCACAGTGTCTACATTGCAAAAAAAATGCCATTAAAACTAGGAATCTTAGAAAATGCTAAGAATTGAATTGCTATTGTCTGATCTGTTCTCTCATGCCTGGAAGTGGTCCCTTCAGGACAGGACTGAAGTGCATTAGTGGGGAAGAGGTAGGAAGCTTGCACGCCACTGTCCATGTGTTATACTCTCCCAAACAGTGATAACTGTGGCTTTTCATCGCCATATATTCAATGAACATATGCTCATTCTTTCCCGTCTCCATATTTTTTGAAAACACATCAAAGGATACCAATCTTCTAGGGGAATATGGCACTGCTCATAAAAAGCCACGAAGCTGCGCATCAGCCAATGATATATTTTGTATATCTGGCTCATTCACACTGTGGTTCATTTAAAGCTCTGTTTTTTCCTTTCCTGGTTTACCATTATGCAGTTCAATTGCATAAATTTTCTTAGTCTTAGAGATGAAAATTCTAGTAAAACATATTACTCAGCACTATCTTCTCTGCCTCATCTTAAAAATAAACTAGTTAGGAAGCAGGATATTGCTGCTTTCTATAAAAATTCCTATAAATATAAAATCAGGGATAACTTACATTTACCGTACATAGCCACTATCTCAAAGAACCACAACACACTTTAGTAACACTCTGTGTATAAGAATGACTTGGCCACCACCGAAATGTTCATCAGTATAGAAACACACTAAGGGGCAGATTTTTCAAAAGAACTCTACATGCTGAGCGATTAAGCTTCTGAAAATCAGACCCTGATTGATGTGCATATATAGGAGCTGAGCTCTTTTGAAAATCTGGCACTACATAGTAGTTTAGGACAGGAAATAAGGACAAGCATTGTCAATGCAGAAATATATATTTTTACAAGACTAGAGGACAGTATAAAAATAGCAAAAGAAATTAAGGAAA
This sequence comes from Platysternon megacephalum, assembly GCA_003942145.1. Classification (NCBI taxonomy): domain Eukaryota; kingdom Metazoa; phylum Chordata; order Testudines; family Platysternidae; genus Platysternon; species Platysternon megacephalum. The sequence continues at coordinate 11,395,156 of QXTE01000008.1, read as the reverse complement.
ACAATCAGAAAATATTTCATCATTTAGAAGTGGGCAGATACCTGGCTTAGAGCGGTTGAGCTACAGCTGAGAGGAACAATGTTCCAGTGGTTAGGGACATCATTATCACCACCACCACCACCACAATGGTCCCTTCTGGCCTCAAAATCTATGAATCCTGGTGAATCCCAAAGAGACATGGCCTCATTACAGCTCAAGCACTGTCCAGATCAATCTCCAGCTAGTTCCTTAAGGTGGTCTGGCTGGATATTCAATTTATGGCCACCATTGGTGATGTCCTTACACCAATAAAGATTTTGGTGACCACATGATCGCCACGTACCAGCATTCCTTGGTAAACACATTGCCATTTGCAGGTGTTTTCCATCCTAGTAATATGTCTCTACCAAGAAAGCCACCAGTTCCAAACCACTGCTGATGAAAGAGCTATGAATATCCTCATTGTTGATCTTGTCCTGCAAGTTAATATGAAGCAGCTGAGATACAAGAATTGAAAAATGTCAATCCACCACTCTTCAGCTTTCTTCCTCTCATTGCCGTACAATACGTTTCATTGCCGTACAAGAGAGGTGGTATATACCTCTAGTGCACAACTTCATGATAAGGTTGATGTCACAATGCCCCCACAGAGGCCACTGAAGGCCCAAAACATGGCAGTCGCTGCTGCTATATAAGTGTCTACATCTTCCAAGTATCCTCCAGAACTGTCTAGGGCATTTCCCAAGTATTTGACAGTTACCAGCTGCTTGATGTCCCATCTGGACAGGTTAATACTGGACAGGTTAATACTGAGCTGGTTGTAGTCTGAAGCTGGAGGCTGCTTGATGATATGGGTGCCGACTTTCCCTGTTCCCGGTGGGTGCTCGACATCCCCCCCCCCGGCCCCACCCCTGCACCGCCCTTGCTACGCCCCCATTCCACCCCTTCCCCAAAGTCCCTGCCCCCTTCCTGCCCCCACTTCACCCCCTTCCCCCAAGTTCCCACCCCTGCCCCGCCTCTTCTCCGCCTCCTCCCTTGAGCATGCCGCGTCCCTGCTCCTCCCCCTTCCTCCCAGAAAGTCGTAAGTGCCACCAAACAGCTGTTAGGTGGCTGGGCGGCAGGAAGCGCTGGGAGGGAGGGTGAGGATCAGGGACGAGGCATGCTGGGGGGGAGGAGGCAAGTAGGGGGGAGCTTGGCTGCAGGTGGGTGCAGAGCACCCACTAATTTTCCCCCCTGGGTGCTCCAGCCCCGGAGCACCCACAGAGTCGGCGCCTATGCTTGATGGTAATGGCCAGGGATTTAGTTTTATCTGGATTAATAATCTGACCAATGTGCTCTGCTTCTTGCCTGATCGGTGATTAGCCTGGAATATAGCGGGCTCGGGTTCAATTCCCTGCTCTACCACAGACTTCCTGTGTGACTTTGGGCAAGTCACTTTTCCTCTCTGGACCTCAGTTCCCCACCTCTTAAAAGGGGATAATAGTACTTCCTTCCAACACAGAACTGTTGTGATCTCTGAAAATCTGGCCCCAATCAGTGGCGCCGGAACAGAGGGGAAAAGGGGGCCATAGTCCCACCACTTTTAAAAGTAGTAAGGACTAGCAACAGGGGGAGGGGACAGGGCCTTGGAGGGAGGGGCAGTGTGAGGGCAGGGACTCTGGGAGAAGGGGTGGTGCCACAGTTTAGGTGTTAAAAAAAAAAAAAAAAAAAAAAGTACCATGAGGTATTTATTGGTTTGAGGAAAGAGTTAAAGAAATTGTGAAGAATAAGAAGTCTAGAAGGAAACTGATTATCCATACAATGCTGAGATCAATTTAAGAAAGCTCTCTGCCTCTCACAATTGCACAAGGAAATAACTAACATTTCCAAGAAATAGCATTAATTCACTTTCCCATGAACATACTATATTATGGGACAACCTTGCATTTAAAATGGATTACAAAAAATAATTTATCTGACTTGAATAGAAAAAATAAACTATTGAAAAGCAAGTCTTTCATAATGTGTTCCTCTGCTTAAGCAGAGATCTGTATGAATTAAGTGAACATAATAATTGGCACTATTTACAGGTAGGGAAGATGATCAGCTAATAAACCTGATTGCTGATATTTGCATAGGAACATCAGCCTGGTTATTACTGGAAGATTAGCTTCAACAACATTTAAATACCCTAATCTTTTACTAAATATAAACCAATTGCTTAACCTAAGGAGAACAGAGTTAAAATTTTTCATTTTCCCTTACCCCCTTTTTTTTTTTTTAAACTATGTCTCCGTCCCAGACCTCAAGCCTACCGTCTGTCATAATGTTTATAATCCCTTGTTTACTATAGGGCCTAATTCAACTCCTTTTGAAGCCAGTGATTGCTTTGCCACTGATTTCAGTTGGAGCAGGATCAAGGCCTCACATTCTTGAGATATGGATCTTGTGTTATTTTTTCTGTAAAGCATGATGCAAACCTCTGTACTATATAAACCCGATTCAGCAAACTACATAAACATACGTCTAACTTTAAGTAGCCGAGTAGTCTCACTTACTTCCAGGAGATTACGCATGTGCTTAAAGTTATGTGCATGTGCTTAAAGTTATGTACATGTTTAAGTTTCTTACAGAAATGGCTCTAAATAATGAATGGTAATACACTGTGTTTGCCTCCCAGATACTACAGCGGTGGAAATATCTTGGCTAGGATAGTAAGTAAAATAACGGATCTGGGACAATTTGTACAATAGTGGATAATCAGCTCAACATGAGCTCCTAGTGTGACACTGTGGCTGAAAGAGCTAATGTGATCCTGGAATGAAGAAACAGGGGAATCTTGAGTAGGAGTAGAGAGGCAATTTTACCTCTATATTTGGCACTGGTACAACCGCTGCTAGAATACTGTGTGCAGTGCTGGTGCCCAGAATTCAAGAAGGATCGGATAAAGGGTTCAGAGAAGAGCCACAAGAAAGATTAAAGGATTAGAAAACATGCCTTATAGTGATAAACAAAATAGATTGAGCTCCTTGAGTCTAACAAAGAGAAGGTTAAGGAGTGACTTGATTACACTCTGTAAGTACCTGCTGAACAAATATTTAATAATGGGCTCTTCAATCTAGAAAAAGGTACAACACAATTCAATGGCTAGAAGTTGAATTCAGATGGAAAATAAGGCCTAATTTTCAATGGTGAGTAATTAACCATTGGAACAATTTACCAAGGGTCGTAGTGGATTCTCCATCACTGACAATTTTTTAAAATTAAGATTGGATGTTTTTAAAAGCTATGCACTAGGAGTTATTTTGCGGAAGTTATACAGGAGGTCAGATTAGATGATCACAGTGGTCCCCCTGGGCCTTAGAATTTATGAAAGCTATCATAGATCTTCTTATACTAAAAGTGCTAACAAGAGACATTTAAAATATATTATCATTCAACAAAAGTAAAATTCTCAAAAGTAAAATGGGATTCTCAAAAGTAAAATGATTTTGTGTGCCTCCATTTTTGAAAGTCCAAGTAGATACACTTTAAAGAGGCCTGATTTTCCAGATAGTGCTGAACACCACCCTTCTGAAAATCAAGACTCCATAAGTGTCTCAAGTTGGATACCCAAAATCACTAATCACTTTAGCCAAGATTTAAAAAAAAAGAACAAACAAAAAGCTGGAATTTCAAGGACAAAAATGGCAACTTGGGGCTGGATTCCCCAGACCTTACTCACACAGGTAGTCTGTCTTTAGGAGAATGGTCCTATTGACATCTGTATGCCTGTTCATGCAAGTAAAGACATGTATTATTGGCCACTATAATAACCATTAAATGTGGATTCATCTGATCGTTAATTCTTTCTGGAAATGATTATAAATTAAATAAACTTAAATTCTAATTTGCCCACAGATCCACAAATATTTATAGTTGGAGCATTGCAATGTACCAACAAGGCTTCTTTAATTGCCAAATGACTAATTCTCAAAAATACTGGAAAGAAAAACAAACACACAAATAAAATAAATATAATGGAAAATCAGACAGGGCTTCTAGCCAGCATAGGAGAGTCATATCAGATAAACGAGAGAGAAATTAAAAGAAGTTGCATCCTGTTTTCTAGAAATGTACTGTATTTTTGTATTGAAAACACTATCTGTAAATAAAATACACATTATCTTATTTTAAACCAGTGGTTCTCAACCAGAGGTACACCGCTCGGGGTACGCAGAGGTCTTCCGGGGGTACATCAACTCATCTAGATATTTGCCTGATATTTACAACAGGCTACATAAAAATCACTAGCAAGGTCAGTACATACTAAAATTTCATGCAGACAATGAGAAAGTAAGCAATTTTTCAGTAATAGTGTACTGTGACATCTGTATTTTGATGTCTGACTTTGTAAGCAAGTAGTTTTTCAATAGAGGTGAATCTTGGGGTTGGCAAGACAAATCAGACTCTTGAAAGGGGTACAGTAGTCTGGAAAAGTTAAGAACCAATGTTTTAAACAAAAGACTAATTTATTATTTTATATAAATAAAATACAGAAGTCCCACGAAGGGCCCAATTTTGCAATGCTTGCTTAGGCAACCCTCCCATTGATCATCAAATGACCCACTGTAACAAAGCATCAAACACGGGTGAAGATAAATATTGGTTTTATCAAACTATATTAAGGTTTTGGACTGACACCCATCACCATAGTATTTGAATATCTTTCACATTAGTTTGACAATAGCAATCTAAATGACTTTCGAGCCTAAGTCCCATTAGCTTTCAGTGGACTGAGCGCCACAGCCACTTTGGAAAATGTTACCTAAAATCCATCGAGACCTTAATGGAATCCCTGGCTCTTCTCTTACTTATGGTTAGGTAAACCTGTTTCATCCCTACCTCTGTGGGCTCACTTGACCCAATATTATTCATTTTAGAAGCGGTGCCTCCTTGTAACAATTTCAAGAGACATTTGTGGAAAATTTCAGTAAAAGCAGCTTAGCTCTGCAAAGCCCGCATAGTTATTGTGGAATTCATAGCTTCAGTGATACAGGTTTATCATCTGGTAGAAAAGGCACTTACTGTTTCAGAATAATGGAAGTTAAAAGAGAGTGGAGAGCAACTGCCCTTCCTAAAAAAAATCACACATGGCATAATGTATAGCTCTGGTGTCCCCAGAGCTACTGAAAACTACTCAATTGGGGCAGGCATCAACACCCAGCGAAGTTAATAGAAGTCTTTCTATTGACTTCAAAGGCCACTGGAACCAGGCCCTTAGTTGCTGCTTTCCAGACATGAAAGGTAGCTTGAATTTTTAATGAGAAGACACTTATGACTGGTAATCTCTTGCTAAACAATGGAAACAGTAGATTTCTACAGAGGTTCAAGATAAAAAACTATCCAGCTGTATAATAAGTACTTCACAATCATCACATTTAGATGCAAGCAGAAATGCTATGGCCAAGGCCAGACTGAAGCATAGGTCTATCAGGGCAATTGTCCTTACACACTCATAGGCACAAGGCCTACCTTCTAGGGTGATTGGGTAGACAAGTAGTTTTGACAGACTTCTTTTTTTAAATTTCATTTAAGTTGTGAAGATCATACTTCGCTACTAGTGTCTAAATTCCTCTCTTTAGCAGTCTCCTGAGGCCCAGCCCCCCGATGGTGTAAATCAATTTAGCTCCACTGGAGTTAGCGAACCCATATCAATTTATACCAGCTGAAGTTCTAATCCATAGTCTCATATTATATGTACACACGCCCCCACATCTCCCCCCGACCTGGCTGAACCTCAGTGAAACGATTAAACAACATACCAAATTGAAATTTTGGTAGGTTGGATTTCTCATCTACTTGCAAGTAATTATTTGGGGCAGATTAACAGGTATAGAAAAGGAGGACTCCACGAAGCATTTATTGCTGGGAACAACTTTTAAATGATGATACACCCGCTGACTGATTTAGCTGCAGGTGAAGATGTAATAGCTAGGGAAAGGACTAAGAGAATAGTGTATTTTTGTTACATTGTTTTATGTTAGTTACATGGGTATGTGCACCACTAAAGGTGGCATGATGGAGAATTCAAGCTGTTGCTGAATGAAAATTTTAGGCTGAAAGTTGCCATTTAGATCTCTCTCTTGACATTTCAGATAGAGAAGCTTCATAACAGTTTTTGTAATCCCTAGAGCCCAAAGTACTGTAAAATAACTACCAAATAAGCTTTTAAAAAAGCATAATTTTTGGATCTATTGTGGAACATAAATTATTCCTTTGATAGTCAGCACTCCATCTTCTTTTTATGACTTAGTAGAACCCTTCTTCTCACCATCTTGCTGCTTCAAGCTATTGCAGATTTTGACAGTCTTCTGGGCTTCAGGTTATGCCATCCTCTGGGTTGCTCTGTGCTGAAAAAATTTAGCAGAAGATGGATTGTACTGAAGAAAAGTGGTTGTGACGTTGCACTCTATATGAGTTTATGAAAATATGCTAATTAGTGTGAATATAATGCAACTGAGATATACTTCATGCAGGGCCGGCGCAACCCATTAGGCGACCTAGGCAGTCGCCTAGGGTGCTAAGATTTGGGGGGCGCCGGCAGCCCCAGTCGTCAGCGCAATTCGGGGGCGGGACCTTCCACCGCCTCTGTCGGGGGTGGCATTTCGGGGGCGGGACCTTCCGCCGCCCCGCTCCTGGCTTCATGCAAAAGGTCTCTTGTAAGGTATCATTACAAAGCTTATAATCTACTGTGTTCATCCTATTTGTATGAATGTATCATTCTTGTCTCTGAAACTAGAAATATGAAATATAACTGAGAACCTATTGTAATTATGCAAAGTGTGGGCCATTAATGGTGGTTTGGAATCTTGATGGCTCCCATCAACCAGAACAATTGTCTGTAGATGGCTCTGTTTTATTTGTAAGTCCGTATACCTGTGTGCTGGCAAGTGGGTAATGAAATCTTACAGTGACATGTGATCATGTCACCTGAACTGGAATCCATCTTTAACCTGGTGCTTTTCCATTTAGAAAGAGGGGTGGGAACCCAAAGACGGACAAAGGATTCACGCCTTATGCAAAAGATATATAAATGGGTGGAACAGAATAAAGAGGTGGCAATCATGAGAAATCCCCTAGCTCCCACTTGAGCTGGAGCAAGGGCTGTACCAGGGGAAAGTATTGTCCCCAGACTGGAAGGCGTCCAGTCTGTGATAGAAGCTTATTAAAACATCTCAGAGTGAGATTTTATCTGTATTCAGTTTTCTTACTGTATTAGGTTTAGACTTGCGTGTTTTGTTTTATTTTATTTTGCTCAGTAATTCACTTTGTTCTGTCTGTTATTAGTTGGAACCACTTAAATCCTACTTTTTGTGTTTAATAAAATCACTTTTTACTTATTAATTAACCCAGAGTATGTATTAATACCGGGGGGGGGGGGGGCAAACAGCTGTGTGTATCTCTCTATCAGTGTTATAGAGGGAGAACAATCTATGAGATTTACCCTGTACAAGCTTTATCCAGGGTAAAACGGATTTATTTGGGCTTTGGACCCCATTGGGAGCTGGGCATCTGAGTGTAAGAGACAGGAATACTTCTTAAGCTGTTTTTAGTTTAGCCTGCAGCTTTTGTGGGATGTTGTTCAGACCTGGGTCCGGGTTTGTAGCAAACAAGCATGTCTGGCTGAAACCAGACAGTGTTCTGAAGTCCCAAGCTGGCAGGGGAAACGGCTCAGAGGTATTCTAAGCACATCAGTTAGCAGTACCCAAGGGGTTTCCTTTGATCCAATCCATCACAGTGGTCATCCTCACATATAAGATACAGAATTTATTTAATGCTTGGCTGCTGTGAGAATTATTAAAAGGCTGTAGCCACTGTCCGACTAGTGGGAATTTAAAAGAATGTAGATGTGTTGTGTGGGATTATTTCTATTAAATAATAGATGAAAAAGACAGGGACTGGTGCTCTGAAATCATGGTGATGGACAGTACAAAAAACTAAAGATAATATGAAGGTAGGACTTCTCACAAGGAAGGGAAGAGGAACTGAGAAGAAAACTTCTTTAACAACAAAGGCAGGGCACAGAGAAACCATGCTAAATTAGTGGCCCTAACCTACGATGCAGCCCTCTTATCACCGGGGCCAGTGGAATCAAGTATCTAGCAGAATCACTGGCCACATTCCATCAGGTATTCTAGTTTGTCTCCAAATTCTCCTTTCCACTTTCCATGTCTCCAAATACTCTCACCTTCTCACAGAACAGTAAAGGCCGGTGTTGGAAAGCCAAATCTTGCAGTTCTCAATAGAACCTCAATAGCCTTTAGAAACAGTGTCCACAACGAATGGATATAGCAATTAAAGCTTTTTGTTTTAGACGATGTCTTACATTTAAAAAACTAAAAATTATAATTCCTTCCCCCGCCCCCACTTTTCTATCAAGATCTTCACTTTTTTCCCAAATATTGTAGCATTAGTTCCTTCTCCTTAACAAGAAAAAGCACTTAAGAATAACACTGCCACCCTTGCTATTTCCTTATATTCTCTTCCAATGAGACTTATTTGTAATTCAGTCGGCTCTAAGGTCTCTATGTATTTTTATTTTCCCTTCCACACTCTCGCTTGCCATGTTTCAGATAGTGGAAGACAACAAAGATATAATTACTTTGTTATAAGTAAGGCTACGATTTAGTCACGGAGGTCACAGCAGTCACGGATTCTGTGACTTTACTGAACCGCCGTGACTTCTTCAGCTTCAGCGGCTGAAGCTGGGGCTGGAACCAGGACCATGCACCCGAGCCCTGCACTTGAGTCAGGGCCGTGCACCGCTGCCCCACGGCTTGCAGAGGGGGGCTGCAGCAGGGGCCGTGTGCCTCCCTCATGGCTTCCAAGGGCCCTGTTTCCCCTAACCCTCGGCTGCGGTTAGGGCTGTGCGTATGTGGCTGGGGTTGGAACTGGGACTGTGTGCCCCACAGCTGCAACCGGCTCTGGAGTGGGGGCTGCATGCTCCCACTGGAGCTGGGGCAGTGCCCCCCATTGTGGGAGGGACAGGGCTCTGTCCGCCCCCCCCCCCACCATGGCAGGGGGCTCGGACTGCCAGTCCCACCCCATGGGACTCCAGCTGTCATTCCTGCTCCCCACCTTACCTAGCCCTGCCTCCCAGTTATTTTTAGTGAAGTCAGGGGGTCCTGTGAAATTTTGTTTATTACCTATAACCTGTCCGTGACTTTTACTAAAAATAATAGTGACAAAATCTTAACTTCAGTTATAAGCCCCTTTACTTTGGTCAGTATCAGTGTGAAGACCATTTTTTTCTTTGAAACACGACTTGAAAATAAAAGTCAAACATTTCACTTATTCTGAAATGAACAGAAAACTGGAAAAAGAGAAAACTACCAGGGGTCTACCAACTAGGTATAAAATTTGTCCATGTTATAGAGAGTGTTGAATTTATATCAGTTCATTACTTAGAACAAATCACTCATGAGTCACTGACCTTCCAGTTTATGTATTTATTTTAATGTCATTTATTGAAATATCTTCACCAGGTCATGGTCCTGGGCTTCTGCATCTGATTTTAGAATAAAAGCAAATCAGCATATTTGGTAGCATTAGATATTTCTGGATACTCCATATCCTCTGAAGGCATTACTTGCAAAATTGATGGCATAAATCATGGTACAAGCCCAATGATTAAGTAAAGGCAAAGGTTTTAAGATGCTCATCTTCATGTTTTATGGCAGAGTGTCAAACATTTGCTGGAATACCAGCAGTGACTTAGTATTAATTTTGGCTTTCAGATTGTGAGGATAAGAGTACTGTTGAGACAATCTGTGTGATGTTCCATATCCTCATGCTGTTCCTGTCTAAAGTACAGACCATATCAAATCGCAGTCATTTGTAAGCTCTTTCTTAAGATGAAGTTTTGACAAGTATTTATTCTGCTATAATTCTCATAAGCCATTTCTCACTTTGACAAAATGGTTAAAAGTGACCATAGCTTTCTTCTATCATCTTCCTAGCCATCTACACTTTCACCTTGAAGGTTTGTACAAGTATTTTGAGAAGCATAGCACAGAGAACTACCATCACATGCAGTTTTAGATTAGATAATATAGGTCCTACCCTTGACCCTGATTTTAGACCCCAAATCACCTTTCACCCATGTGAACTTGGTATTCTGTAAACCTCTTGAGAGCTCTGTACTTTTATCATGGTATACTGTAAAAATCATGGTGCAAAAAAAAAAAAAGCTATGAAGTATGTCATGAGATCTTTCTTCGCATTAAAATTCTATTCTTGTAGAAAATCTGCACAATGAGTTGTGTTTACAAATACTAACTGAAGATGCATTTGGCTGTATCGGTATTTAGGGGAATGAGAGGTCTCCAAAGGAAAGACCAGATACTGACCCAGGCCAAAAAGACTGAGGAAAATATTCAAAGAGCCAAATACATATAGAATGATAAATGTTAGAAAAGAAGGTACCTCTTATACCAATGAATCCAGCTGACTGCCATTGTAGGATCACTCTCTACAGTGAATTCCCTACACGCATAGACAAGGTGTTAATCAAATTTTAGGTAAGACGTTAGAATATTTGTCCACTGACCACCACAGTGCTTTCCCTAAATAATTTGTAAGTGTTCTAAACATGTGTCTTATGCCAGGTGTTACTGACAACAAGAAGTGCTGGGCTCAAATATCTAGGAGTTTCTCTTGAAATTAACAAATGCACTGGCTCAAGCCCCTGCCCAGAAACCGGGAAGAACCTAGATTGCTTTCCTGAATGGCCATACTGGGTCAGACCAAAGGTCCATCTAGCCCAACAGCCTGTCTTCTGACACTGGCCAATTCCAGGTGCTTCAGAGGGAATGAACAGAACAGGTAACTATCAAGTGATCCATCCCGTTGCCCATTCCCAGCTTCTGGCAAACAGAGGCTAGGGAAATACTTCTCCCGTCACAAACAATGGGTCTGTGTATAAAACAAAGAAACCTTTATTGAGAGAGAAAGGCACACTATATTAATTTGGTGAAACAATACATGAACTATATGTTTATACAGAAAGTAAGACTCCCACCCCCAAATTATCTTTCGCCAGTCCTTTGCCTCAGTTTCCTCACCTGCTGATATGTCTGTCTGGTGGACAAGTGTCACATTGACACCTCATTTCCCCTCACCACCTACTTTCCCTTCTGTCAACCCCACTCTCACCTTGGTGTCAGCGATTAGTGAAGGGCATGTCTACACTACAGCCGCTGCAGCTGTAGCGCCATAGTGTAGACACTTCCTACATTGACAGAAGGGGTTTTTCCACTCATATAGTTATTCCATCTCTCCGAGAGGTAGTAGTTATGTTGACGGAAGAATTCATCCATTGGGCTCACCGTGTCTACACTGGGGGCTAGGTCGACCAAAGTACAGTGCTCAGGGTGTGAAATTTTTCACAGCCCTGAGTAACGTAGCTTAGTCAATCTAATTTTTAAGTATAGACTAGGCCAAAGTCCAGAGATGGGGAACTTACTAGGCACAGGTCCATCTCCAGCCCCTAGGGGAAAACGCTGCTTGGCTTTTGTGAAGAGCTGCCCTGCTACTGGATTGTCACCACTTTCCCATGCAGAGTATTTCACAACCTGACAATTTCACAGTAGGAAATTTTCCCTGCTGTTCAGTCTAAATTTTCCTTCTTAATTTCATCACATTATTTTCTTTAGCAACCTTCTTGTACTGTCCTATTTGTATGATAGCGCCCAAACACCCCAATTTCTACGAAGACTTTAATGATGCTAGGCACTGTATAGAATAAATGGTGACCCCTATCCTGCAGAGTTTACCATCTAAATTCGAGACATAATACACCTATGGGGTTTACAGAAACAGCATAGAGAACGGACAGACCAGGGTAAGATTAAGAATACTGCATAGTTACATATGGCACAGATAAATTGCCTGATAGTTACCCTTAGATTCTGGCGAACTAGTAATAGGTTGCTCAATAACAGGAGTTGGAACCTAATGGTACCTGGCAACCACAGGAACATGGAAGTGATACTAGTCCTTTGATCAACTACTACCCATTACATTGAGCATTTGCTTTGCCTTGGTCACTCAAGGCAAGGATTGTTCTTTGGTAAGAAGTTTTTCTTTTTTTTTTTTTTGCCAGTGAGCATAAAAAGGGTTGCCTTGTGGTTAAGGTGATAGACTGGAACTTGGAAGATCCGGGGTCAACTCCTGACAGATTTCAGGTGGTGCTCAGGCTAATCACGTAAGTTCTATTTGCCATCTTTAAAATGGGGGTGACTAGTTCCTGTCCTTCCCTTTGTCTGTTTTATCTATTTAGACTGTACACTCTAGAAGACAGGGATGGTCTTAGTATGTGTATATACAGCACTTAGCACAACAGGGGCTCTAGCTGCTAGTGTAATCCAAATAATAAGTACTAACAAATTCAACTTTATTTTGGAACCCTGGCAATGAACGTGAAGAGAAGCATGACAAGATATTTAATATGAGCACATCACTTACACATGCGATGAGACTGCATTGTAATTATTGTCAACGGGCAATTTTCTACCCAACTATCTAGAAACATCAATTTTACAGGTAGCAATAGCAAGTGTTTAGTTTTTTTGATTTCCAATTTTTCTCAACTGTTAGCTTTAGTAAAAGACAGACAATTTACACATAGTAAACCTGAGCACCTCACAACAATTTGCATAGAACATTTAACCATAATGCGTTTTGCTGGACACATCCAGAAGTACAGCCAAACACATGCATGTTTCTACTCTTGCATGTGCATAACCATATCAGAATAAGAGCAAGGAGTCCGTTCTGTTTCTAGCACACATACATAAGGTATTCATACACCTGCATAAAATTGAGATGAAGTATATCCTGGAACATGGCCTCACAGAAGGAGAGTTGCTATTCTCGGTACTTCATTGTGGAAAGGCTTGTATTGAAAAGAGCATCTGAAGTGCTGAGTTTCACCCTCTTCACAGTAAACTATTTTTATATTCTGCTTGTAATATTCTTCTATTGGTCTTCCAGTGGGATAAAAAACAGTAACAATTTTTCAGCTTGTCAGCACTTACACTACCATAAAAAGAAGCTCCATTGTAAAGAGCCAGTACGTGTCATACAAAAAGCTAACTAATCAATATATAGCACATTGGAGATTAGATCTTGACAACTTGGTCACTGCTTTACCACAACTACCTAAGCAGCAGCAAGAGAGTGTCTTTTACTGCTGTCAGTACTGCTTGAAACTCACACATATAATCCCAGTGGTCCTTTTTCAGTATGGGAAACACTGCATTTCTTCTTTAGAATGACAGCAGTTGACTTCTGAGTAAAATGACCCTAACAGGTCACATTAATCGATCCTGATATTCATAAGGCAAAATCTAGTAATATAGCTTGGGGTCAAAGTTAAAAATATTGCAGACAAATAGGTAAGTTTACAAGTTCCCATGAATTTCAGTGTACAACCCAATTTTACATTGTGTGCAAAGTCTGACAATAGCTCAATTGTTGCCAAAATTTTGGTAACAGATTTTTTTTAAACAACCAATTCGTTACTATGCATCATTTATCTGAAGCAAGTTTTCTATTGCGTTTCAATGATATGTCTATTCATACTGTCAAACAAGCTGTTGCAGCTTCAGTCCAGATCAGTGTGGGGAGAGTGAGATGTTCCTCCCATGCCCAATTTGCAGTTTGTCACTGATGTTCATGTTGTAGGAAGATATTTGTGCTCTGAAATGGTTACTGGGCACTACTTTTAGCTGAGAAATCTTGAAATTAGTAGTTGGATTCTAGCTAGTAAGATACACATTTTGAAATTCTTTATATTAATGTTAAAAATTAGTAAGCAAGCTTGGATAGTCTATTCTGACTATAGTATAGTAAAAATGGCAAAAATAACCCAATATGGATGCAATTATATCACTATAAAAGTGCTTTTATACTGGCATAGCTATTCAGGGGGAGGGGGAATAATGATTCTGGTGTAAATCACCTTCACACGGTACCCACACACAGGCTTTTATCAGTATAACTATTTTAAGAATTCATACCCCTCTAACCAAAATAATTATACCAGTACAACTTTCAAAGCCTCAGAAGGTTCTTTTCAGTATTTAATGTGAGTTTTAGTGGTGAAAGGTGCTGGATGTAATAATACAAGTTTTCCTATACCAGTCTGCCAACAAGCCTTATAATATAATATATGGAGATATACCTATCTCCTAGAGCTGGAAGGGACCCCGAAGGGTCATCGAGTCCAGCCCCCTGCCTTCACTAGCAGGACCAATTTTGCCCCAGATCCCTAAGTGGCCCCCTCAAGGATTGAACTCACAACCCTGGGTTTAGCAGGCCAATGCTCAAACCACTGAGCTATCCACTCCCCCAACCTTAACCTTGACCTGGAGGGACCCCTTCTACAAAGATCAACATTTCACTTACGTCCCCCATAGGGAGGCTGGGAATGTTTTACTACCTATGCCCGTAGAGAGGAAAACCTGGCCACTCTTATAGGAAGAACACAAACCTAACAATCTATGAGTCAGATTTTTTTTTATAGCTGGGAGACATGCCACAGTGAAAATTAAACCTGTCAGATTAGATATGTGGAGAAATAAAATGTGAAGTGGTACTACATCCTCCACCACCGGCTACACATGTGACTGCAGAGAAACCTAAGAACATAATGCAGGGACATTTCTGGGAGTGAAAGCTTATCCCAGTCTAGTCTAGTGAAGGGTACGAAAAAAAACCTGGAGGCCGCCTAGTCCCATTCTGGGAGGAATGATTTAATGGTATCTGTTCTCAAAAAGGGAGACTCTGATTTAGGGCCCGAGCCAAAACCCACAGACTGCAAACTCTTAAAAATAAGAGGGAAATATAACCATCGCATCCCTTGAGTGTCAACATAGGCTCTAATTTTCAGTCTACCTGGTGAGTGCTTGTATCTCAGTAGGCAACAAATGGATAGGTGTTTTAAAGATTAGTACCAGTCTCAAAATTGGACCCCAAAATGAACAGGCACCACCTGGAGGGCACAGCTCTCGGCCATCAGTCTGGCTCAGATAGGTCATGCTTGCTAGGTCCTCATCTAAGATGACAGTGTAGTTCTCTGGCAAGCTAGAAGAGTTTCCAGCTACTGTCACTTCTTGCTTAACAAGGAGCAGTGATGAATCCACTGAAACTCTATACTTTGCACTATTTTGACTATCAGAGAACAAATGTAGTTAATGGGAGGGGCAAGGTTACTGCTAATTGATCCAAGTACTTCCTTCTTTCTACTGGGTGACTTCAGCCTTTCCTGAGACAGATGCCTACTGTCCAGTTTCACATGTCTTGGGGCCATTAATATATGCGGTGTAAACATCAGTGGAAAAGATGAGAAGCAAATTGGGAGCACTGTAGTCCATCGAGTCACACAACTTCTCCTCAGGAACTTATATGGATTGTCTGTTAAAAAGAGGAGGGAACTGGGCTGAGTCTTAATCCCCTCAAAGAAATGCAAGAGGAAAGATCAAAAAGTTTATAATGCTTCACTATCTATTCCTACTGAATCATGTTTGCATTTCAGGATATAACTAAGCATATAAATCTCATTATCAAAAGGTTTCAGAGTGGTAGCCGTGTTAATCTGTATCAGCAAAAAGATGGCCCATTTCAAACAGTTGACAAGAAGGTGAGAGTAACAGTAGGTGGAAAAATTAGCATGGGGAAATAGTTTTCAATTACAGACCTAAAAGTGGCAATTCTTCAACAAAAAAACTTCAAAAACAGACTCCAACAAGAAAGTGCAAAACTGGAATTAATTTTCAAACTGGACACCATCAGATTAGGCCTGAATAAAGACTGGGAGTGGACAGGTCATTACATAAATTAAAAACTATTTCCCCATGCTAATTCCCCCCCTGCCCCCACTGTTACTCACACCTTCTTGTCAACTGTTTGAAATAGGCCATCCTGATTACTACAAAAAAATATTTTCCCTCCTGCTGATAATAGCCCACCTTAATTGATTTGTCTCATTAGAGTTGGTATGGCAACCCCCATCTTTTCATGTTCTCTCTCTCTCTCTATATATATATATCTTCCTAATGTATTTTCCACTCTGTGCATCTGATGAAGTGGATTTTAGCCCATGAAAGTTTATGCCCAAATAAATTTGTTAGTCTCTAAGGTGCCACAAGTACTCCTCATTCTTTTTATTATCAAAAGGAACGCATGTCGTAATTACAACAGGGCACAATAGTACATATCAGAAATAGAATGTCATCCAAGAACGGAAGCTCAAAGCAACTGCAGCACACTGTTCCCTGACTGAAAACCAGTAAAATATTAGTGGACTAGTCTTGCACTGAAAGGAAATTACAAATTCTATTCAGATGAAATCCATTAAAGCCTGCACTAAAAAGCAGGTTCTAAGGCAAAACCTTTGCTCATTTGTCCATTGATTGAATCAGGATATTAATGATCTGCCTGGTGCTTATTATTTGTGGAGGGCGACACTGATTTAGAGCTGCCTGTAATAATTTATGCATACTGTATCTTGACCTGGTTAGTGGGATAATTAGTGTATGACTATCTTGGATTAAATCAACTGTTGGGAAAACAACCAGGAAGGCAAGACAATAACATGACATAAGACATCCACATTTGGGGGTTGTTACAAAACACTTGAGGCATAATGCAAGGGCCTTTTAATTTGATGCTCTAGCTCCACCATCTGCAGAGTTCAAACTGGTTTGGGGGAGCATATTAAAGCCTGGGAATTTGAGAACAAAAGTTTTGACTGGATTTAATAAGAGGTCCTTAAAGACAGAGGGAGAATGTGTTAAGAGAAGAGACTGAGTCCCAGACTCCCAAAAGGTTAGGAAGAGACAGGTCTGCCTAGGACTCTAGGTAAGATAAACATACATGTAAACATCCTAAATTATGCTTTGCTGCTACTCTTAAGATTAAACAATGCTTTTGTTTTAAGATGGCTGGTGTGTCACTATATTCACTGCTGGCCACAGACTCCTGAAAGGAAGAACTGCAGGTGCCAAACTCAATTAGATCAGATAGGTGAGCACAGTTGGTACAGACAGCTGTAGTCCAGGACCCCATCTAAGAGTGTGAGAAATCACCTGATTCCCCCCACCAGGAGAGGTGAAGACATGAGGACTGAGAGCTGAGGGGTGCCCTAAATGGGTCATAGATGCAGCTAAACCTGTAACAATCACAGTGTATGTTTAAACATGTTGACACGAGACAATGCACTGGTGTGTGCTAGCGCTATCAAACTACTTGAGAACACACACACTAATCCTGTGAGATTAATAAATACTTGAAGTATCCAATTTTCAATTACAGCCAAAACATACAGCCTGATGTTTTCTTTGTAAGCAACAATAGCACTTCAAGTCCCCTCACCAGTGATATCACACTACCAGTGCCCAGAGTCCATGGTAACCTTTTGGTCACACTTTATATTAAGGTGCCATTTATAAATGGCTAACAAATTATTAATAGCTGTTATAAAGCATGTTACCAATATCAATAGTATGTTAAAGATGATTCTAAGTACATCAGTAAAAGCTATTATAAATCATAAGCTATAGTGGATCATAAAATATAGCAATAAAGAAAAGTATTGACCGGTTGGCCTAACAACTAATCATTTATTAAAATATCTAATCATTTACTAACCCCTTTAAAACCATTTTTGGAACCTTTATACTAAGTGTGATCAATTTTTTCTAAGATCTAATACAATTGCCCAAGATTCAACCCTTACACTTTTATAAAACGTCTCCTCCATCCCTACTTGCTACTCTTCATTCCTGGAAGATTCTAGAGAATCTCTCATTTTAAAACTCTCAGTCTTTAGGACATTGGGTAAATCTAGGCCTGAGTGAAATCAGTGGGAGTTTTGCCATTGACTTCTGCATGGCCAGGATTTCAACCCGCCCCCATATACAATCTGAGAAGGCAGCAGCTGGAACTGAAAAATTCTAGTTCACACAGGGCCACTCAAGCACTTTCATTAGGCAGGCTGGGCAAATTAGATTTAAAGTTAAGCTTCATTTTTTGCTTCCTTCGTTGCTTGTTATTTTAGACAAATCTGCACTCAGAACTTCAGGCAATTACAGTTTCAGGAAGATTTACATTTGACAATTTCAGGAATGTACACAAGCATGGTAATCAGGTTTTCTGACTTTGGGATAAGTGAAGAGTAGTTGGAAAGGGAATTTACAGATGCAAATAAAATCCATGAACAGTAATACTTTTTAATATAGATTTTATATATTACCTCAGAACTTTTCCAGCTTTACATGTAAACTAGTTTATGGATTTAAATTTCAAACATTTGAGAATATTCTTTGGATCTGCACTCATTTACAAATCTTAAAACAACTTCTGTTTAAAGAAAAATGAATGCAGTGAAGTCAACTTAGAAACACTGCCTATCAGCATTTGCTTCTTACCAAAATGTGTTCTGCTTCAATAAATAACCATTTTCTCTGAGTTTACATCAATTATATTTCTCACCAGCAGAGAGAAAAATGAAAGTCATGGAAGTCAACAGCCGTCCTCCCATACAAGTTGCATTGCAGTATTCTCTATACTCATTGGCACCAAGCAGAGGATTGTTGGACTCAGCACACCATGCTTATACTGCCAAAAGGAAGGAGCTTCACTCCAACCCCTTCACATTTTAAATGATTTCCTTCCACTCCTTATTACCTCAGGATTTACATACAATGTTAAAGGTCTTCGGGTAAAGGAAAAGACTGCACAGCAAACCAAAAAGATAAATGTGTACTTACAATTTCTAATGAAGCATGTATCGGTCCAGACAAATGAAACTAACAGGACCATAGCCCCTTAAAAAACAGGTTCTACATAACAATTTAGAGAGCTACAATTTGATATTCACAGAATCCAATCTATATGGCACATTTTTCCACAGATGATTTCTTTTAGCATTCCAGGTGAACTTTAACCTGTTAGGCCAACAATTTCTTCAGGCAGGGATTTTTAATTTTTCATGAACACATTGGTTTAATAAAGTACTTGGCATTAGTTATGGCTTTTGAATTAAAATGAGCGCAGCCTCACAACATTAAATTTTAAACCCACCATCTAATCCATTAATTTTGACCATCTTATTTTTGTAGTGTTAGCAAGTATTAGCAACTAAGTGCATATTTCATTGGGTATGAGAATGAAAAGTTAGAACAATAAAACTTATTTTTGAAAGTCATTGAAGAGAACAGTAATATTTTATACACTGGTTGAACACAGAATGAAAGCCAAAAACAAATGTGCTGTTCAGATAAACATTTATCTGACATCAAATATCACATTATCCTTGATCATAGGTTCAGCTCCTTTATGAACTTAATACATAGTACACTTCCCACATATTACTCCTTATCTGTATTCAAAAATAAGAAGTTTACAGTATTGTAGAATAGTTCTATAAATCATGTAGCTCAAGCACTGGCTTTTAGCATATCCTTGTAGAATTATCTTGATAGAAAAAAATTCCCTGCCAATAACTATATAGTAGTTAAGCCTATTCAGTTGAAGGTGCTGATCCGTTATTTCTTCAGGTATACAAGTCTATTTAAAAAGAAATTACCTCTGCATTTACTTAAGAAATCTGCTTCTGCCACTTTGTTCAGTGCAGCGTTCAGAAAGCTCAAGTAGTGTACAGACAGTTCTTGCTTTGTATAAATTATAAGCAGTAATATTTTTAATATAAATCAGTATTTCAAAAGGTCCCTATTAGCAGCTATAATATTGCTGTAATTTTTTTAAACCATGGCAGTATGGAACCCCGAATATCACACTGTAAGCCAGTTTCCATCTTGCTTTAGTACTTTTTAAACTATGATAGTAGAGGTGTTATTGTTTAGATATTTCAAAGCAGTTTTGATTATTAAAACAGTACTAGGATAGAGAGGAAACAGTCAATTTGATATTTGAACCCTATACTGCTTGTGTCATTTAACTTTTATGTAAAAGGACAGTCAGTAAAATAGCTCACATTCTCACTTATACATTTTAATTTTCAATACAGTTTACACAATTTGTACACGTCTCAGCACTGCACGCTCTTAAAACTGCTCACCAATAGGAATGCAGCTCATTTAAACAAATGGCAGATAGTACAGCTTCTCCAGTTCCTGATACCAGTTTTCCTTACAATTCATTAATTTGTAGATAAATTAAGCATAAAGTGATCTCAAACACCTGATCTGTTGTAAAATGATGCTGTATGGGTAAACTTTAAGTCCAAGTAGTTTCATAATGTGTGTATAAATATATATATAGAAAGACCGCAGGAGAGCTATTCTGTGAGGACCTTATCCAACTCCCACTGAAGTCAATGGGAACTAACTGCACTATGACTTAGATAAATACCTCACTACCTTCATGAATGAAGAGACCTAGAAGTGCCATCTCCTTCATAAATACGTTTTAGATCGTAATCACATATTATATTGCAAATAGAAAATTCCAAAAGATTAAAAGTCTGGCTTTGAATCCACAAAAAATGGTACAGTTCAACCAACAGATTTCACACATTCTGCTCTCCTGCCAGTTTCACACCTGCATCACTCCACTGACTCCAATGGATGTACACCAGTGTAACTGAAATCAGAATCAGGCTGTCCTCCAGTGTGCCACATTGAGCCTAAGCATTGCAGGGTCTGAGACTGACTGATGAGCTGTAGCACCATGTGCTTTTAACACAACACAACAAACAGAGGATGGAGAAGAGACAATGTTGGACTTTGCATATTTAAAAAAAAAAACACAGTATAATCTGTAAATTATAATGCATGTGAGCAGTACGTGTACATACCAAAACCTTGTGGGAAAAGTTGCAGCTGCCCATTATAGTAGTCTTTTAAAAACTAAGTATGTTGACCACATACATAGTACTGACTAACTCTACAAAATTTCCCATTTCTGAGCAGCAAAAACAGAAATATTAGATGCCCCAGAACTTCAGCAGTATGAAACCCCAAATTGTATTGATCATTTCTTCACAGTAAAAGTGCTGTGCTAATGAAAATTGTTCCCTAGTTTTATCCAAGGTTAAGAGATACAAAGAAAGGAAACAGAATTAGTGGGAGAGTCAGTGACCTGGATCTGACCAAACCTCTTAAACCAGTTAAAGGAATTTTCTAAAAGGATTTTATTTAATTATTTTACAGTCTTGAATTGTTTGCTGTTCCCAGTGATTTTGTGATATCCATTCAAAACTCCACTCTTAGTGCTATTGATGTGGATTTTAATTGCTATGAAAACATTTGAATTGGGAGGTTTTTATTTTTCCTAGTTTTAAATTTAAAAATGGTAGTCTTAGTACAGTTGAGATGAAAATGTTAAGTATCACCAAAGCCATTGGGAAATCAGAGCCCTGGTATGCCAGTATGGTTCTAAAACTTCTGTAGGAGCTATGCTTCCAGTTATATTAAAAAATAAAGATAAAATGTGAAATAAAAGCAAAAGAAAATGAATATATAGAATATTTTACTTTTGTCAAACCTCAAATGCAAAGCATAAGAAACATGGTTTGGAATTTAAGAGCAGAAATATAAGCACATTTTTTTCTACCCCAGAAAAGTCCATATGTATGTTATAGTATTTAATCATTCTATTATATCAACTGGTATACTATATTAAATTATGTCATAAAGTAAGTAGTTACCATAAACTCATACAAATACCAGTGTTTTCTTGCCTAAGTGATGCTCATAATCTAGATCAAGCAAATGTGTTCTTTGGTAACTGGAGTAGGTTTATTTTGAGTACAAGTGCAGTACTGCTGGAAGGCTGCATTAGCTGCTCAGATCAGAAAATGGCAACTCCTGGAGACAAGGTTTGGGCTACTTTTGTCATAGGGAAAAACATTAGAGGTTATCTAATGTACTGGCATTAAAAGTATTAATTCGGTGTGGTGACTTAAAAAAAGCAAACTCTCCCCCGTTCTATTCATTGTTTAGTCTATACAATGTTTGGACTCTCATATATAAAGTATTTGACAGGTGGTAGTGTACACATACACACTTTAAATTTTAAATTAAAGGATCTGTGTGGAGGATGGACATTGTGTTAACATTACTTGAATGTATTTGTAATAAAGTTTAAAGATTTGTTAAACTGGAGTATTATAAGCCCAAAGAAGTGGTTCTTGATTTTTCATCATCCCTTTTTCAACAAAACAGAATATACAGTACATATACAGGTTGACATTTTGATTTATCCAAAACAATTGTCACTTTGCTTAGTTTTGCAAGTCCTATAGACTAAAACATAATACCATTCACAACAAAATATTTTCAGTAAGTGAAACAATAAAGCAAAGGAAACCAGAGCTAAACTCAGAAGCAAAGTCATTTTGAAAGCCTCATAACATCTCTCTCTCTATATATACACACACACTGTAACCTTCAGTGAAGATCGACCTATTTTCTAATGAGGAACAAAAACATACTGTTTAAAAATTTTGCTAACTTAACAAAATGGGGAAGAAACTGCTGCTATCAAAATATACAATTTGATTTGCAGGCTAGAAGACTAACATTATTAAAAAAATAGTTTTAAGCAAAACACTTTTGCTTGTAATAACAGCAGGTGTCAACCTGCCATAGCACGAAGCATCCAAACAAGATCTTATAAAAGATTAAACTGTGACCCTTTCTTCATTTGTAAAGTTCCTGACAAATGTATACAGTGAGAGCCTTAGTCTCCAGACTGGAGCATCTTTCATATTTCTCAATCACACTCCACGAAATGAATGGCAGCCAGAGGATTCAGAATCTCAAATGGGATTTGTGCTTTACCATGTACCTGCAATGTTAACAAAAAACAGCATTAACAGCATTTTCTGGTAGTTATAGAAAGTGTTCATTCAAGGAACAATGCTGCACAGTAGGGAGAAAAGTAAAATTATTTTAAAACCTAATTCTTAGAACATTAACAAATGTTAAAAGATCCCAAAAAAGATTCTTCACGAGTCATGAAAGTTGTGTACAATGCTGTGTTCCATATGCCTGAAGGGAGGACAGTCAAATGTTTCCTCTCAGGGAACTCTGGCTTGGTTTATAGACCACAGAAATGGAGGGCTGGAAGGGACCTTGAGAGGTCATCTAGTCCAGTCCCCTCCTCTGAGGCAGGATCAAGTAAACCTAGACCATCCTGCTGACAGGTGTTTGTCTAAACTGTTCTTAACCTCCAATGACAGATTACACAGCTTCCCTTGGAAGCCTATTCCAGAGCTTTATTATCCTTATAGTTACAGAGTTTTTCCTAATATCTAACCTAAATCTCCCTTGCTGCAGATTAAGCCAATTACTTCTTGTCCTACCTTCAGGGAACATACAGAACAATTGATCACCGTCCTCTTTAGAACAGCCCTTAACGTATTTGAAAACTTGTCAGGTCACCACCCACACCCAGTCTTTTTCTTTTTTCCCCCTGAAGACTAAATATGCCCAGTTTTTGTTTGTTTACTATTTCCTCATAAGTCAGATCTTCTAAGACTTGCATCACTTTTGTTGCTCTCCTCCAGTGTCTCTACAACTTTCGTATAGTGTGGTGCCCAAAACTGGATACAGTGCTCCAGCTGAGGCCTCACTAGTAGAGTGGCACCAAGTAGAGTGGCACCAAGTAGAGTGGCACCAAGTAGAGTGGCACTTCTATGTCTTACTTACAACACACCCGTTAACGCACACCAGAATGATGATAGCCTTTTTTGCAACTGCATCACATTGATTTATATTCCATTTGTGATCCACTAACCCCCAAATTATTTTAATCAATATTACTGCCTAGCCAGTCATTCCCCATTTTGTGCATTTGATTTTTTTCTTCCTAAGAACAGTACTTTGCACTCATCTTTACTGAATTTCATCTTGTTGATTTCAAAGACCAATTCTCCAATTTGCCACGGTAGTTCTGAATTCTAATCCTGTCCTCTGAAGTGCTAGCAATCCCTCCCTCCTTGACGTCATCCACAAATTATATAGGCATACTCCTCTCCATCATTAAGTCATTAATGACCATACTGAATAGTACTAGACCCAGGACAGACCCCCGTGGGACCCCACGAGATACATCCCACCAGTTTGACAGCACACCATTGATAAAAGACAGTTACCTTTTCTGTAACTGGTGTTCTTAGAGATGTGTTGCTCATGTCCATTCCACAATAGGTGTGCGTGCTCGCCACGTGCACCGGTGCCGGAAGTTTTTCCCCTAGCAGTACCTGTAGGGGAGCTCCCCAACCACCTCTGGAGTGGCACCACCATGGCGTGGTATAAGGGGCGCTGCGCGCTCCTCCCACCCTCAGTTCCTTCTTGCCAGACAACTCCGATAGTGGGGAAGGAGGGTGGGATGTGGAATGGACATGAGCAACACATCTCGAAGAACACCAGTTACGGAAAAGGAAACTGTCTTTTCTTCTTTGAGTGATTGCTCATGTGCATTCCACAATAGGTGATTCCAAGCTATACCTGTTGGAGGTGGGTAGGAGTTCACAGACACTCGGGATGGAGCACTGCCCTGCTGAACCCGGCGTCCTCCCTGGTCTGGGAGACGATCACATAATGCAAGGTGAATGTGTGGACCAATGACCACGTAGCAGTCCTACAAATGTCCTGAATAGGAACATGAGCCAGAAAGGCGGCCGACGAGGCTTGCACCCTTGTCGAGTGCGCTCTCACAATCGGTGGCGGGGGAACTCCCGCCAGGTTGTAACAAATGCGGATACATTAAGTGATCCAGCTGGAGAGCCGCTGAGTGGAGATTGGCTGATCCTTCATGCATTCGGCCGTGGCGATGAACAGCTGTGAAGACTTCTTGAACAGTTTTGTTTGCTCCAGGTAAAACGCCAGGGCCCATCTCACATGTAGCATGTGGAGACGGCGCTCATTAGACGCGTGGGGCTTTGGACAGAGCACCGGAAGGAAAATGTCCTGGCTCATATGATAGGCGGAGACCACCTTGGGGAGGAATGAAGGGTGTGGGAAGAGCTGGACCTTATCTTTATGAAATACCGTGTACAGGGGTTCGGAGGTCAGGGCTAGCAGACGTGATTGCCACAAGAAAGGCTACTTTCCATGAAACGTAGGACCAGGAGCATGTGGCAAGCGGCTCAAATGGAGGTCCTGTCAGCCTGGCCAGAACCAAGTTCAGGTCCTACTGTGGGACCGGGGTCCTAACGTAAGGAAAGAGGCGATCCAAGCCCTTAAGGAATCGACCGGTCATGACGTGAGAAAATACTGTGTGGCCCTGGACTGGCGGGTGGAAGGCCGATATGGCTGCCAGATGCACTTTGACGGACGAGGGCGCTAGGCCTTGGGCTCTGAGATGAAGGAGGTAATCCAGTATAAGATGGAGTGGGGCAGCCACTGGTGAGACGCCACGATCGGCGGCCCACCAAGAGAACCTTGACCATTTTGCCAGCTAAACGACAGTCCAAACAGGGAAAGCGACAGCAGAGAGCTGGAGCACAGCAGTTCCGAAGCACCTTCACTGGCGGCAAGAAGGAACTGAGGGTGGAGGGAGCACGCAGCGCCCCTTATACCGTGCCATGGTGCCGCCACTCCAGGAGTCGCTAGGGGCGCTCCCCTACGGGTACTGCTAGGGGAAAAACTTCCGGCATCGGTGCACGTGGCGAGCACGCACACCTATTTTGGAATGCACATGAGCAATCATTCGAAGAAGAACTACTCTGAGTACAGTCTTTCAAATAGTTTTGTACCCACCTTATAGTAATTTCATCTGGATGACATTTCTGTAATTTGCTTATGAGAATGTCATGTGAGACTGTGTCAAATGCCTTACTGAAGACATTAAATTACATCTGAAATTATAAGACTATAAGAAAAGGAATCTAAAGTTCATTTTGATCAGCCATTTCTGGGAAGCCTTTAGAAACATTTGTGCAGTTATTTGTGGAAGATGTTGATGGGGAGATAAAAGAACAACGAAGTTTGGAAATGAGTGATTTTCACTGGGATTTTCAGAGAAGCCTGAAGGAATTCTAACTTCAATGGGATTTAGGTGCCTTAGGCAGTTTTGAAAATCCCAGCCTTAATTTTTTTAATATTCTGCTGTTAAACTATCACAGTATCAAAATCAAACTAAATTTACACATTGATACAATAGGCTCATCTGTTTTCTTAACATTTATTGAACTGCTACATGGGAAATTGTTCATAACACTTGTTCCTCAAGCTCCTTCTCTACATTATGAAAAAACTGTAGGTATGGACTTAGTATTAGTAGATGGTTTAGCAGCAGTTTTACCATCACACTCTTTTGAATTAAACTGACACTTTTCATTCCAGAAGACTGGTTATTCCCCCTAGGTCTATCTGTACTTTTTTGGAAATTTAAGGTGGCTTTGCAGTGTCATAATCATGAATAGCAAGCAGTATTTTGTCTCCAAGCTATTGCTTGGATCTTTCTAAGATATACAATTTCCTTGACACCTTATTCTCCTTCCCCATAAAAAACTCTTAGTAAAAGTTTTCAGCATATTTACCTGTCCAAAGTTTCCCAGAAACGTAGGAATACTGGTCTGTCCAAGTGCCGTTTGTGATAGCTTAATTCTAATACTGTCACATCCCATTTCTGTACATTTGGATCTAGACGTACTTCATCATACTTGAGATGGAAAGCTTTAACTACAGGACACAAGGGAGCAATAGTTAGATTATAATCATCCTCATTGGACAAAACAAAAAATTCTTCACAGTTAAGAATGCACACTAGAAAATGTAATTAAGGGCACAAAGCCATGTCTACACAGGGGACCCATGACCCAACTCTCTTAGTATACATCAGGGGTGGCCAACCTGAGCCT
This sequence comes from Platysternon megacephalum, assembly GCA_003942145.1. Classification (NCBI taxonomy): domain Eukaryota; kingdom Metazoa; phylum Chordata; order Testudines; family Platysternidae; genus Platysternon; species Platysternon megacephalum. The sequence goes on along the minus strand of QXTE01000008.1, from coordinate 11,368,320 downwards.
GAGAAGGAGCCAGAATTTACCAATGTACATTGCCAAGAGCCACAGTAATACGTCAGCAGCCCCCCCATCAGCTCCCCCGACCCCTCAGCTCCCAGCTCCTCCCGCCCACTGGCAGCCCTGCTGATCAGTGCCCCCCCCCCCTCCCGATCAGCTGTTTCATGGTATGCAGGAGGCCCCGGGGGGGAAGGGGAAGGAGCAAGGGCATGGAAGGCTCAGGGGAGGGGGCGAGAAGGAGTGGAGTGTTGGCAGGCCCTGTGGCAGAGCCAGGGGTTGAGCAGTGAGCATCCCCTGGCACATTGGAAAGTTGGCGCCTGTAGCTCCAGCCCTGGAGTTGGTGCCTATACAAGGAGCCGCATATTAACTTCTGAAGAGCCGCATGTGGCTCCGGAGCCACAGGTTGGCCACCCCTGGCATATATCATAGCAGCAATGCTATGATTATGGGTGAAGTGGCAGTCCCTATTTTTAATGCACAGAGATTCTTGGAAAAATNGGGGGGGGGGGGGGGGGGGGGGGGGGGGGGGGGGGGGGGGGGGGGGGGGGGGGCCTGACATTCTATTTAGCCATTTCTGAGTTGTCCCAAGATGAAAATCAGTAAATTTAAACCTTTTGAATTAATCTTGATCATTTAATGGATGTCTATGCAGCAACCTGAGTTGCTTGAAAGTGAACTACTAGGGGACATTTAGTTTGCATAGATTTAACTTTTTGTGCATAAACAATCCTCTGCACAGCAAATCTATTAGCCTACATGAGAGAGTTATTATTTTGACTCAGTGCAAAAGCATTGATTTTCTGAACACTATAGAGGTCAATAAAATAATTTAAGGAAAGGAAAACACAGCATTGCTTTATTCAGTAGCCTGCTAGAATTACTTACAACAAGAATGCAGATCACAATTATACCAGATCCAGTAGTAGGATTCTTGTTATGTTCTGTGTTCACAATGTGGGGCTCAGAAAACATTATTTCCCTCCCAGAAGCAGAATCCTCCTCCTTTTACTCCCCTTATTACAACTGCTCTGTCTTAGTGTGTACATTTGAGGTTGAGTTTTTAACTTCAAATACCACACAAATATATAGTAGGATTCTGCCTCCCACTCCAGGCTGTTGCCTTCTCTCCAGGCTTGCTTCACTTCTTATTACTGGTGTCTATTGAAGACATAATGCAGCGTTTATCAGAGCTGAGACTCTTGGTCTCATTACAACACTTTGTAACATTGATGCACAAGTAGTGACCACCAGAGCTTTTATTCTGGACTATAGCTGCTGCCCCATCCTGTCAAAGAAGAGTACTGCTCTCACACTGCTGTGGTTGTGGGTAGCCACTGATCTGAATAGTGCTACCCTGCTCAATATCAGTATTCCTGTGGGTGGCTCTTGGCTCCTCGTGAACTGAGCATGCTGCTCTAGTGATTTTCAATAATGCATTCATGAGTCTCAACTCTGATACACACTCTACATCTGCAAAAGAAATGAGTTAAAACTGATGAGGCTGCTTCCCAACCAAGACAAGTCTACCTTCATAATCCTAAACATACATTGAGCTCTGTAGCAAGATAATATTCACTGTTTACATATTCATTTGTATAAATGGTATCTTATGCTGTGATATCATCAGATCTCAAATTATTTTAGGTCAGTCCCAATCAGTATTATGATAGAATGTCAAAGTAATCCTAAGGTGCAGCAGGAAGTGTTTTTAATGATTCAGTAGCTGACACTTACCTCTGAGTTGGTACTTGGCTAATGCACCAACATGACATTAAGAGACACTATGCTATTGGAAGTGCTGTCTCTTGGAGATTACATAACACTAAGAACTGACCACAGTATTAAATATATATATACACTATATATATATCTCCATTCCATGGTATTATTTTGCAATAGTAGGGACGTTACCTGTCTCTCTTGGCCAAATTCCAATTTAGATATTACATCCAGTCTTTAATATTTAAAATTACCCCTGCAACTTCAACTTGATAAGGTATTCTGATGCATTTCCTGTCCTAAATGGTCTGGAACTTTGCTGTGGTGTTCAACAAATGCTGCATTCCAACCCAGTAGGGAATGAATTTAACTGGGGGTTAGGTGAGTGAATAGACAGACACATGGTTTTCATAAACTCCTTGCTTACTTTGATATGGCAGCAACTAAGTAACACTGTCACTTAGATACAGTATAACTGTAGTCTACAAATAGAAAAAAATCAAAACTAACAGTTTAGAATCACAGTGTGCTTCCAGTTCACATTTGTTGTTTTTTCAAGAGGATTTTATAGCATTTGATTTCTTATTTGAAATTACTACTAAAATAAAAAGGTTGTGATTCAGAAGGAGCTGAGACCATATGAACTTCTTATGCTACACTGGATCAGTGGTCCATTTAGTCTATTATCCTGTTGCCAACAGTACAGAATGTTGGACTCTATAAAAAAGCATCAGCCCCTGCCTTCCACCATACATGTAACTGTGTAATACAGGAACAGAGAGGAGAGATTTCTCAGACATGAGAACTGATAACCTAGGTCCAGGATAACAAGGAGTACGGTGACACCTTAAAGACTAACAGATTTATTTGGGTATAAGCTTTTGTAGGTAAAAAAACCAACATTTCGTCAGATGCATGGGGTGAAAAATACAGATACAGGTATAAATATATATTGGCACATGACGAGAAGGGAGTTACCTTACAAGTGGAGAACCAGTGTTGACAAGGCCAATTCAGTCAGGGTGGATGTGGTCCACTCCCAATAATTGATGAGGAGGTGTTAATACCAAGAGAGAGAAAATTGCTTTTGTAGTGAGCCAGCCACCCTCCAGCCCCTATTCAAGCCCAAATAGATGGTGTTAAGTTTGCAAATGAATTGTAGCTCTTCCGTTTCTCTTTGAAGTCTGTTTTTGAAGTTTTGTTGTTGAGGAATGGCTATTTTTAAATCTGCTATTGAATGTCCAGGGAGATTGAAGTGTTCCCCTACTGGTTTTTGTATGTTACCATTCCGGATGTCTGATTTGGGTCCATTTATCCTTTTACGTAGAGACTATCCGGTTTGGCCAATGTACATGGCAGAGGGGCATTGCTGGCACATGATGGCATATATCACATTGGTAGATGTGCAGGTGAATGAGCCCCTGATGGTGTGGCTGATGTAGTTGGGTCCTATAATGGTGTCGCTAGAGTAGATATGGGGACAGAGAAGGTAACTGGGTGTGTTCATAGAATCATAGAATCTCAGGGTTGGAAGGGACCTCAGGAGGTCATCTAGTCCAACCCCCACATCTAGTGTAACCCCCTGTTACAGGGATTGGTTCCTCTGTTAGTGTTTCTGTGGTGTAGTGTGTAGTTGCCACATTCTACAGGCCACTATCCTCCGATCCCACTGAGCAGTACCAAAAGAAACGACACCATCTGCTCAAGAAACTCCTTGCTACAGCATGGGAACAAATCTACACCCCTAGAGCCCCAACCAGGGATATTCTATCTGCTACCCAAGAGCCATAAACCTGGAAATCCTGGATGCCCCATCATCTCAGGCATTGGCACTCTTACAGCAAGATTATCTGGCTATTTGGACTCTCTCCTCAGATCCTAGGCTACCAGCACTCCTAACCATCTTCGAGACACTACTGACTTCCAATGCATTGGTGATCTTCCTGAAAACACCATCCTGGCCACCATGGATGTAGAAGCTCTTTACACTAATATTCCACACAAGGCTGGACTACAAGCTGACAGTATCCCTGATGAGGCCATGGCACACCTGGTGGCTGAGTTTTGTGACTTTATCCTCACCCACAACCATTTCAGATTTGGGGACAACTTATACCTTCACGTCAGCGGCACTGCTATGGATACCCGCATGGCCCCACAGTATGCCAACATTTTTATGGCTGACTTAGAACAACGTTTCCTCAGCTCTTGTCCCCTCTACTTACGCTACATTGATGACATCATCATCATATGGACCCACGGGAAGGAGGCCCTTGAAGAATTCCACCTGGATTTCAACAATTTCCACGCCACCATCAACCTTGGCCTGGACCAGTCCACACAAGAGATCCACTTCCTGAACACTACAGTGCAAATAAGTGATGGTCACATAAACACCACCCTATACCGGAAACCTACTGATAGCTATACTTACCATCCAGGACACATCAGACGATCCATTGTCTACAGCCAAGCCCTAAGATACAACCGCATTTGCTCTAATCCCTCAGACAGAGAAACACCTACAAGATCTCTATCAAACATTCTTAAAACTACAATACCCACCTGGGGAAGTGAGGAAACAGATTGACAGAGCGAGACAGGTACTCAGAAGTCACCTACTACAGGACAGGCCCAACAAGGAAAATAACACACCACTGGCCATCACGTACAGCCCACAGCTAAAACCTCTCCAGTGCATCATCAACGATTTGCTATCACAGGCCTTGGGAGGCAGGCCAATCCTCGCTTACAGACAGCCCCCCAACCTGAAGCAAATACTCACCAGCAACTACACACCACACCACAGAAACACTAACCTAGGAACCAATCCCTGTAACAAACCCCGTTGCCTTTTCTGCATGCATCTGAAGAAGTGGGGTTTTTTACCCATGAAAGCTTATGCCCAAATAAATCTATTAGTCTTTAAGGTGCCACTGGACTCCTCGTTGTTTTTGTGGATACAGACTAACATGGCTATCCCTCTGATACTTAGGTCCAGGATAAAATTACAAGGTTTAACTGTACATGCTACTCGGTTCAAATCTTCAATCTCAAATGCCTAAGCTACAATACTTGCCTTAATATCCTGCAGTAGGTAGTTCCACAGACTAATTATGTGCATTGACGCTTATTTCATTCTATTTTATTAAGCTTGCAGCCTTTTGAGTTCATTTTCATTTTTGTAGTATAGGAGAAGAAAACGGAACATCTGACCAGACTTTTCGGTGTAATTATTTTATATAACAACTCTAGCCAGATCGTCACTTGCAGTTTTCTTGTCCAGTACACCAGCCCTTCATCTTTCCTTCCCACCCAAATCTTTAACCAAACTGGGCTAGTCATTGTCATTGCCCTCCTATATCCATGGGTCATTCTGTAGCAAGATGTACCTACGTTCATGAAAAATGTAAACTTACAACACTAACATATGCACAAAATAAGGGCCTCAGGTTGCCCTTTTTGTACAAAAGTTCTAATTTCTTTATATTAGACAATTAAGAAGTTGCCTCAATAAATAAATCACCATATGTACTAGATTGTCAAGTCAACTTCAAACCTTTTGAATGAAGACTAAGAATGAATAAAGCTAGTTTTTTCATATCAAATGATGCCAAGCCTTTCACAATAAGCAGATCAAGAATAGATAACTGCATACCAAGACTATGCATTTACAAAGAAAATCTCTGAATGTTAAACAGAACCTGAGTTAAGGTTAAAAGTCAACCCACTAAAACTGACCTTCAGGTTCAACAGAAGCACATTAACATGTTATAGCAGGAAGACCTTTAAAATGGCATTCAAATAAAATATTTATGTAGATTAAAATGGGAAAATATTCAACTTTTCATTTGATATGTCCATTTATGGATGTAAAGAGTATGCAGGTAAGAAAATTGTTATTTTTTTATGAGTGTTTTATATGAGTGTCAGTCCAAAAATAGAGTCAAAACAGTTGCACAAGAAGGGCCAAAAGCTGTAGATTAAAAAGAAAACAAGGGATAAGGAGAGTACTATTTTAAGCTCCATTCATGAAACTTTACAGGATTTTAACCAGCATAAAGTGACTGAGACAGTAAAACTAGTTTGATGTGATCTGGGTAGAGTCTAATCCATGATTTACTAGATGCATTTAGATCTATTTGCTTAGATTTTATGGCAATCAACTTCTTATTTTCCAAAATTTCAATCTACAGTAACCAGCTTTAAATCTCTGTTAATCGTCATTCTGGAAGTGGGCCAGGTTGCCTCTGAGAGGTTTTAGCTTCTATAAATGCTGGCAGATTACAGGTTCGAAAATGGACTGGTGCAGAAGCTGCTGATCATATTTAGTTAGGCTATTAAAGAGATTGTATAGGGGCAAAATGATAAATGGAGTCAGAGTGGCAGGTAGTACCAGCCAGCACTCGCTTAGTTTGTTTGGAAGATGGAATAAAGCTCTTGTAGGAAGATCTAGAGATACTCTTTTTCAGGAAAATATTTTTGAAATATCTAGCATGTGAGGCAATCTGGTGCATTTCTAAGGTTAAAAAAAAAGTTTGCTTTTCAGAAGTACTTTTATGAGCCAGGGAGAAAAGTAATCACATTCCCCTCTCAACATGTATGTCTCTTAGACAGACAACATACTATGTGTTGTAACTCTCACAACCCCATCTTAGTTTGTGCCTTCAGACCTAACTCTTCGGGGCAGGGACAGTTTTCTAGCATAGCTTACTGTGTTATCCCTTTTTCCTCTTTCATTTTCAGTGTCTACTGTTAACTTGTCCCTTTTCTCGCTTTCACGCCTTTCTTTCTCCATACTGAGTGCCCTTCTCCATGTTCTCAGCTCTCATTCCTCTCCCTCAGTCTTGCTTCTTTTTCTCAACTAGCATCCTCTCCCCCATTTCTCTTCCATCAACTCATTACTCTCTTCTTGCCTCGACTAGGGCAGTGGTAGCAGGACCTAGGGATTTTTAACTATAGCTCAGAAAACACAGGGCAAGATTGAGTGTGTGTTTGGGGGTGAAGAGGAAGAGGATTCTCAGCCTGAAGGCTGAAGCAACACGACAGGGTGGATATAAATTAATGATTTTTTGATTGTTGTTTAAATTATAGTAAGCTTTTCTTTTTAAAAATAAACCTGTTTAAAATATGAATTAAATACAAAGTATCTTAAGGCCTAAACTTATAATCTCTTAAAACATTTAAATAAAAAATAAGTACCATATATACTCGTTCATTAGCCCGTTCGTTTATAAGCTGACCCCCCAAGATGGTTAGGTAAAAATAGCAAAAACCTTATGACCCTTTCATAAGCTGACCCTATATTTCAGGGGTTGGCAAACTTTGGCTCCTGGCCCGTTAGGGTAAGCCTCTAGTGGGCCTGGACATTTTGTTTACCTGGAGCGTTCACAGGCACGGAGCCCCTCAGCTCCCAGTGGCCGTGGTTTGCCGTTCCCAGCCAATGGGAGCTGCGGGAAGTGGCGCCACTTCCCGCAGCTCCCATTAGCTGGGAACGGCAAACCGCGGCCACTGGGAGCTGAGGGGCTCCGTGCCTGCAGACGCTCCAGGTAAACAAAACAACAATGTATTAGATATTCAATTCAATGATTCCATAGAGTTTAAAATCAACAATTTTTGGTGTATACCCGTTTATAAGCCGACCCCCACTCTTTGATGCGTCACTTTTTTACCACCTTTTTCACCACTTTCTAACATACTAAAAACATACAGTTAATAAGCATCTGAAAATATTAGGCTATCCAATTGCTTAAATTAAAGTATATAGTTATAGTGTTCCCTCCTAGGTACCAAGATGATGTACCAAATCTAGTGTAAAGGCTGTTTTTAGTTGTAAATCAAGATGTTTTAACAATTATATCAGCCAATGAGAATGCACCTTTCTGTAGAAAATAGGTGAAGTACAAATGAAAAAGCTGATTAAAACTGATTTAAATCGAGGTTTTCCACTGCAGATTTAAATCACTCAATCCACTTGCAACAGCAGCACATGAAATGGGAGTACAGATCAGAAGCAGTAAAGGCCTGGAGTTTCCTTAGATGTCGCTCCACATGTTGCAGTCAGAAGAGTAAGCACCAGTTTGTGCTTGTAAGCAAACAGCACTGGCCTCAAGGTGCACTAGGCAAATTCCTGGCTGCACAGGAGTCTAAATCCAGGGCCTGCATGTCATTATCAAATATCAGCACACTAACTGCCTTTCATCTAGCTTGTACCTGAGAAGTAGCTTTACCTATGTCAGTGCTTAAGGTTTTAGGAAGACATCTTATTTTATACAAATGCCATGTTTATAAAATACACATAGCAAAATACAAACTGACGTAACCCATCCATGACAAGTATTGGAATTTGAAGAGAGAGAGGAGCTGATTGAAACCCTGTAATACTCTACATTTTAGAGTGTTTGTGAGAACGGAGAAAATGCAAACTTGTGCACTTGCTATTTCAGAAACAACTGGTGAGTACTGTGAACTTCACGAAGCAGCAACATTTCTGGGAGTTGCTGGGTTGGGATGGAGGGATATAGTTGTTGGGCTCTCTTGGAGTAAATGAAGAGAGAAGTTGTCTGATGGTCCCTGCCTGGGTGAAGGCTAGAGGAGGAGCAGTTCTGTAACAGCAGACCACCTTCTCAAGGAAGATTCCGAGCTCAGACTTAGTTAACATATGTTATCAGTGTTTCTGGGGGTAAAGGGAAATCAGAGCTGTTTGAGCCACTAAGGGGTCTCCCAGAAGTGGAATAGAAGCCAACTGCTCTGTAGCAACAGCCCCCTCATCTTCAAGAAATCTACCTCGCTGAAAAATTTGTTTTCCTGAAGGTGTGTGGAAGAAGCCAGGGTGCTAGTTCAATTCCTGGAGGAGAGGGAGCTGCAGGGAGCAAGAATCATACTTGCCAACGGTGCCAAGACACTAGCTCCCTACCACATCCAAATCCCATAACGGTACCAGCCAAACCTGGACTATTAGTGGGTATGCACTGATGATAAAAACATGTAAGAACATTTATCTGTAAGTAGAAGCTTACTTTTTGCAAAAATATCAACAGGCGATCCATCGGGCAATAGCCATGGCCAGCCTTTGAACTGCCAAGCAGGACCCTGCACAAACACTGCAACTACACGATCCCTATAAAAAAGGAGAAGGAGACACACACATTAAAGGACTTGAGCTTTTAGCCACTGTAAATCCCTAAAAGGAATAAAAAAATCTCTATTATTCATATGACACAGGTTGTTGTCAACACTACTGTGAGGACAGCATCGTACATTAGCAGTTTCTCTTTATAATGTCACCATTATAGCACATTAATGACTGCTGTGCTTCCAATACAGCTGCTTTTTCCACATGTAAGTCTCTTCAGCATTAACACACTATTTTTGTATGTAATATTTCTGGACTTATGTCTGCTTTTTGTTGTATGTAGCTCAATTTCAAACTTTGTATTTATCAGAAAGCAAATCCTGTTCATTTCTTGAGATTACAGTTTAGGATTTTTTTTTTAAATGCTTTGGAATTTAAAAGATAATCCCCTATGAATTGTATTGTAAACTAAATGGGATGTAGCAATTTAAAAATGCTTATTCGGCACATACTTTAAACTTTTAATACAAAAAGTTCATTGCAACAGGATAGACAGCTGCAACAATTTAACCTACATTTTCAAAGTGTACTTTCTATGAATATGCATAACTACCACCTGTTGTCTAAGAAAAATCTATTCACTGTTAATACAGAAGATAAAATTCACAAATAGCAAGTTCTTTGAGACAGGCATAGTCTCTTTGCTATACATTTGTACAGCAATAGGGCTGGGGTCTCTAAGCACTACCACATTACAAATAAATAATCCCATAATCTAATACCTAAATTTACATTATTGTAAGGATTTCAAAACCCCAATGAAGAAAAATAATCAGGTCTCTGAAATGATAAAAACCACACGGCTATACACTTAAAAACATTTCTCACATTAGCTGTTACGAAGTTGAAACAATAAAACTTTAACATTAATTCCCTATCACTGATTCCACTCTGGGAAATCAATCACAAAGACGGCTTTACCTTTGTCAAAAATGTTTACGGTCTACTGAAGATGCAAGCTGCCTTTTGGTACTTCAGCAGCTATTATTGTTTTCTGTTTACCTGCTGCTCCCAACACAGAGAATGCCTAATTATCTGGAGAATTAGATCTTATTTCCTTTTAACATCCTGCTTTGAATGTTACAGACCACTAGGTCTTGTACATGCCTTAAGTATTCTTAAACTGGGAGGATAAAGAAAGAATATTGGTTATTTGATTAATCAACACTAAAGGGTTGTCTTTTTACAAACCCTCCTGGAGTGTAAAAGTACTGACAGATACTGTTTCATCTTTTTACAGGCCCTCACAAATGGGCCTGTAGGTTAAACAAACAAACCTATGACACATTTGCAAAAAGATGCCCCGTGACTGGATCTCCCCCTTCACAGAGCTCCATCTTGAAGTGTATGTCAGTGTCTCTGACCATTATGCACGTTAGCTTAAAGCTGATGCAATTTATTTCCAGCTTCTTCTTTTTTAAATTTACAGTCAGAAATATAAGGCCCCAAGATTTTCCCTTCCAAATAAAATTCAGAAAGATTGGCTATAGACAAGGATTTTTCTTTCAGAGATGCAACATGTTTGAGTGAATGAAGTAATATAGTAGCTCTGATCCTGAACAATTCAAGTGCTACTTTCATACTCCTGGAGGGTTTCGAACAAAAAACATGGGATAAGGCAGGAATATTGTTTATATCATTGAAAGATTATGGTTTGTTCTTAAAAATAGTCCCCTTTAATAAACACAACCTGAAAGGAACAAGTTGCTATATAATTGCTATAATTGCTATCCAGCCACTTCTACACATATTTGTTAATGTTTTATGCACCAATTAGCTTGGAGTTATTTTACTAGCTCATTTCAAGATCTGTGTTCTTGTTCTGAAAAAGAGAACTAAATGTGTAAAAAAATAATTTAAAATAGCAGCTCTGCTTTACCAATCTTGTGGCATAAGTTTCAGAGGCTGGTCTACCACTCGATAAGGTACAGTAACGCTGACTGTTGTGCCCCCAGGCTGCATCTGGTCCTTCCTTCTCTGTATTAAAGTTTCATTTTCTCGTTGACAGCCTTGTTTTTTCTTTTCATCTGATGGTACAAACCTAGGGAACAAAGAGGCACTTAGCAGACCCATGTTATTTGTTTGCTATAGTCAACAAGAGAAGTAAGTAAACCATAACTTCTTCTGATAATGCAAGTAATCTGACAAGATCACAGTAGTAGTTTAACAGGGTTAAAACTATTCTTTAACTTGCTATGCTTTGTCTCTGAAATGCCACTGTATAGCAGAAGGGCATGCTAAGAAAGCTTGATCATTAACTAAATCTCTAATTTTACAATATTTTTTTCAGAACATAGGTGATTTAAGTATTTTTAGTAGCAAAAAAAAGCACAAAGTATTAATATATGGAGCTTTTGCGCTACATATGTATGGATTTAAGTAAGTATTTAGACAGCTTGTGTCATAAAAAAAAGTCTATCAGATCTTTGTCCCAGACATGCAAGAAGACAGATCAGATGCAAGCGATGTGGTTTAATTAGGCCACAACTTTATTAACGTAACTCATATGGGAAATATCCAGCAATAACTTATTCAATGCAGGTCATCTCTACATCCTTAATCATTTCTACCTGTTTAAGAACTGCCATCTGCCCCCCACCCAGTACTGGTCCCAGACAGTCTTTGGGATTCCACAATTCTCCCCTTATGTGAGGGTTAAGGTCTGGGGGGAAAGGGTTGTCTCCGATGCTGTACCAGACATTAGGAGACTCAACCCCATTTCACAGAGTTCTATGGAAGATGTGAATTTAAGCCTCCAAAATTCTTGAAGACTAAGGCATTTACCCAAAATTCTTTTGACAATCTATTACATTAATGATTGAATCCTCTACCTTTGGGCTATTATACACATCAACAGACAATGAATTATACAAATCTTAGACAACAGTAACATAGACCCTTGATATAACACCACCTTGTAAATATATATTGTGAATTCAAATCATGAAGCCATTATGCTCACCTATCAATACATACTGTAGCACAAAGGGTTCTAACCTAAATACCGACCATTTCATTTGAATAAATACCAACACCATAAAGATCAAATTCAAATCAGATAAAATTAGTGGAAGGAAAGAAATTCTAAGTCAGTGCTTGCTGGCAGGATGTGGCCTTCCATGGCCAATGATAGTCCAACTAAAGAAACCCAGTAGTCATTGCAATCCTCGACTCCTGAATGCAAGCGCAGTCACTGTCTTTGTACTCATGTCAGGATTTTTGTGTTTTTGAAAACAGCACTATTTATACTACAAGTAAATTGCATCTTAAACATAAATGGCTATTTAAACAATTGTGACCACTCATGGGTCACCCTATGAGACCATTCATGAGTTCTTACTTCCTGAAGTACAGATGGTTACAAACAGTATGACTAAAGGGAGCAGAGTTGATTTTTGAAAATCAAAGTGCAAGTTGTTGCCACACCTCTGGGGCCTGCCCACTTATCTACATGTGATGCGCTGGATGGGAAGTCAGAAAGCCATGGCAACAACAGGGGGACACCAGCAGTTTACCCACAACAACAATTTAAGTAATGTCATGAAGCTCGTTGGTGCACATTTTATAGCTTTTGCCTATCGGGACTTGATTATATCCATCAAAATTATGTCTTAGCACGAACCAAAAAATTTGGGTTTTTACCATAATGCTGAAGTTAAAGATGTTTTTTATTTTTCATCTAGTTAGATGGTGAGTACTGATAAGACAGATGAATTATTTAACTCAGTACAACAATTCTGGATTTTTGAATGCCTAGTCTGAGGTTTTGGGGTCCCCCCCCACAAATCATGCTCAATTATGCATGAAAAACTAAGACGATATGATTCTCATGTCTTAGATAATCTCTTAAGGACAAAATAAATCTTCCTAGCCCCAGTCCTAAAAATGCTCCATACATTTGAAGAAGTCTCTTTATCTTGCTGTAAATAAAATGCATGGAGCAGTTTGAAGAACTGTGGTCTTAGATCCCAATAATAAATAAATAAAATTTAATACCTCCTTTGTAAAGCATGTTGGGGTCTACTGATTAAAAGCAGAATATATATCTAGTGCTTTTAATCAGTAGACCCCAACATGCTTTACAAAGGAGGTATTACTGTCCCATCTGCAGATGCGGAAACTGAGGCACAGAGGTGAAGTCAGGAGTCCACAGTTATCCAGAGGCCAGTGCAAAGCTGAGGATAGAACCCAGGTCTCCTAGTCCCAGTGCAGAGCTCTAACTACCCGAAAACAATGCATCTCCAAAATAAAAATATTTTATACTAGTAATCAGAGTTGGGAAAAAAATTCACTTTAAATTTCCGTCTCCAAAAAATGCATATTTGGGAGGATCAAAATATTTTGTGAATTTGTGTCAATTTTGGCAAATTGTTTCAAACAATTTTTTTTCATGTCAAAATGAACCATTTCAACATTTTCAAAATGAAACTTTCAAATTTTTGAACTAGATTCACAAGGAAACTTAGGCCCCATTCACAAAGCCCTGAAGAAGGAAGAGATGGTGGTGGTGCCCCCTTAGACCGCATAGTCCAGGCAGCACTCACCTGTGCTGGGGGATGTGAGAGACTAAGATTTGAATCCCCACTCTAAAGCAGGAACTTGAACCCACTGCATCCCAGGTGAGCAGGATGGATAAAAACTGATGATATTACAAACAGAACACTGTTTTTTTTTTATTTAAATGGTTTGTTTTTTTAATTTAATCCTATTTAACATTAAATCTATGTTAAGGCCTACATATATTAAAATATTTTAAATTAAAAACAAAATAAATATTAAAACATGTTTGCTGTCAAGTTTGAAAGAAGGGGAAGTCTCTGAATGGGTGAAAGTCACCAGCTAAGCACCTGAAATCAGAGTTTGTTGAAATGTTAAACCAGCTTTTGACAGCAACAGCCTCTTCTACAGCTGCAGAGAGAATATCTTCTTTTCAATTTATTCAACTACCAGTTCAGTTCAGTGACTAGTACATTCAAAGTTAAGAAACCAGTCGGGACTTGAAAAAATAGGAAAGCTTACCTTCTTCCAATCTACGAATAAGAAGTAGGTGTGAGAGGGTGAGATCTGCTAGTTCTAAAATCTTGAAGGACATAGTGACCAGAAACAATCAGTTCAAATCACTAATTACAAACATACCTCTACCCCGATATAACGCTGTCCTCGGGAGCCAAAAAATCTTACCGTGTTATAGGTGAAACCGCGTTATATCAAACTTGATTTGATCTGCCGGAGCACGCAGCCCTGCCCCCCTGGAGCGCTGCTTTACCGCGTTATATCCAAATTCGTGTTATATTGGGTCGCATTGTATCGGGGTAGAGGTGTAATACTTTCCTGGTTTAATAAATCAGTTACTTTTAAATGCAAACATGTTTTGATAAAAAAATTTCTTAGCATATAAAGTAGTTTTATTTAATAAAAGTCTAAAATGCTTTTGTGCATTTTAATGCAATCTGGATTTCTTTAGACCTTGAAACAAAATTAGAGGTAAAAAATTAATCTGGTCTAGTAAATAAGAAATGCATTCATTGTTCACCATCTTCTAACATAATAAAAAATTAAGTATCTGAATAAATGTAAGTTAAGCTATATAACTGCATAAAAGAGTATATAGACATATTGCAGCCTCCCAGTTAGCAAAAAGCAGCATCAAATTTAGTATACAGGCTATATTTAGTTGCAAATGAACATATTGTAATGGCTATCAACTAATGAAAAATCAATATTTCTTTAGGAAAATAAATATAAAGTACAAATGCAAAACAAGATTAAAATAAATGTAAATCAAGGTTTCCATCTTGACCATTTAAATCATGATTAAAATCAGTGATTTAAATTGCCTCGATCCTGCAGGTGTATGCTCTAACCACAAGGTCTCTATCTCTCCTGTTGGAGTTGTCCTACTTTGTATAAAAACTTAAATATTCATTGGGCAAGAAAGAGAAACGATGACTCTCTAAATGGTGGTTAGGGCATTCACCTGGGATAGAGGACACCCGGGTTCCAGTCCTCACTCCAATTAATATTTACTGCCCCCTCATCCCTTCTCGATTTTGTGAATGATGCCTAAGGGTATGTCTAACATTGCAGTTAGACACCCGCAACTGGCCCATGCCAGCTGACTTGGACTCTCAGGGCACCGGCTAAGGGACTGTTCATCTGCAGTGTAGACGCTCGGGCTGGAAATCTAGCCTTGTTTCCAAGTTCCCTTTGTTTTTATTAAAAATGGTGAAAACTTCCCAAAATCAAAAGTGAAATCCTTTCAGATTTGCCAAAAGTTGCAAAATGTTTTGGTTTCAGGTTGACCCAAAACTATACCTCCCTCCCCCCAAGAACTGCCAACAATCTGAAAAATCAGTAATTCATATACCTTTAACAGCAATTATGGTTGATGCTGGATTCTTAGTACCACAGCTAGAGAAACATTTATTTTTTGTGTAATTACAAATAGTTAAAAAAAGAAAATCAGAATGTGTTCCACTTTTAATGCCAAGATAAATCAGAAGTTCTGGTGCCAAATTTTAGAACATATTATCTTGTACATAATTAGGAAGATAAATAGTTATCAGAAATAAAGTAACATTTAAAAATGGGCTGCACTCTTTATTGTTTCATGATGACAGAAGAATGTTACATTAGTT
This sequence comes from Platysternon megacephalum, assembly GCA_003942145.1. Taxonomy (NCBI): domain Eukaryota; kingdom Metazoa; phylum Chordata; order Testudines; family Platysternidae; genus Platysternon; species Platysternon megacephalum. The sequence continues at coordinate 11,352,834 of QXTE01000008.1, read as the reverse complement.
TTTCAATTTTTTCTCCTGCTTAATTTACACATTTGAAAAATCAGATCCTGCTTAGATTGGAAGACACTAACTGTAAATGACTGGAAAACTAGCCAAAAGAGTCAAGATAATGAAAGCTGAAAAACTAAGATGGGAAAAGGATTTTAGTCAGACTGATTATAAATTCTAGCTTTTGTTAACACCTATTTATCTTACCAGTGATCTTCAGACTAATTAACAATTTGGAAAAGGAAGTTTGTTTCAGATTCAACACCACCATCTCTTTAATTAGGAAGCGAGAATTATTAATTATATATATATCTCAGAGACCCATAATGAATCTTCCAGCAAAATTAGGGAAGATCAGACTTGACTTTTCTGATGTTTCAAGGAGAAAGTGAAAAAATCTACCTCATAGCCTTTCAGGACTTCTTTAATACATTTTAAGACTGCAGAAAAAGGGCACAATCCCAATTTTTAAAATGTACTTTGCAGGTCATCTTCAACAGTACTTAATTGTACTGGGATAGTAAAAAGCTGGAAATGACTGAGAATTGGGAAGTAAAATTAACCAGCATTACAGTTATGTTGATAAAAGTGTGATTCATGAGGCACAAGACAAATTAGAATTTAATTTTTCTTGTCTAATGCATGTAACACCATAGAGCCCTTGAACCAGAAATGGCTATGCATAACGCATCCTGGAAAAGACTTGGTAAAGCAAAGAATAGACTGATTTAAAAAAAGATACTGATTTTTATAAATATCTTTTATACTCCTAAAATAGTATACATTATTTTAAGACATACACATTCTTCTGATATAGGCTCTGAAATTATTAAACAATGTGAAGGGGCAATACATCAAAATATATTTTACTCAATACATCTTATAAGGAAGAAAAATATGGCATATTGGACAACAACACAACTCTTTATGGAGCAACTCATGGCAACCATCAAATGCTAGAAATGCATTAATATGCCTCTGATGCTGCCGCTAAGACATCACCACCAGAATCAGTTCTGTTTCAGAACAAGAACTACAATTTGATTTAAGAGTTATTCTGGAGAATGCTAATCAAGTACCGTATATACTCGTTCATTAGCTCGTTCGTTTATAAGCCAACCCCCCAAGATGGTTAGGTAAAAATAGCAAAAACTGTATGACCCTTTCATAAGCCGACCCTATATTTCAGGGGTTGGCAAACTTTAGCTCCTGGCCAGTTAGGGTAAGCCTCTAGCGGGCCTGGATGTTTTGTTTACTTGGAGCGTTCACAGGCATGGAGCCCCTCAGCTCCCATCGGCTGGGAACGGCAAACCGTGGCCACAGGGAGCTGAGGGGCTCCATGCAGACACTCCAGGTAAACAAAACAACAATGTATTAGATATTCAATTAAATGATTCCATAGAGTTTTAAATCAAATTTTGGTGTAGACCCATTTATAAACTGACCTCTGATCTTTGATGCGTCACTTTTTTACCGAAAATATTCAGCTTATGAACGAGTATATACGGTAGGTATTTCTAACGAGAGATCAATCACCACCACAGCCTCAAAGAAAGTGACTGGATCTGAAAGTTCCAAGGTGGGAATGAACAGGACCAAGTGGATTCCACAGTGTAGGTTACAATATTTAAAAGTCTGTTGGGCTAAATCAACCACGATTATGAGAGAATATAGCAACCCTACGTAAACTTACTCATAAACTAAGGATATTAATCTTCTACTATTGACTGGATATTACTTGAAGTCTACACCTCCCTTTCCTTCCCCAAATGAATGTGAAGCCCACAGGAAATTTGAACACTGAATTAAGATCTCATCACAAGTCGTATTTGGAGCCCTATGGCAGCCATTGTGTGTTGATCCACTGATGCAATCTGTCCGTAAAATCCAGTGGATCTGGCCATTGGGAAATCCTCTGGTGACAACAGTCACAGCAGCTCTTAACACCTGGCACACAGTTCCTGGACCCCAGTGTAAAGAGATGGCTGAGAGGCCCTTGCATTCAGCTGATTCCCAGCTGCTGGAGTGACTCCTTCAGGGTTGTGGGACCCAGGTGCAAATTAGGAGCAGCTTTTTTCAGTAAGCACTAGCCTGTTCAGTCCCTGGTAGCCCTGGACTTAAAGCCACCACCGTCTTCCCTACACCCCCAGGCCAGTGCCAAGCACAGCTCTGCACATCATAGGATCTGGCTCCATATTCCAAATCGTTCCCTAAAAATAAGCCATTAACCATAATACATCTTTCAAACTATGGTTGGTCAAATGTTTGGTCAATTCACCAGTCAACCATTGGTGAAATTGTTAAATACCACCAAAAGTGGTCAAATATTTTGAAGTACTAATTTGTTAGAAGTGTAACAAAAGAGAGTAAGACTATGGCCTCAACTAGGATTAGCATTAGACAGATATTTATGCCTAATTAAAAAAAAAACCCACCTAACTTACTTAACTGAGTTTTTTCAACTCAGAAAAATGTGAAACAGTGAAATGAAGTTCTAAAAAATAAAAAATTCTTAGTATTGTTAGGTTAGCATTTAAATGTGAACACTATTCAGGACTGAACTGATACAAAAAAAAAAGCAAAATGAAATAAAACAGAAAAACAGCAACTATAAAAGAAAAAAAAATATTTGCATTTGTGCTCGGTAGGCAGCAGGCCAATTCAAGCTTCTTGCTTTCCATTATTATTCGTTACCATCCTCAACTGCTTCATCTATATCACTGTCATCATCAAATTTAATCAGTATCTCCTTCTTCCTCTTCATCTAATGAAGTCAAAATTTTGATGTTGAAAAAACAAGTTTGCATGGTGAAATAGTGATGGATTCCCAAAGGGAATCTTATCACTAACAGTTTTTAAAACAATCCATGGAACAAAGCCAAACTTTGCAACACTGAACTTGAAAGTAAAACTAACCTAGTGGATTTTCATTGTACAGAGAAATCCCAGAAGAAAGCAAACAGTGCATACATAGTAAAATTGTCTCATTTTAAATTAATTTAGTTAGCAGCATAGGACTTTCTGAACACAAGATACCTTTAGTTTAAGGGTTCATCTACACCATATGGTCACACAACATGGTTCCATGTGGTACTGAAATCGGGTATTATATTGAAAATGCTATGTTAGAAGAATTTTATGGTGGCCAACTCAAGCACTCAAAATTTACGAAAGGACAGTGAAACCTTAATTCAGCCTCCTTGAGAGATGCATATGGCAGTTTTGCCCATCATCACATAGGAAGCCCAGTACTGCAAACCCTAAGGATTCCAAAATCTTGGATGATGCTGTCCAAAATCTTAATTTGTCTTAAAACTCATGAGATTTTAAAAAAATAATAAATGTTGGGTTCATTTAATCTTTGGTTTGTGAGCCTTTATGGTTCACGTTCTCAAAGTTCTTTCCCTAACCACAAGGGTCAGGAATTTTTTTTTTATTATTTCTTTTTTATTATTATTTTTATAGATTCTCACATAACAACATGACTGCAGGAACCGATACAGGAACACCCGCCAAATATTGTGAGACTTGACGTCTCAAGAGTTGGCCACACTCGAAGTTTGTGGCTGCGCCAGAGATAGAATCTAGCTTTCCTGGGTATTCATCCAGTCCTTTAAGTGCAGAACAAGATTATTTTCTTGCTATACTCTGCCTCATTTACTATCCAGCCTGTGCACTGATGGAGGCAGGATTCCTGCAGAACAAATGTGTGATCAAATTAAAGTAATTACAGACTGTATAGAGCAATTTATAGCCGATTGCAGTAACCAGATTCTCATATGGATGGTAATCCAAAGGTCACATTTGCAAATTCAGTTTAGAAGTATCACAGACAGCCACACTTACACTTTAAATGTATTGTATGGTAAACTGAAATCCATTTAGAAGACAAACGTTGTCTATCTCTAACACTCTGTTGCTGTACTGTACAACAGTGATCAGAGTTATTAAATTACTACAAGTTAAGATCTGTGACAGACCCAACGTGTGGTTGAAGCACCATTCTTAATTCTACTTTTTAGGCCTAAACATTTCTGTGTTTAACAACTCACTTCAAAATTATTTTATTGACAGCTCCCCCACAGTTGAAAGTCAGCTGGAGGCTGTGCTATATAATTAATGCATAATTGAAAGCCTCCTCAATGGCTGTAACCCCTAGCTTACATTGGCTTCAATTCAATTTTGCTTTAATGTAAAACTCTGAGTCGTCTCCAATTCATTCCTCCGAGAAACCCATAATGCTGCCTTAATATTCTGAACTACAAGAGAAGAGAAGTTAATGGGCAAGAGATACTATACAAAGAACAGAAGAAAAGATGACAATCAAAAAAGTGATGCAGGAAACATTTAGATCAGACACATAAAAGCAGTACATGAATAACTGATATCCTGCAGAATGTTTCATACAAACACTGTTGAATTCTAAGCTTCTATAGCAATGCAACCACCATTTTCAAAATCTGATCAAAAAGCAAAATAAAATGTGTCAAGTGCATGTCAATTAACTTGCCAAGGTTAGTTTTCAGTAACCTTTACCCAGGCTTTCCAGGAAAGTAGCACAAAACATGTTTCTGGTTATATTCTGAAACAGTGACAAAAGTTAGTCAGTCCAAGAATCTACAGCTTTAAATTCCTTAGACTTTCATAGCTATGTAAGGTATGTTCTACATCAATGTGGTCCATGCAGAAAGCTGGTACTCTTATACAGACACCAACATGAAATCTAATTTTTTAAAAATTAGTTACAGATACTATACCTGCCCCAGAACCCCACACACATTTTTGAGACTTTAAAAATCTCATTTCCCTCAGCTCTTGTTGTCTGAAGTACAGTTCAGGCAAAAGGGGTAAATAACCACAGGGGAAAATCAGTTATACTGAGTATATATGAAGTGTTGTCAGATGCACAAAATAAACAACTAAAATATACAGAAAAGTTTTTTTTTAATCTCTGTTACTAACAGCTAAAATGTTACTTGGACTGGAAGTGAGTAATACATTTTCAAAGTGAAGTGTGATGTTTAAGCTGACAAACACTTTAAAACATTAAGGGTTGGGAAGTAGCATATTCCTACAGCCCTGCGCTTGGGACAGTGTTGGAATTATTAATATTTGAAATTATTAATATTAATATGGAAACCAAACACTAATTTAACCATAAATTCCTTTATTAAACCTAAAGGATTTATACAATTGCTCTGAACATGCTTGAAGAGCCTAAATAATAAGCAATTTACTACATCCAAACAGTAACAAAACATTTATAAGCATTTGATGAAGATACTTGCAAACAGACTAAACCCAGGGTGCTTAGACTCACATTGGTCGGCTCCAACGTGGTCAGGAAGGTATAAGCAGTGAACCCTTTAAGAGTTTACTTTTACATCCTTTAACAAAGTGATGGCATTGCCAATTACTGACTTCAGCTAAAAATCAATTTGAGACAGTTCACCCTTATTTCCAGTCTTAATCCAGATAAGATTTACAACCTTCTATCTCGCAAAGGCCTCTTCCCCTCCTTCTTGCTGACCAGCAGTGTGTCTTTTGCACCTGGGTTCACACAGGCCCTATATTTTGAGGTAATAATGGTGTGTGCGGTGGGAAAGACCATGTTGGCTCATTTTAAGACAGCTCTCTTTTGTCTTATTCAAAATCATCTGCAGTCACCCCTATTGGTCAGAGGCCTTCTTTTTAGAAGCGTCCCCATATCTTATGAGTTATTCTTTGAACCAGACATACTTCCTACTTCACTCCTTCTGGTCTTTTATTTCATTACACCTCTACCCCGATATAACGCTGTCCTCGGGAACCAAAAAATCTTACCGTGTTATAGGTGAAACCGCGTTATATCAAACTTGCTTTGATCCGCCGGAGTGCGCAGCCCCGCCCCCCCGGAGTGCTGCTTTACTGTGTTATATCCGAATTGATGTTATATCGGGCCGCGTTATATCGGGGTAGAGGTGTATTTTCAAGGCCTCCCTTCTACTTGCAAGTCAGGGCCTTTCTTTACAACACATATATTTCCTTAAGATAACCTTAAATCTTTAATTTTGTATGTATGCTACAGAGAGCATGGTGAGGGACCATTTTATATAAGATGCAGGAGGCACTGTGCTTTAGGATGGTTTAATGCTTCCAGAACTACACTGTAGGCTTGGCTTGACACAAGTAATTAAACATGGGGGGAGGCTTCATTTTTTGAAAGACAGGATTAGGGAGGTAACTAAATCAGCAGGCTACAAACGGAATGTTTGTGCTAAATTAAGTAAATGGGTCAGCAAGCCAAAAGACAGAATATCTGAGCTAGCTAAGATAATAGCGGAAACCCCAAGGGAACCTTTTACTAAAAACAAGAAAATAATGGAAAAAAGTTGAGAGCACAAAGATGAGGTAAAGAGTAAAGCTGAACATGGACAGGGCATGGACAAAGCATGCTGCAGAGGGAGATTGGTTCCAGCAAAGTAGCGAAGTCAGACCCAAAACATGTGATGCAATGTATAGTGAATGTGGTGTGTAAATGTATATGACGGTATGGGGTCTCTGTGTAACTTTGGATGTTTATAGCCAAGTCCCCCACCCTAACATATGTGCTATCTTTCCCTTCCTTGCCAGCTACTACACTTAGTCCAAATTGTGTACTTCAGAGAGCAATGCTATTACATGACGACAAATAAGCAAACTTTACACGTGTGGTATACCCTGTACCCACCCCTACATTTGAGTCCGATCAACTCAGCGTGGCTTTGCTTTATGCCAAATAAAAGATCCTGAGTGATGAGACTGGAGTCAAACTGAGTTCTTGGGGAACCAAGTGGAAGAGATCTCAGAGGCTACTCCAACAGTCACTTCCAATGCTAGATGAATGGAAGATAAGGAAGAGGAAACAGTAAAGACTGTGATGGCCCTACCCTCTTTTCCTCACCTTCTTCACAGAAGGTAAGGGCAGCAGCAGAGGCTTTGGGATCCTGGCACTCTTGCCCTCCCTTAGGCACCCAAAAGGGGTGGAGCACTCTTCCCCTACAGGACTGATTTCCAAAACAAAGTATGCACAGGGCCACGTACACCTATTTTGGAATGGACCTGAAAACTGATTATTGGAGAATGCAAGTTGCATTCTCACAAAAACCTGGCATTTTCATCACACTTCGAAAAGACTCAAAAGCAGGCAGCTATGATTAGGTCTCATATTATCATGGCTGTACTTTTATAAAATACACAACACATTTACTAGTCTACAAAATGTTAAATAAAACTACACTAGACTTGACAAAATAAGTGAACAAGTGCACCAAATCTGTACGCACAAATTATTGTAAGCGAAAATGTATCTTTTCTTTTTGCACGCAATTTTGATAATCAGTTCCACATTTATTATTTTAGTATGACTGGGACCTCAGCTCACTACAGTAGTGGGTGTAGTATAAGAATCTAAATAGAACAAAATAAGAGCAGGATGAGGCAAGGGATGATATATACTCAAAGAGAAAACTGCAGGAAAATTTTAAGTTACTAGCTAGAGAGGGGTCTGAAATGTTTTTGTACTTTTTACTTTAAAAAAATATTGTCAGGACAGTCCTTTTCTAATCAATCATTTTTGGTAGGAACTAGAATTGTAAACTGCCAAACTGTCCATAGCATTATGCATTTCAATTCTATGGTTTCCTACAATTTTAAAAAATAAACTGCAGATGCTTCTGTCTGCAAATGGAATGCTGGCATCTGAGAAGATTTCCAAGGAAGGTTGTTTTAGTATGCAGACTACACACAAAAATGATGCATATTTTAACTCCATTTTATTATAAGTTTAAATGATTCAGCTTTAAGTACAAGAAGTAAAACTAAAATTAGTTCTAAAATAAAGACTTGGACAGGATCCATTTGTATGATGACCAAATATGAAAGGCCCAGCCAAATATTCCTGTGCTTACGAACAAACTTTACAAAAAAAATCTAAACACTGGATAATGCACTGGGTCCTTTTAGAATTATCTACAAATATACAGTTGTGAGCACTGTTGACTACAGCTTGCAATTGACAAACTTATGTTTGGCCATCCAACATATTGAAAGTCTGTTTTAAGGTTCAGAGACATAAGGTGAGAGACACATCTTGTCTCTCTAATAATCTGAGACCAGCACAGCTACAATATCACTGTAAACATGTTTTAAAATTTGACCATTAATGGTCCCCCTTTATGGTTTTTCAGTTTTTCCTCCTAGTTTCTTTTTGTAAATCTAATCAAGAAAAGTTAACTCTTCATATCCATTCAGAACCCATCACTCCAAAAATTGGCACCTAAAGTGGTCACATAAATAAGCATTGTGTTTTATACACAAACTCTTATGACTGAAATTAATACGGCTTCATTAATTCTTACTTCAATTGGCATTACCACTCACGTTCTTACAAAAACCTGGTACTTTTAGGTCTCATATTACCATGATTGTACTTTTATAAAATACACTACAACACATTAACTAGTTTACAAAGTGTCAAATAAAACTAAATTAAACTTGACAAAATAAGTGAGCAAAGGACATTTCATAATGCATTATCCTTGAGACTTACATCCAACTTGTTCACTTAACAGCAAATTTGTAAAGTCTGATAAGCCACACTGTCTCTCTTGGTCATTAATGTGAATTAGTGCACTTGTACTGGAACCAGAAATCACTTCAAAGGCCTTGTTTACACTAGGACTTTAACACAGATTGAAATGGAGTGGAGACTACTGCTATTTGTGGATTATGGTTTTCTCATCATAGAATCCCAGAGATTGATAGACCAGAGGCCAGTTATGATTCTTCAGGAGTCTACATGTTGGGCATATATACCTTTTATACCTCCATATATTACTCCTTCTACAGTTCATGCTGTGCATAGTCAATCCCCCATTCTAACATATGCACTCTCTTTCCCTTCCTTGCCAGCTATTACACTTTAGTCCAAATTTTGTACTTCAGAGTGCAATGCTAAAATTACATGATGGCAACTAAACATTTTTAGTGAATTACATCAGTGTTAGCATCAAAATTAACATAATGGTTACACTATGGTCTTCAATTTGCATCTTGCTAATACAATTTTAGTTTCACTTCTGCTCTATATATCCTGCGGCAAAATGTAGCTTCCAGACATTCTTTAGCATTAGCAGTTCTCAACACATTGCTAACAGGTGGATACAACATGTGAATCCAGGTGTCCCTCATGAACAGTTACAGCTCTAAGTGTGTCCAAATAGATTTCTTGAAAATTAATGAAGTATTTGCACCAGTAACATCCTTCTCGTTTTAATTACTTTTGTAATTATGTTACCCTTCCCATTTTTCATTTGTTTATGCAAAACAACCAAACATTTTTCAATAACTTAGTGTAACTATACATGCTATCAGCTAAAAGATGAAAGTTAAAAGGACAACCCTGGCTAGCGACATGTACATGCTACCCAGAAAACAAGCGACAACTATGGAACTAAACTCCCCAACCAACACTAATGTACATTAACACTCAACATAATCACCTTTAAAAGAGTTACTATGATTCACAAGCATCATGTGGGAGGAGAGGCTGATTAAACTATTAACTAGAGCAGCATTTTAAGTAGTCGTTGACCAGTAAATTAAAGTATATTATTGTGCTGTGTGAAAATAGGTCATCTGTATTAAAATATATTCAAAGGAAGCAAATATATCCCACTTTTGCCACAATTGGTCATCTATAAATTCAATTGTGACAGACATGGTTACTATGGGTGATGACAGCAATTCTGACATGGCACTGGATTTAGAAGAGAACACTAAAATGCAATAAAAATTACAAAGACAAAAGAAAGAGTTATGTAAATGAAGATTATATTCCCAGATATAAAGGTTAGTTTATAGTTAAAGGTATTAAATACAGACCAATACACTTAAAACCAATGTTGTTTTTATAAATAGAGATTTATCAGAAATATTACACAGGCAGGAATTGGAAAAGTAGGGTAATTTGTGGAACCTTGTCACTGAGCCTGTATTATCACCCTGAATCAATGGAACTATGCTGCCTAAAGAAGTGGGAAGGATGGTGCAAGTAGAAGAGGGATCTCTAATGGAAAGAATAAAAAAAGCACAAAAGTTATGTGTATGCAACTTCCTCTGAATACTCTTATAAACCATTTTCTCCTTCACATTCTTAGAAACCAAAAGTCAGTATGTAAATGAATCAGATATTGCCATAAGATACATGCTGTGTACAGCTTTACATTCTAGAATAGTATAAAACCTGCAGAGATTATACCGCAAACCTTAACTTGCTCCTATTCCAGTGCTATAAACCTTGTGGCCATTTAAACTCAGTGTGAACTAAATTATTCTCTTGTGTTTCAGAGCTGACAGACACATGTACACATATGCACACTTTGAAACATGATCACCACGTGTACAGTATACTTTGTGCTTTTCTAATTTAAACTTGAGTTGCACATACCAATTTTCATGTGTAGCACTCCAACTACATTTGCAGTCATTAAGGCAAATTAGTTTGGTTACGGTTTAAAGTTAGAAAAAATAGGAAAGTATGATTTACAGAAGTTTTTTGACGTTTACAAAATATTAATGTGCAGCCAAAGTTTCATTTTACAGCCTTTGATGGCCAGTGGAAGGGCCAATAGCTGGAAAGCTCATAGTAGTATCAAATTAGCTGAAGAGGGGCTCTGACAGTCACAGCAAATTAAACTGTTTCCTTGAATCCTTTTCTTCCACTTCCAGTTTATAGAGTTTGCCTTCTCCCTCAATCTGATTTTTTTTCTGGTCTCTTTTACACACACTAAACCTGTGTCTAACCTCTCCCACTAACCTTCACTTCCTTTACTTCTGTAGGAAGCAGATTGTGCTACAGTGATCAGATTACTCTGAGGGCTTGTTTACTCAGAAAAGTTTAACCATTTTAACTATATTGGTACAGTTAAAGTGGTACAACTGCCCCAGTGCGTACACAGTTATACTTGCACAAAAGTGCTTCATACTGACTAGCTATTTCCATACACTATATAAGACACCTTTATACCAGTATAACTGGATCCAGACTAAGGATTGTACTGGTATAACTTTTTTCCATTAAAAATCGCACCCTCTCTAACCAAAATAGTTTTACCAAAACAGTATAAGTTTTTAGTCCAGGTCCTAGGCTCAGAAAATCCACAGAATATTTCTGCTGGTTGCTACAACACTTCACAAGAGTTTCTATAGGTTCACTGCAATGAGCACATACTCCTAGTGCACCTTCAATGCCAACTACTTCAGTTCAGCATAAACTAATTCATGTCTGGTTTTCTTCGGTGAGCCGTCACTGGGTATATTTGGAGTTCAGACACCTCAAAGTGCACAATGTAGCCTCAAAAGATCCTAGGGCAACAACTTCCCATGTCTCAGCAAGGAAAAAATCACTTTTAAAGAACACAGCATATAATTTATAAAGGGCTCCATTAATGAAGTGTTAATAGTGGGGGAAGAAATGTCCTTTTCATTTTGAGTAGTTCCTATATCAAGCCAATTTATTTATGGGAATACATTTCTAAGCAATAATTACTACTTCTTTTAGACCCACAGAAGTAATGGCTGGTGAGAAATACGCAACTTTGCACATTATGATCTACTGATCTATTACATTTTTAACCAGAAGAGTAGTTAGTTACACTGGAATAGCAGTTGGTTCAGCCATGCTGAGTTTGATTTTAGACTGTCAGTTGGATGTGCTTCTTTAAGAAACAGCTATCATAATGCTATAGCATCATAGTTTGCAGGGTATCAAAATGATGGGAGAATTTATTAGTTCAACAGTATTTCTATGTGCTAATTTACTTTGCTATAAATATTTCAAGTTCTTGCTTTATTTATATTTTTTAGTAACACATGAACTCACCCATTCTTTATGTGAAGTGCAACCCATTCCCTATTTAGCAATGATTTAGATTAAATTTACCATTTAAAAAAAGAAAAGTAAAAAAGTCTGCCTTTAGACATTAACACTTCCTTCCAGTCAATGTATTTAGTTGGTTCAGAGGTCACCATTCTTGCAAATAACATTCATACTAATACTTTTACCTACCATTCAAGGATGCCTATGCTTTCTTAAAATTTGGACTGTTAAATTAAAATTCAGTTGTCAGGAGATAATAGATACCGCTTCTTGAATAATTACTACTCTGGCTATATCTTTATATCTGAAGACAATCTTTTATAAAGCATTATTTAGTCAACTACTTACTTTAAATCCTGCAGAAGGTCTTTTGCATTAAGCATAGTTATTAAAGAAGTTGTAGCTGCTGGAATAATGATTATGGGAGTTCGAGATCCTGTAGAGAGAGAATACAAAAAGGCAAATATAATTTTAACAAAATGCAATTAAAATATTGTATCACTTGCCTTACAGCTCAAAATTGGGAAAGAATATCAAAATCCTCTCCATCTTTAGCATTCTCAATTCAGGATAAAAATGTATATTTACATGAAGGTTTGCCTTTATAAAAGGGAATTGTATAGCTATAAGTAACTCACCTTTTTTCTGGTTTGGAGGTGGTCTTGCTTGGGAAACTGTAAAACAGAAAATATTAATGACTGACATATAAACACAAATGCTCATCATTTACCACTCATAGGAGTAATTATGTACCAAGGTGAACAAAGGATTCACAATTGGTACTTGGAGGATAAACATCTTTGGTATTAATAAAATAATCCTGGAACAATTAAATCCACTTAGGTCAAAAAGTTTACTGAAACTAATCCATACACTTTTATCTTGCCCGTCCCCATCTCATATCAACAAAACAACACACACTACTAAGGATTTTCAATGGCAGAAAGTTGCATGAATATTTCATTGTGCATGATGTGGGACTGAGTTGAGGATCTATGCATGAAGAAATAATCTTCACAGAGCCTCATCCTTTTACTAGTGGCAGTGGTGGCAAATGGCAGTATGAAAACTTGGTTGCCCTTCAATACACAGAGTTCACAATTGCCAAATTTGAATGTCAGGGCATGTTTAGTGTCCCCAACAATCTGGATTAGGTGAGCTTCTCAGATGTCAGGTACAATAAAGCCCGGCATATAGGCATAGCAGCCCTCAGACTGAAAAGATGGCCAGAAATCATCAAGAAGATTTAACAACTGCATTATGGTAGAAATCCCTTCAACAGATGGGGAACATATTCCCTAAGCTTGGACACAGGGTTTTCTCTTCTTGTTTTCAGGCTTCCAATTTCAGTGACCTGCTCACATGGGAGATATTCCAGTTCAGGTGTGGAGTTATGAGTGCAGCCATGGCTCACTTTAAACAACCTGGTAAAATCAGACAGAGACCCACTATGAAAGTTTTATAGTAATGAGCTCTCTTCTAGTACATTAGTTTTCTTTGGCCATCTCTTCCAACCATGCCAGCTCAGGTCAAGATAAAACAGTGCTGGCCTTGGTACTACTAATGAATAGGTTGGCTTGCTGTTGATTAGTACTCCCATAGATTACTCTTCTGTGAAAAGTCCACACCATTTTCAGGACTCCAAACAAACTTGCTGCTGAGGATGAGAATTCTTATCATTTGGGTTTAGCCTAGTTCAGAAATTAGAGAAAGTACAATATACCTTCAAGTCACAACTGGTACTAAGCATGACAAATTTCCTTAATTGATTTCCAGTGTTGTAACACACCTATTCATGCTTATTTATGACCAACTGTTTCAGAACCTAGCTGTGGTACTTAAGTATTCACCACACACACACACCCCTACCATCAGAAGATAGGGACCATATTTTTAATTATCTCTACCTGACACTGTCAAAAACATGGAAATAATTGGTCACACCACTTTTAACTATAAGGTCTGCAATGGTTTAGTACCTTCATTAATTAAGATTAAAATATATGCCATTTTAAATGTTAAAATAATCCTAAATAAATACTGTTTCTTTCTGGAAGGCATGAAGCTGTTTTCAGCCACCTGGCTTTAACATTAAATAAACTATTATATACAACAAAAACACTATAAAAAATTCTAAAATTTAAACAAAAAAATCTGAAATTATACGTCTCCAGCTCAAGTGCGACAAAATACTTTTGATGGACCAAGCAAACATTCCCATGCTATAAGAGGACAACATTCCCTGCAGACATATTCCTGATACCTGCTCTGCTATTAGTCTAATATTTTAAAGGATGAGGAAACAAAGTGTCGCAGAATGGGCATGATATGAATCCATTTTGGAGCAAAAATCCAAGAGACATACTTGCTCCAGATCTTTAATACCTCTGTTCTTAATTCTCTTTGCACCTTACAATATATGGAAGGCTAACTAGGGGGCAACACCAACATAACCTTTTTTAATACACAAATACACAGGTCTGTCAGTTAACACGTGTGAAATTTCATCTAGCAGTGTGGCCATGTTGATGACAGTGGTTTATCCATTTGGATTTCTGCTCTTGCTATTTCTACCCTTTTCATATCCTTGTTTGTCAGTTCCAAATACATTCATATTCTCAACAGCCCTAGTGAGATAAATATGACAGACAGGGTGACCTTTCTAGCACTGAAACAACTGGGAAGATAAAGAACAAAAAAGGAATCACAATAACACAGCACAATCTAAAAACAATTTAGATTATTCAGTACTTAGTAGACTTTCACAAGTAAACTATTTTACAAAAGCAAATCTTTAAGCATTACTTTCACTAAAAAGATCCCAAGGAATTAACAAGGTATATACCCACAACATCTGGTGATCTACCCAGGCCACACAAAGCAGTAGTTTTATATCTTGCTTTAGCAACATCACTATTCACTGCTTAGTGAAAAACTTAAAGAGCATCACTAAATTTATTTGACAAAGCTATGAAAAAAATTATTGCATAACACTTCCCAAAACAATATGGCCTTTGCAAACATCTCCAAGTCCTGTAAACAAATTTCCCCCAATCTTTCAAAATTTACCAGTTGTAACAGTCCACTTTTCTGAACGTGTGTATTTAACGTGAGCAAATCAATGACCACCACATTATGCTAAAGCACTAGGGAATATTACAGATTACAAGATTAAAGGGGAGAAGAGAAAATAAGTATGGCACTCCTTGGGGTATTCTGCACCAAAAAACTTAAAAATTCTATGCACAATATTTTAAAATTCTGCAAATTGTATTTGTCAAAATAACACTACATAATCATAACAGTTTCAATTATTTTGGTAATTTATTTCAAAATACCTGTCATCAAGTAGGTCTGTAACAATACAGACACAAACATTCCTCCAGGAGTAGAGAGTTAAGGAAACCTCTATGACAACGCAGTTCCTGTTTCTCTGCCCCCTTCCCCTCACCAGAGCCCAGCTGGGGGAGAGTGTGTGTGTGTGGGGAGGGGGGGGGGCAGAAACCCAAAAGCCCAGATGTGTCCCCCCCCCCCCCCCCCCCGGCCCCCCCCCCCCCCCAGCCAGTACATCCGCACACCCCCCCCCAGAGCCCAGCCATGGGGCCAGACCAACCCAGACACCCACCCCCTCCCTCCCTCCCTTCCCCCACCCGAGTCCAGAGGGAGAAACATCCTAATGCACGGTCCCAGGGTTGCACGAAGTTTGCTGCACACTGCCCTCTCCTTCCCTCAGGGCATGCTGGGAACTGCAGCTGCCAGGAACCCTCTAGCTCCCTCCCCCCAGCAGTGTCTTCTATGTGCGAGCTGGGCTCTGCCAGGTCCCCTAGTGGTGGCTAGAAGCACTGCAGCGCATTTCTGTGGGGGAAAGGAAATTCTGAGCGCCTGTTAATTTCTGCAAAATTCTGCATTGTGCAGTGGCGCAGAATTCCCCCAGGAGTAGTATGGGTTTCAGTATAGTGGGGCCAATATTAGTCTGAGACACTGTTGGGTTGGGGTTGTTAAGTGGCTTCTAGTGTCACAATAAAATTACCCTCCCCCCATGGGGTCCCCTGGGTAAGCACCAGCATTGTATATTGCTAGTGCTTTGAGACGCACTGGAAAGAATTCGGGGAGGGTTGAAGGTGTGAGTGTGAAGTGAAAGATTTCTTTGCAGGTTGCGAGAGGCCGAAGGGGGAGGAAGAGAGAAGAGACTGGGTTAACTCGACGCTCCAGCTAGGTCCGAAGATAAGACGCTGACTCCAGCCCAAGGCCACGGTACACAACCGACTCTAGGCTGCCTGCCAAGAAAGACAGGGGCCTGGATTCCAACCCCGACCAGACGTGAGAAAGGAGGATTCGGCTGAACAGAACTGCAGGGGCTGCGAAAATGAGTGAGACAGCGAAGGCCAGTGAGGGGGAAAACAGAGTCTTGCACCCCTGAAGCCAGTGTGTTTTGGGAAAGCTCAGGAAGCCGCAGAAAGCCGGTTTGGACTGGGACAAAGAGCACAGGGGGACAGAGGTCCCTGAACGAAACGCCCCCATTAGAACCCAGGACTTAAAACCCTCTTGAGAGCCGAAGCAAGTCAGAGATCAACAGCGGACCATGGACGGCCTGTGCACAGGACAGAACTCTTGTCCACCCTTCCCCCTCTTCTTCTTACGTTACACCCAGGCTTGGCCAGCCGTGGGTTGTGCGTGTGAGAGTATGAAAGTGGGTTAGGGCAAGGGTACTAACACTTTCTTCCTTCCTTTGAGTGACGTGGGGAGCCCCCGCACTCACCGCTGTTATTTTATTAATAAAGCTTTAAAACTTAGTCACTTGGTGTGCTCCTTCATCTCCTCCCCTGACGATCCTGCGGCCTCAGCCTGATCACCTGACACACCAGGCAGATTGGTAACAGAAATCTGTCACACCAGGTATACTTAGTCTTGACTCAACATGGGGAGATGTTCTAGATGACCTCTCAAGGTCCCTTCCAGCCCTACATTTTTATGATTCTATGATTTTGATGCACAATATGTTGTGTGTTATGATCCCATCAGTAATGGATTGGGGGAGGAGGGGCATTTTTCGGTCCACAATGCTATTAAGAGTTTTTGCTCCTGCCTCACCACACCGGTTTTTGATTTTAGTCAACACCCTTCCACTATACCTCCCCTCCCTGAATCCGTCCATTTAATCCCCCTCATATCCCTGATTCTTCTCTCAAACCCAACCTCTCCCACTCTCACATTCCCCCGTGCTCTTACTCCTCTCCCATCAATTCCTCTGGTCTCCCAAAACACAAAAGCTGTCTTAGCATGTAAGCCACCAATATTGTAAGGTATTCAAAGGAAGCCATGATCTTGGCTGGGGTTCTAAGAACTACCGTAATGCTACTTCTACTAATACTAATAATATCTGGATAGCACCTATCACATTTTTAGATGCTTAGTGAACAAGAAGAAAGGGAATTTGTGGAAAGGTTCTTGAAAATTAATAATAGTGCCCAATGCATGACTAAGAAAAAAAAATCATGCCAGGATGGCATTTCCCCCCACCCTTATCACTGGGCCAAGATAAGTGCTTGGAAGAACTATACTATCACTGAACACATTTGTACCAGTTGTCAGATTTTTCCTAGCTCTAACAGGTGTAGTGATATTGAAACTTTGTCATGGAAGTAATGGTATATACTATAGAATGACTGCTTGATTTCAACATTTTAGTTGCCAGTCTCAAGAAACTACAGAATAGAAATTTAATACTACACACTATTTCAATGCTGGTATTAAGTATTTGGAGAAAGTATAAAGCATTTAAAGAGGTTTTTTGCTTTAATGGTTCATAAAGAATCAGCTGTTAAATTCAACTCAAAATTGAAATGAAACACCCCCCCACACAAACTCAAATACCTTAAGTTTGGGCACCAGTAGCTCTTGAATTGCTAGGTCTAGAAATAAAAGTTTTATGGTGTGCCAAAGTTGGATTTCAAAGCATTCCAACAGTATATGGTATTTGATTCTAGCCCTGGTAGTTCACAAGAAATCAGATTGTAAAACTGCCACTAGTCTATCAACCTAGCAGTACTATTTCTGCACTAGTTCAGGGTGAGCATAGCTAATCTCAGACCTTGGACCACCACAATGATAATATGTTAATTAATACACAGTGGCTATATACTTCCAATACATATCTTAACAAAATGTATTAGGATTTTAGCTACAATCTTGTCCTAACTCAAAATGCTTTCATTCCAAATAATACACAAATAAAGTAATACTGTTTACCTGGTCTTGGCACAGGCTGCGCTGCTGGGGTTTGAGTTTTCCGGGCAGAAGCACCTTCCTTTAAAAAGAGAAAAAGAGTTAACATTTACATGAATAGCTTTTCTCTTATTCAGATTCCCTTTTAGTTAAATATAAAACAGCTTTTTTAATGATGATTAGGACATAACATTCTAACAACTAAATATGCAGAAAACTTTGATCAGAAAACTCTTCACAACCACTGTTTTGGACTTAAAAAGTCTGAAAATTTTAAAAAAAACACCTTTTTTTTGCATGTTAATGGTCTATCCACCACAATTAGTATATACCAGTCAACATTTTATCATAAGGCGAAATTGCTGATTTACAGGATTAACGTTTTCACCTTTTAATAAGTAAATAAAAATATCTAGCTCTTAAATAGTGGTCTTTACCAGTAAATTTCAGAGAACTTTACAAGGGAGGTCAGTATCATTAGATACGGCAACTGAGGCAGAGAGGTGAAGTGACTTGACCAAGGTTTCCCAGTAGACTAGTAGCAGAGCCAGGAATATAACCCAGGTCTCCTGAGTCCCAGTGCAGTGCACTGCTCTACCCACTAGGAAACAGTGCTTCCCCTTTTACATATGATCACTTGGACAAGATATAATATGTGAAAAAGTGGATAACTGTCCACATCACAAACCAAAACTGGTATTATTCTCTGAATCTACTCATGAGATGCTCTGGGCTGGAATGTTATGGCCAGGATTTTGAAAGGCATTTCTGTTCTGAAAAGTCCGTATATAAAAACTGTACCTTCTTGCTCAGTAGATCTGAGCATGTGTCTTCCATGTCTTATCTGTTTACTTTAACATAAAAAAAAACCATCTGTACCACCACTCTTTACTCCTGTTCGCTCTGCGGCGCCAACACATTAGCCAAGAGTGAGCCAATTATAATTAGTTCTGAATCAACATTACAGTTGTTTCAAATGGAAGGACAAATTCTGTTCTCATTTATTCCTGTGAAATGATATTGGATATAAAATCCTTAGATAATGCACAAATGCAAAAAGGACTAGCTTAAGTTTACAGGTCTGACTGAATCACTTTTTGATCTGTAAACTGAGCATACATTTGATCTGGAAATCATTGAGACATTACAAACACTGAACCCCAAAATACCATTGTTATGAAGTGCTCCGCAATCCTAAATGGGGAACGATTTTCAAAAGAGCTATATGAAAGGGAGGTCATCACCTGCTTCCCACATGGGTAATGTAAACAAATAACACTGTGCTCTGTAACTAAGAAAATTCATCAGTAGGAGACTGAAGACCAGGAGCTACTAGATCAATGGCACTTTTAAAGTCATACAACCCCTCTAAATCTTAATGTTTCTCCAATGTAAGTTAAAACCCAATCTTGATCTACAAAACTATGTGATATGAGCATAAGGATGCATCAGTTGTCAACTTACTAAAAGGCTCAGATTCAGTCAGACATCTCTCCACTGAACTTCAAAAGAAAATGCCTGATTAATTACATATGGGTAGGACTCAGCTT
Source organism: Platysternon megacephalum (assembly GCA_003942145.1). Taxonomy (NCBI): domain Eukaryota; kingdom Metazoa; phylum Chordata; order Testudines; family Platysternidae; genus Platysternon; species Platysternon megacephalum. The sequence continues at coordinate 11,333,172 of QXTE01000008.1, read as the reverse complement.
AGTATACAGTCAGCTTCTCCAACTTCTAAAGCAACTACTCTGCTGCTGACCTTGACGCAAGGATTTAACTTCCTCCTTAGAAGAAAAGGATTAATGCTGAATTTCTCTGTGCGGTTTTCAGTTGGTTAAAATACCGTGGTCTATGCTGGCTGCTACATTAACTTTAAACATAATTTTTGCAAGACATGCTGCATCTCTGCTCTGGACAAGCTATTTTTTGCCACTGTCCTTTCAGAGTAACTATTCAACTGCACAGAAATTGGTAAAAGTCAAAGCATTGCACTCTAAGGGCAAAGCAGCAAGCCAAGCTGGCAAGAGCACAGGATAGCTCTACCTTAGAGAGATCACTTGCTAATATAGAACAGCTGGAATGTGAGACTCAACACCATCCCCCCGAGAAAGTGAGAATAAGATTTCCGCAGTCCAACTTTACAGGAAAGTCAATGTCATGGTCTGCATGAAGACAATGTTGCCACAAAGGGGTTTTAGTTGTATATTTTGAAGAATACTCTTAATGTTGCCTCCCAAAAACTTAATGTAAAAAAAATCCCAAATTAGTAAATTTCCTGAAAGGGATGGATGGGGGTGCGGGGAGAATCATAGCAAGTGCCTATAAAGACAAAAGCTCACAAACACAGAAAAAGCCATAGCTATTCAGTTTTAAACAGAGTTTTAGATCATACTCTAGCACTATTCTTTCTCAGACTCTATAGCAACACTTTTGTATAGAAGTCCATACTGTTTGATTTTCAGAGAGTAAAGTCAGTTGTATCTATAGCACATAGCCCTTCCTTAAATTGTTGCCTTGTTTCCCCCATCATATTAATATAATAAATTAATTTAATTATTAATTGAAAAACTTTTTAAAATACCAGCTAACCAACCTTAAAAAGTCATCTTATTGTGCATAAGAACATACAGCTCTTAAGACCCACCTGCTAAAAAGTGGCAATAGAAGTACTGGAAGGTGGGAGAGGAAAGAGTACAGGAATGCAGACGTGACATGCCAAGTCAAAGAAGAAGTCTGCAACCCTCCAGACACATTCTAGCATGAGAGCAGAGTGCAGAGTTTCAGCATTTTGTGACTAAGGGCTTGGCTACACTTGCACATGTACAGCGCTGTGAGTTAAACCTGCCTTCGTACAGCTGAATAGGGAGAGCGCTGCAGTCTGTCCACACTGACAGCTGACAGCGCACTGTCGTGGCCACATTGGCGGCACTTGCAGCGGCATTGGGAGCAGCGCATTATGGACAGCTATCCCACAGAGCACCTCTTCCCATTTTCGCGCCACTTTGGCGCGGTGGCTTGTGGGAAGGGGGCGGTGGGCGCGGGGCATTCTGGGTCCTGTCCCAACGCCCCGTGATGCATCGCTTCACATCCCAGCAATCCCTGTGTTTCCGTCCACATTTGGCGCCATCTTTCAACGGCTTTTGTGCAGCGCGATCTGTGTGCTCCGTTTCGGTCTGCGGGAAATGGAGCCCGAACTGCTGAGGAGTATGCTGACGAGTCTCGCCTTCACGTCACGTTTAGCAGTCGAGCTGTTCCTTAAGATCCGAAGTGACAGTGAGGAGTCCGACGAGGATTCCGACGAGGATAGCGAGTCACGTAACGCGTACGACACGAAATTGCTTGTCTCATTCACGGACATGCTCAGCACCGTGGAACGCCGCTTCTGGGCTCGGGAAACAAGCACTGAGTGGTGGGATCACATCGTCCTGCAAGTCTGGGATGACGAGCAGTGGCTGCAGAACTTTCGGATGAGAAAAGCCACTTTCATGGGACTGTGTGAGGAGCTCGCCCCCACCCTGCGGCGCAAGGACACGAGATTGAGAGCCGCCATGCCGGTGGAGAAGCGGGTGGCTATTGCAATCTGGAAGCTGGCAACTCCAGACAGCTACCGATCGGTCGCGAACCAGTTTGGAGTGGGAAAGTCGACCGTTGGAATCGTGCTGATGCAAGTTTGCAGGGCCATTAATAAAATCCTGCTCAGAAGAACCGTGACTCCGGGTAACGTGCAGGACATTGTGGATGGCTTTGCACAAATGGGTTTCCCTAACTGTGGAGGGGCAATAGATGGGACGCATATTCCTATTCTGGCCCCGGAGCACCTAGCCTCCGAGTACGTTAATCGGAAGGGGTATTTCTCTATGGTACTCCAGGCGGTAGTGGATCACCGTGGGCGTTTCATTGACATTAATACAGGGTGGCCCGGAAAGGTGCATGATGCACGCATCTTTCGGAACACTGGCGTGTTCAGGAAGCTGGAGGCCGGGACTTTTTTCCCCGATAGGAAGATCACAGTAGGGGAAGTCGAAATGCCCATTGTGATCCTTGGAGACCCCGCTTACCCGCTAATGCCGTGGCTCATGAAACCCTACACAGGGTGCCTTGACAGTAGCAAGGAACGGTTCAACTACAGGCTGAGCCGGTGCCGAATGACTGTGGAGTGTGCTTTTGGCCGTTTAAAGGGCCGCTGGCGATCTCTGTATGGGAAGCTGGACTTGGCAGAAAACAGCATCCCCGCGGTTATATCCGCGTGCTGTACCCTCCATAATATTTGTGAAGGGAGGGGTGAAATATTCAGGCAGGCATGGACCTCCGATGTTCAACACCTGGAGGCTGAATTTGCACAGCCAGAGAGCAGGGCTACTAGACGGGACCAGCACGGGGCTGCTAGGATTAGGGATGCCTTGAGGGAGCAATTTGAGGCTGAAAGCCAGCAGTAATGTCTGGTGCCCTGTGGTTACAATGTTGGTAGGAATCTGTGTTTGCTTCACTGATTTGCAGTGCCTGGTTCCTGGCCTAATGGATCTTTTACTTTATGCAATAATAAAGAATGTTTTCAAAACCAAAATATCCATTTATTGAAAAGAAAATAAATTTATTGAAAGAAACAACTGTTTGGGAATCAAGAAAGGGCAATGGGGTGGGGTGGGGTTGGGATGGGGAATGGTACAATCAGAGATCTGCGTATGTCCTGTCTCCACTGCTTTGCATTGAGTGCTGCACTTCATGATGTCTATACTGCATGGTGATGGGGGTTGAGTGCAGGGGGTAAGGCTCGTAGTTTTCAGAGCTGGGTGGTGAAGATACCGGTGTTGGAGGCAGCAGTTGGCGGTAAGAACCCGCACGTTGGGGAAAGTGGGTTGGAGGGGACATGGGGGCACAAGGTAACGAGTTTTGGGGCAAGGGCTGCATGGGGGTGCGGGCGCGGTAGTGCTCCGCCTGCATGGCTACGAGCTCCTGGATAGAGTCTGCTTGGCGCTCCATGATGGTTATCAGCCTATCCGTGCTTTGCTGCCGGTGCTGCGTGGCCTGCCGCCGGTGCGATGAGTTTTCCTGGCGGATCCTGCTTTCTGTCTCCCTCCACTCCTGCGCTCTCTCCCTCCACTCCTGGGCTTTTTGATTTTCTTTAACAGACTGCTGCATGACTTGGTGCAGCATGTCTTCCTTGCTTTTCCGCGGTCTCCTCCGGAGTCTTTGCAGTCTTTGAGCAGGTGTAAACACGGACGGCTGAGGTCTCAAGGTTGCATCTGCAAAGGCAAAATGCAACACTTAACAGAGGCAGCATTGTTTAAACCAGACAGAGTAATCATTCCCCCGCACTTGAGGAGGGCACACACAGTGTACACAATAGCATAATTTTCCTGTCCCAAAGAGAGCGGACATAACCCACGGGAGCCCCAAAATGGTGAGTAAGGGGGACTGATTGTTTCTGGGCTGTACTGTCTTCTGGGTTTCTGTGCCTTGGGGAGAGCCAACAGCTGCAGGGGGCACCTACACTGAACACTGTCCCAAAATTTTCCACAGGAGTTCGTCCTGGAAGATATCTCACTGCTGAGGGTGACCTGGGAAGCAAGGGAGGGTCTTCTATTGCAATGCGGCTTCCGCCCTGGCCCATATGCAGCTTCACTGTGTGCAGCAATGGTCCCCCCGCCCCTCGCGGCACAGTGGCGCGGACACGTTAGCCTGACTGGGACAAGGACCACGGTGGCTCTCCCAAGAAACCTGCGCAAGCGCATTGCCCACATTCTGGATGAGACTTTCGAAGAGATTACCGCGGCCGATTACCGCGAAGTGATAGACCACATCAATGCGCTATTCCACATCTAGGCATGCATGCAGCCCTAACCCTCCTCTCCCGAAAATCTTCCTTCCCAAAAAATAAAGCGCTTACCGGGAACACGCTCTTCAGTTTGTCCTCCACCAGTTTGTCCTCCACCAAGTACCGGCTGCTGCGACTGGCTAGCTTCCTCCGGGCTCGAGAAGAGCTCCTGGCTGCATGGACCCAGGTAGTCCGGGGTGTCTCCAACCGCCCCAGCACCCTGACTCCCGGTTTCCTCCTCGTCCTCCTCCTCCACCACCCGCTCTGAAGTGTCCATGGTGGTGCTCGGCATGGAGGAGGGGTCACCCCCAAGTATCTCATCCAGCTCTTTATAGAATCTGCAGGTCGTGGGGGGAGCACCCGAGCGGCTGTTTGCATCGCGGGCTTTGCGGTAGGCATTCCGCAGCTCCTTCACCTTAATCCTGCACTGCAGAGCGTCCCGGTCATGGCCCCTTTCAATCATGGCCCTTGATATCTGCCCGTAGGTATCGTAATTCCTACGGCTGGAGCGCAGCTGAGACTGGACAGCTTCCTCCCCCCAAACACTGATGAGGTCCAGCAACTCGCCATTGCTCCATGCTGGGGCTCGCCTGGCGCGTGGAGGCATGGTCACCTGGAAAGATTCGCTGATAGCACTCCACACCTGGCTGGCTGAGCAAACAGGAAGGGGATTTTTCAAATTCCCGGGGAATTTAAAGGGTGGGTCTGACGGTTGGTCACCTGAGGCCAGGGCAGTAGAGTTCGAACTGATGACCAGAGTGGCTAGAACAGGCATTGTGGGATACTGCCGAATACTTCTGGAGGCCAATCAGTGCGCATTGGGCGGCTACACTGGCGCCGCAGCGCTGCAGCAGCAGCGCAATTCTCCTTATTCCTCTGGCGGAGGAGGAGTACAAGCAGCACTGTATCTCCGGAGATACAGCGCTGTACGTGCCTTGCCAGTGTGGACGGGTAGTGAGTTACAGCGCTGTGCGCGGCTTTAATGCGCTGTAACTTGCCAGTGTAGCCAAGCCCTAAGTTTTTGAGGAAAATCACTAGACTTCCACTCACAGGACTGGGCAAGGCATACTACATTCTTTGTCCCTGCAACATGCTGAACAACTTGAGTACTTCCAGCCGAGTATACAGGAAAAAAAGCAACAACTAAGTGCAGTAAACTCTGAAGCCTAACAAATACTAACATTGCCAACTATGTTCACTGCTAGTCATTTTAGCAGAAGCTTCCAGCTAATGGCAAAGGAAGGCAAGGGAGTTAGACTCCCAATTCCCATTCAGTGAAATTTGATTACCTAACTTCCTTTGGCTGGGGTTTTCAAGGGACAATACATGTTTATGCATTGTGGTTGGTTATTAGAGCCAGAGAGAAGTGGGAGACAACATCTGAGGGGAGAAATGTCTCCCCTGTGTAGCTACATCAGTAGAGTAGTTAAGTGAAAAAAGCCCAACAAAACCTGGAAAGCAGCATCCTATACTGAAGTGGATTTGGAATGTATGACAAGAGGCACAATTAGCTCTCATCTGACTGTATGTTAGTCACTCAATAGCAGAAAGATAAGAAATTATTTCCTAGAGTATAAAGCCCATTTTATACCATGCAATAACATTCATTAATCTTCCACATTTTAAAGGACCATTTTAAGCTGCATGGGGAAAATTATGAAACCTGGACGAACTCTATACAATAAAGGACCCGTAAGAAAGCAGTACATTCTTGAAATCTTGGATAATACAGGACAGGCAAAAAGGAAGTCACCTAACCATTAAACAATCACTCTTCTAGTATTAGCACTGGTTAAGGAGGCAATGAAGCATCGATAACCACACAGCTCCATTCTCTGACATCCCAATTTCACAACATGTTCTAAGAGCCCTGAGCAAATCCCCACTACACGAACATTATGTTATAGGTGTCATACTTCTAGCTAGGTAAGACAGGATGGAACTCTTCAATAAAACCACTCCTTAAATCAGTCATCGGAGTCACTAGAGACACAGGGCACACTTCATCCCAAGGCCTGAGAGCAATAACAGCACCTGTCAGCTATACAGGGTGGAGGATGGAGATTAGGAATCTAACAGTCAGGCTTGCAAGGCAGTGCTGAGAACTAGCACACGGCCAGCTCCTAAAAATCCCTCTCCAAGCTACCCAGAATAAATCACTTGTACTTAATGTTAAAACCATATGGCACATTTCCAAAGGATACAGCTAATTCATATTTACTGTAGAACATTATGCACCTTCTTCAAAGGCTAAAAAAGAATTTTTATGATAAATTATTGTTTTGAACAGCATGCTGTCTCACAGCATCTGTTTTCTGATGGGTAGCACACAGAAATTGGCACTAAGAAGAATTGTACATCTGATTATCTTAGTTTTGTGGTCTTGCCATTATGAATTATAATGGCAAACTTTTGTTTTGTAAACATATTTTGTAGTTTATATGTATGTGTCGTTTCTTTCTTCCGTAGGCTATACATACAATGCCAGAATAACACGTATACAAAACTACCCTGAGGATATTATTAATTTCAAGGGGCACATGTTTTTCCTTGAATTTTCATCTTTATTGTAGAGCAAACCAATGATCAATGATTCACACCTGAAGTCAAAGGAAAAATATAAATACCACCAAATAACTAAAGAATGGAAGCATTTAAGACCGTGAAGTGACAAGATATCTGATTAGTTGTGCTGTAGCAAATAATTTCAACAATTCTATTTAAATGAATGGATAATATACAAAGGTGACCAGCATCTGGGAGGGGAAAAATATTTGGACTCTTCAGAGAAATGAAGAATAAAGAATTAGGGTCAAAGTAAGGATTGTAATGAAGGAGAGAAGTGAAGTACAAAGAGGAGTTCAACCAAGATTCTAAAAGCCATCAGCAAGCTGAAGATTCATGCATGTAGTACATAAATACATGGCCGGGAGAGGAAAAGCAGCACTTTTCCCATCGAGTAATGGAAAAAGCCAAGAACATTTTGTGAAATTGTCTCATATTCAAAACAATGAAGGAATAAGACTGAGCAAGAAGCAACTGAGACTCTCCTCAGAATATGGGATCAATGACAGGAAGACGGTGGATGAAATTTACTTTAGACAGCTTACAAAGATCCACCGCACCAAGCATTCCAACTCTTCAGTAAAAACAGCTAATGAACTGTTTACAACTGATGATAAATACTCCTATAAAAGACATCTTACTTTGAAATGGCTTTATTCCACCTCTTTTCCCTTTAAGATTACTGATGATTTAATCTTTCTGACTCTCACATTAAAAACTGTGCAGACCATGTAGGAGAAGCAATTATTAATAACTGTTTAAAGAGTACGAAATGTCAACACTACTTGTTTAAAATTTCCTGCAATGAGACAAATATATCATCAAGCTGGAGAAAAATACATACTGGCACAAAAGTCATAAGCATGATAATTTTGCTAATTTTGCTGCCCTGAAAAAGAAAGTTGCTGAGTTTAAGTAGAGAATGAATATTACTTTTCAATTGTTGTTTGCAAGTAAAGGTAAAGATTCTAATGTTTATTGGTTGTAGTTCAGTTTGTGTGTCAACTATAACTACAGATACATAATACTATGGTTTTCCAGGGGACGGGGAGAGGAGCTAACTTGGAAAATTTAGTTGATATAGTAAGCATCAGAAGTAGCAGCAATGATCACACCTATTGAACGAATGGCACTCATTGTCTCATAAAAGTTTCTGAATAACATGGAACTTTTTTGCTCAAAGGAGGACATACCTAATTCTTATGCATAAACTGTGTTGGACTGGTAAGGAGTAGATTATGAATATTCAAACAAATTCAGTAATTAGTCACAAAACCCTATAATTTCAAAAACACAAATCTTCCTTAGACAGACTTCTTACACAATATTTTAATCACGAACAAGTTAGTTTAGTTTTCCTAATTTACCTTGTAAAGTTGTATTTCGCTAACTCACGACTTACACATTTAACATTAGGGTCTTAATCAGCTTTCATTATCTGTTTTTCTGCTCCCACATAACTACCATTTCGCTTTTAGGTACGAGTATAAGCCTAATTTATTATTACATATTCAGATACGCAATAATGGCATCCAATGTATGTGTTTTCAGTGAAGAGTCATTCATTCCATTTCAATACTCCTTGCTCCTGTAGTATCAGACTCAACAACTCAAAATATGCATCAAGAGAATTTTAATCTTAAAGCATATTTCTCAAACTTCAACTACATAACAGAGCCTATGGTGAATGAACAATGGGTACTGTTGTATAAATTTAGATGGAATAAATGGGCCAAAGGTGTTAACATAACCCAGTCAATGTCCAACATTAAACAGTGTTAAACAAGGTTCAGTGTTTGGTATACAGAGACCTCAGATTGCTTAGAACCACGGCAAACACACCACTGAAATCCTTTTAAACTTTTATTAAAGGTACAGAAAAGAGGAAGAAACAGTTAAGCCATTTGAAGTATTAAGTAAGGCTTTCATTTTAACATTTCTTTTTCCCTTTAGCTGGAGAGAGTTTTAAAAGGAAAAAAAACCTTGTTTGAGAGTCTCTTAGTGGATGGCAACAACTGTCCTTTTTGGGAAAAGAGAAGTAGTTAGTTGAGATGAACTGGAGCTGTTGCTGCTGCTGCTAAAATCTGAAATTATTTCATGCCAGGAGGTGTATGGGATTCAGCTGGAGCTGGTAGAGATGGCAGTATTATCTGGGTCCCTCTTTCTGGCCCAGTCTGGTCAGGACATCTCTTAGGATTAGGACCAAAAAGGAGCAGGGGCCTCAGGTAGCAGCCATGATGGTGAAGTTTGCTTCAGTAGCCTCCATCTATTTTCCTACCCCCACTCCCTCCCCGACCCCGGTCTCTTTCTTTAAGGACACATAAAGGGAGTGATGAGTAGAATAGCCCATCCACTCATTATTCCCTCCACCAATTAGGCCTAATATCCAACTCACCAATTTTGGTTCATTAATTGCCAGTTCCCTATCTTCTGGTTTTACCAAGCCTGATTACAACAGAGTTCTTGAATTATATCAGTATGGTCTTTTTATTTGGACTAATTCAGTCTGTCTGGTTCTCTTGCACCTGTTTATAACATGCATTATTGAAAGTAACTATTTTCCATCATCTTTTGTTATTATAAAGTGTTGTATTATTTATAAACCTTTACATACTTTTTACAATTGAGCTCACAAAGTAAATTTATTGGCCCAATTATCACAACCGTACTCTAGACCTGTACCACTGGCATAAATACAAAATACAATAATTAATCTAAAAACCTGACTCTTTGCACATAATTGAAGAAACCAAAAAATGATTTCTGATATTCTTACATGTCCTTGAAATTAAGTTTTTATTATGTTCTACTCAACTCTTGCTTTTTCAGATATTTTTCTATTTTGGCTTTAAAACTTCCTAAACCACAACCAGCCTCTCATCACTCATAATATGGTACATGCCATTTTCACAGTAAGACTATGGAACTAGATGTTAGCTAGTGAGTGAAACTTTCAAAATTTGCATACATTATATCGCTGCTCACAGGGTTTCCATATGAAAATCCACACTCTGACTGCACTGTTTTCTACCTTATGAAGAAAACAGTTTTAGAAGCAAGGGAAAAAGACATAAGTCTAAAGCCACTGTTTCTATCTTTAAAAGCCATCCAACCTATAAACTGTGCATGAAACTTGTACACACAACTACACCTTCCTGTCAATGTAACTATCTTGTCTTCCTCTGCTAGTTACACTGACTTGCTGCATCTTATTTTAATAGAGATTGCAAGTTCTTTAGGACAGTCTCTTACTATGCATTTGTACAGCACTCAGCACAACGTGGCCCCAATCTGACTTACTTTAATACTAGTCAATATACTGAGTAGCTAGAAATTTTAAAAAATAATCGTATTTGGGGAATAGTTTGCACTACAACATCACAACTTATCATTAAGGCTGCGAGTTTGTCACGGAAGTCACGTATTTTGTGACTTTCCGAGACCTTCGTGACTTCTGCAGCGGCCAGTGTGGCTGGCCCGGGGGCAGTCTCGGGCCACCGCACCCCTTCCCCCAGCAGCAGCAGGAGTTTGGGTGTGGGAGGGGGCTCAGGGCTCGGGTGCTGAAGGGCGTGAGGGCTTCGGGCAGCGCTTACCTCCGGGGGCTCCCCGGAAGTGGCGACATGGTAAGCCAGGAGGCTCTGCCCACTGCCTCCGCCTGCAGGCACTGCCCCCGCAGCTCCCATTGGCCGTGGTTCCCAGCACCTCTGCCTAGGGGCTGCAGGGACATGACGGCTGCTTCCAGAAGCCACACTGAGCCGGGTAGGAAGCCTACCAGCCCGCTCTCCCCCCCCCCCACCAGAGCACCAGCCAGCCCCCAGGCCACTGCTGCCCCCCTCCCCCCTAGAGCACCTATGGTGCCCCTGGGCTGCCCCCTGCCCCAAAGCACCCAAGTTTTAGTCAGGGGTATATAGTACAAGTCATGGACAGGTCATGGGCCGTGAATTTTTGTTTACTGCCCGTGACCTGTCCATGGCTTTTACTAAAAATACCTGTGATTAAAACGTAACCTTACTTATCATGCTCACAAAAGCAACAGGGAGTTTCCCAGCTGTCACAGATTTAACCAACTCTAGTCATATTAACTAAGGCTATTTTTATAAAGTATACTAATTTTTCCTCATATTCCTTAACCTAAAGTTGTTATAAGTGAATTAAATATTTTGTGATACATTATTCTTGCTGTTTTTGTTGACTTAATTTGCAAAATTCAATAACTGTCAATGGATTTTCCTGTCTTTAGTCAGGTCCCACTGTACATTTAAATACTGCCTATTTCTAAAGTCTGAAGGTGCATTAACATTCATAGTTTGAATTATATCAATTGACTGATGAATTGACTTAAAGTAATTTTCTTTAAGTCTGGTATTGCCATAATATAAATCATTATTACAATTTGGGAAAATACCCCTAAGATTATAAGACAGATGTATACTGTGTTGTACAACCTTTTCCCAAGAAGCGTGTGTTATTTTTCCTTGGAGGAATCTTTTGTGCATACAAGTTAGCTTACATTCTAATGTAGTGCAACTTGGGTGGGAACTGGTTATTTAAAAAGAGGTTGCTTATTGCTACTATTTAAGTCATGAATTATAGCAGTGAGTGAAGCTTTCAAAATTTGTATGCCTTATATCACTGCTCATCCGGTACCGAAATGGTTTCTATATGAAAATCCACAAACTGATTGCACTGTTTTTTGACCTTTTGAAGAAAACAGTTTTAGCAGCAAGGGACAGAATTGACAATTTGATGCCATCTTGTGGCTTTCCTAATTGTGGGAGTTTAATTCTCATTCTGGTCCTTTCAACATTTTTGCCCTTTATCGCTTTTAAAAATAAACTTGTGCTAGAGTTTTACTCAGAAACATTAACATTTAAATACATCCACACTACTGAAATATAATGTAAGTGCAGGTAAAGAGGATAACATGACAACAGAAAATAATAATTTGCATGGTCCATCTTCAGCCTAGACATATACAATGTAAAACAGCTTTCCATATTACTGCCACTCTAGCAAGCCTAATAATTCAACATTTCATCATTAAGTTTTTCTACTTATTAAAAGTTTTGGCATTTCAATCATGGGCAAGAATGAAACACTTCATCTGACAGTGAACTTGTAAACTCCATTGTTATGTGCGAACCAGAGTGCTGCAGGGTGGCCAAGAGCATTGTCTACAATCAGCAACACTTTAAAGTCAAGTCCTTTCTCTTCGAGGTACCGCTTGACCTCCGGAATGAAACACTTGTGGAACCAATCCAGAAATAATGCTGCCGTCACCCAAGCCTTTTTATTTGATTGCCAGAACACAGGCAGGAGATTTTTGTTCTTGCCTTTTAGGACACGGGGATTTGCAACCCTGTAGAGCAAGCCCGGCTTTATTAAATACCCAGCCGCATTGCCACAAAACAACACAGTCACACGGTCTTTAGCTGCTTTGAAGCCAGGGGCTTGTCTTTCTGATTTCGAAATGTAAGTGCAGTTGGGCATTTTTTTTCCAGAAGAGCCCAGTCTTGTCAGCATTAAAAACTTGTTCCGGAAGATAGTCCTTTTCTTCTATGATTTTCTTTAGTTGTTCGGGGTAGGCTTTTGCTGCCTCTTCATTGGCAGATGCAGCTTCACCAGTAGTCTGCACGTTTTTGAGGTTGAAGCGGTTCCTAAAACTGTTTAGCCAACCTTGGCTGGCTTTGAATGCCTTCTCATCAGAAGGCTGTCCCTCTTCGGCAGGAGGTTTGAACAGCGCGTAGAGGCTAAGAGCCTTTTCTCGCAACGTGTTGCCATCGATAGGCACACGTTTACGGTTCATGTCTTCCAGCCATAAGTTTAATGCCTTTTCAGACTTCACTGAAGTCTTATCACACACCTGGCTCGTCACCTTAGCAGTTATTGGAGCACGTGATGCCACGGCTTGACGAATTTCTCTCTCTCGAATCTTGATGGCACGGATGCTAGATTCGTTGCGGCCATATTTACACACCACATTGGAGACCGACATACCGTCTCTCAATAAGTCCAGCACAGCCAGTTTTTCCTCCAGTTAACTTTAATTCCAGTGTTGGAACAGATCGCTGTTTCTTCGGTTGAGCACCAGATGAAGTAGTTGGCTTGCGTTTAGGGGCCATGTTGTACGAAAAATACATATCTTTAAACACTAGAATCACACTCAGCGCGGCGAGATGCTCACACTATGAGAGACGCGGGAACGGAGACCAACTGAGGGAACAGCAGACTCACGTCTCCCATCTCACGCTCACTCCGGGGCATACGCTCATTGAGTGGAATGGTGGGTGGAATCGCCTGCACTATTTACAGGTATCTTGTTGTTTTTCTTTTTTTTTGCCGAGCGCGTAAAGTTGAATTCGCATAAGTTAATGCGCGTATGATGCGACTCACCTGTACATTTGTTTGAAAATGAACTTATGAAATGGCTCAAGTCAAAGAAGCCATTTTATAAATATTTGAACAAAACAGAAAGAAGTGAAAAATGGCTAATACTTTACATGAACTCCAAATCAACAACAGATTCCCATCATGAAAGTTTACAAAGATAAAAGGTAAATTTCACCTTTGAGGGGAATTCCTTTTTTGGAGTATTACATACATTTCTTCATCTAAAATTCCACAAGTTAAGAACACTGAAGACAGATATAAATTGCTTTGAATGAATAGAGTATTTTACAAGCACTTTTTTTAGATCAGGTGAAGTATGGCAGGGAAAATTAGAAAGTAATCAGTTTTTGAAAAAACAAAGCAGATTATAAAGTACTGGGTAGGGAATAACAACAAATTTGGTTTGAACTGGGACAATTTCTGTTTCATAACTTTTAGTCCAAAGCATGTCCTGAGGGAAGGAGAGAGTGGCACGCAGGAAACTCCATGCAAGCCTGGGACCGAGCATCAGGCTGTTTCTCCCTCCGGATCCCTGGGCTCTGGGGAGGAGGCGGCTGTGCGGGTATCTGGGCGGTGGGAGAGGGGGCGTGCTGGGCTCTGGGGGGGGGGGGGGGGGAGGGGGGCCGGGGGGGCGGGGGGCCGGGGGGGGGGGGGGGGGGGGGGGGGGGGGGTTTGGGGGGGGGGGGGGGGGGGGGGGGGGGGGGGGGGGGGGGGGGGGGGGGGCCATATCTGGGCTCCGCAGGGGAGGGGTTGTGGGTGTCTGACCCCCCGGCTGGGCTCAGAGAAACAGGAATTGGGTTGTCATAGGGTTTCTTTAACACTCTACTCCTGGGGAAATTTTTGTGTGTGTCTGTATTGTTACAGACATACTTGCTGACAGGTATTCTGAAATAAATTACCAAAATAATTGAAACTGGTATGATTATGTAGTGTTATTTTGATAAATAAAATTTGCAGAATTTTAAAATATTGTGTGCAGAATTTTTTGGTGCAGAATTTTTAGGCACAGAATGTCCCCAGGAGTAATACGTGTACGAAGCCTATTTAATCCTTCTACCCACCCCTACCAAAAAAAAAAAAAAAAAGGAAAGGTCAGAGTAATTAGTGGGCAGATCCTCCCCTCTCGTGAGTTGTTTTCTATCTAATGATCTCAACTCAGATTGTTGCCAACCTTCAGGCACGTAAGGAAGATTGGTAATAGAGTCAAAGTAAAAACTTAATATAAATATACATATTTATTTTACTTTGGATAAAAATTCTTTTATCCAGTTCATAGAGTCATTTAGAGTCCTGTTCTCCTCTGTCAAGCAAAGACTTGTCCACAATATCCTAACTTCCATTTCTTTAAAATCAAGCAAGTTTCTCATTCTCTTGATTAGTCAATAGAAGATGCACACATAGATATCACTAAACAATTTATATATATTTCTTCCTGTTCAGATCATTAATTCGAAGAAAGATTTCAAGACTATTACCTGGAAGTAGACAAGGCGTTTGACATAATTTCAAGTAATTAGAGAGGTTTGTTTAATATTTGTCAAAAGGCAGGTGAGTGGCAACACAATGCTCTGCTCAGCATAGCACACTGAAAGTTTATTTATATATTCTAAGTAGAATTCATGTGATGTATGAATTGAATAAAGTTTTCAATTGGGATGTGCATAATGAATTCATTGCAATCTTCTGGATAGCAGTGGGTAATATTAAAACTCCCATGTTTGTGCATGGATTTGTGGTTCGAAAATCACCTGTGACTATGGCAGGGACTGAACAGAAATGTATATAACAGTGCAGTTTGATGCAGAAGCCACACAGGAGATAGGCAGGCTAATATAAAAAAAATTAAGACATCTGTTTAACTAGACATCTCTAACATTGTGGATTAAAAGAAGTTACAAAATAAATACCAAGGAGTCTGGTGGCACCTTAAAGACTAACAGATTTATTTGGGCATAAGCTTTCGTGGGTAAAAAACCTCACTTCTTCAGATGCATGGAGTGAAAATTACAGATGGAAGCATTATATAACACATGAAGAGAAGGGAGTTACTTCACAAGTGGAGAACCGGTGTTGACAGGGCCAATTCAGTCAGGGTGGATGTAGTCCACTCCCAATAATAAATGAGGAGATGTCAATTCCAGGAGAGGAAGCTGGTTTTGTAATGAGCCAGCCACTCCCAGTCCCTATTCAAGCCCACATTAATGGTGTTAAATTTGTGAATGAATTTTAGTTCTGCTCTCTCTCTTTGAAGTCTGTTTTTGAAGTTTTTTTGTTCAAGAATAGTTACTTTTAAATCTGTTATAGAATGTCCAGGGAGATTGAAGTGTTCACCTACTGGCTTTTGTATGTTACCATTCCTGATGTCCGATTTGTGTCCATTTATTCTTTTACGTAGGGACTGTCCAGTTTGGCCAATGTACATGGCAGAGGGGCATTGCTGGCACATGATGGCCTATATAACAATAGGAGATGTGCAGGTGAATGAGCCCTTGATGGTGTGGCTGATGTGGTTGGGTCCTCTGATGGTATCACTAGAGTAGATATGGGGACAGAGAAGGCAACGAGGTTTGCTACAGGGATTGGTTCCTGGGCTGGTGTTTCTGTGGTGTGGTGTATAGTTGCTGGTGAGTATTTGCTTCAGGTTGGGGGGTTGTCTGTAAGTGAGGACTGGCCTGCCTCCCAAGGTCTGTGAGAGTGAGGGATCATTTTCCAGGATAGGTTGTAGATCGTTGATAACGTGCTGGAGAGGTTTTAGCTGGGGGCTGTACGTGATGGCCAGTGGTGTTCTGTTATTTTCCTTGTTGGGCCTGTCCTGTAGTAGGACCTGTTAGTCTTTAAGGTGCCACCAGACTCTTTGTTGTTTTTGTGGATACAGACTAACACGGCTACCTCCTGATACTTGACAAAATAAATACCGCACTTATTTCCTTTTTTACTTGAGTTTAAGAAAGGGAAAGCTCCATCTTAATTAGAAAGGATATGTATATGGATTTAAATACCTTTCATTCAAGTTTTAAAACAAGTGTGAGACTGATATTTCTCATGACAAGACAAATTATCCTTCGGTTTGTGGTATTTTACTGGACTTCTGGTACAGACACACTGCAGGATCTTAATTTTAAAAATATGGCTCAGATGGTTTCCTAATAAGTAACACAACAAAGAAGTGGGAACATTCACATTATATAGACAAATACACAACTAATATTGCAATTTGATCACATCTTTGCAAATGCTATTTAAAACTTCTATTCAAGGGAAGAGAGTTAATATGTTCAAAAGAATATAATTACAGTGAGGGGCAACTGCAAGCTCCCCTTCACACTAGTATGCAATGAATTAGTGCAGGAAGAGGCACAACAAGATTTACTCCAAAAAGGTGCATTTGTAACTGTACTGTAAAGACCTGTCAAATATTAGCAATTCTGTGTGTACCTGAGCATATCTATAAGCATAGCAGATGCTTAAACTGGTGGAAATGGACCTTTAGTATGTGATTAAAAAAAAAAAAAAAAGGAAAATGCTATTATGTTATTTTTGGAAGAGGTTATTGAATTAAGTTTAAATAGATTTTAGGGTGACCAGATGTCCCGATTTCATAGGGACTGTCCCGATATTCAAGGCTTTTTCTTATATAGATGCCTAATTACCCCCTACCTCCTGTCCCAACTTTTCACACTTTCTATCTGGTCACCCTGGTAACTTTTCTAGGGGGGAGATGTGTCCAGTGTAAACTCTAGAAAGTGCTATGAGCTTCAAAGGACTATTTTAGACAACGTGGCAGACAAGAAGGAACATTGGGCACAAACTAAGTTAAACAGGTTTCCTAGGAAATACCTGGGGTGGAGAGGAATGCAAATTCCACCCCTCAACCCAAACTTTGATGCTACACTGCAAGGAGAGAACCATTGCCTGGCTGATTACCTGTTTACAGTCTCTGACAACCAGACATCCAGGTTGTATAAATGGGGGGGCTAATGTATGAGTGTTCTTGTTCTGAACAAAAGCTGTGATGAACTTGTAACCACAGAAACCCCATATGTGGAGTTTAAAGGACTGATACCTACCAGAGCTCCTACTGGAATTGGGGTCAGGGGAAGCACTGGTAAGCTCATTAACATGCATGTATATTCTTTTATTGTTTTTAATGTTCTCTATAATGCTTTCACCTTAAGAATAAATGTACTTGCTTAGAAAGGTCTGTACAGTAGTTGCTAACTGTGGGAATTACACTGTTTATAGCCTTTAAGCAGAAAGCAAAGCATAGACGCAGGCCTGTTGAGGCAGTCTGGCTTGCTGGGAAACTCACAGTGTAGGGAGAGTACAGTACAACCTGGAAAAGCCCCAGTCAGGAGGGAAAGAGACACAAGTCTCACCCCAAGAGAAGTGAGGGCAGAGGAGCCAGGATCCTTGAATGGGTGCCGGACCATAGAGGGGAAGTAGACGCAGTTGTCCTGAACACTAACAGGGTTATTTTAAAAAGTCTCAGTGCTGGGAAAAGAGCAAAGGCTCCCTTTCCAGTTTCTCCTTAGTGATTGAAAAATGTACTTCCAATACTGTGGTATGCCAAATAATTAAAATTCTGAGACACAAGAAGAGATATATAAAACCCTCGTTTTTCTCCCTTTACTTTCTGAATAAATTATCTACCACAATACTTTTAAAAAAAATAATTGTATATCCTGTCTTCTCTTCCATTCACTGGAAAATTTTCATTTAACTTTATTCATCTACACCTTATTAGTTTGAGCAACCCTAGATCACAATGATTTTATCCTTGTGGTGACAGAAGAACACAACTTCATGGGTGGTCATGGTCACAGAGTTGGAGACAGTTTTCCAAGTAATCACCTTGGAAGGCTCCGAATATCAGAACCAAGCCCTTGATTATGTTTCTGTATCCCTTGAGGAGTCAATGCACAGAGCAGAGCACTGGGATGAGGTGCTCTCAGCCTGTGTTGCTGAGTAGAATATTACCCTATGGTTTTCGAATGCTTTGTTTTTCAGCCTCACATACTGGAAAGCTGCTGCGTTCTGATCAAACATTAGCTTTTTCAGGCTCAGAAGCTTTATCCATAGATATAATGAATTTCAATAAATCCTAGAAGTGTTTGTATCATTGTGGTCAAATAAGAATAGAATGAGCTATGGGAGAGTCTTCTGGCCAGCCATACATGGAAATAGATGTTTTTAAACAGCCAGAGACCAAGAGTAGTGAGGACTCCTGAAGAATTCCAAGACTGCAGATTCTCTTGATAATTGGGGAGCAGACACTCAGTGAAGAGTAATATTCTAGACATGGTGAGTACTTTAAAATGCTTCCCTCACCAGGAACTGTATCACCCTCATATCTTGGATCAGTTGTAAAGAGCTATTGGGGACAGGATGCCATTACTGCTTGAGGATAAATAAGTATAGAGCTGGCTGCCATCCACGTAATGCTTGGCAGTTGCAGTGTATGCTACCGCAGGATATCGTCCAATGGTTTCACACAGATCAGAGGTTCTAAAACTTTAGCGTGGGCTACACCTTGAGAGAGAGAGAGTTATGGAGAATGTCTCCTCCCATTACCAGTCACATCACACATCCCATTTCCAATTCCTTAGCATTCATGTGGAAATTACAGCAATTGCTTATCTGTAAAAGTAATACTTGGAAGAAGTAATGTGCTTTTTATCTGACTTTCTGGGCAATTTGGAAACCAGCACCATGTGACCCATCAAGTCTCTCACAGCACCAATAAGTAGCCTATGGGTATCCAGCAGTCCAGAAACCAGTTTGAGAACTACTGATAAAGATAATGAACAAGACATCAGGGGTGGGAATGACAGATTTGTGGGATTTCACACATGAAAGTCACAGAGACTGATGAATAGTTCTATACCACAAGTTTCTATGTCTGGTCTCAGATGTACTAGAGCAGGGGTCGGCAACCTTTCAGAAGTGGTGTGCCGAGTCTTCATTTATTCACTCTAATTTAAGGTTTTGCGTGCCAGTCACACATTTGAACATTTTTAGAAGGTCTCTTTCTATAAGTCTATAATATATAACTAAACTATTGTTGTATGTAAAGTAAATAAGGTTTTTTAAATGTTTAAGAAGCTTCATTTAAAATCAAATTAAAATGCAGAGCCCCCCGGACTGGTGGCCAGGACCCAGGCAGTGAGAGTGCCACTGAAAATCAACTCACGTGCCGCCTTCGGCACGCGTGCCATAGGTTGCCTACCCCTCTACTAGAGTCACCTCAAAGCATTTCTACTGATATGACAACTATTTTCTTTCAGGTAGTCTCTGGGCCTACACACAGAGCCAGTCACACACTGGAACTTGTTCAGGCTATATGTGGACAGGGGCATGGCAAAAACAATTATGCCCTGTTTATTATGTGATTCTTACTCTAGCCAGGGATAAGTGAGAACTCTCCATCTTCAAACAAAGGTTGTACCACTGTGGTCTGCCCCTGGAAGCTTACGGACCCATCTTAAATTCTAACCCATACGCAAAGAAAATGCCACATAGTCAAGCAAGGAATGAAAAACCTGGAAACACATTTCAACCACTGACTGCTAATATTACTGTGGAACCAGGTGCCCACCCCCTTCCATTACACCACAGATCTCCTTGGTCTTTTGATAGCCTATATCAAAAGCAGCAGAAAGGAACAAAATCTGTTCACTATCACTGATGCTCAAGAGTGGACCAAGTTAGAATATGACATAAGGAATTGTTACGGAGAAACACAAGACGTATTTATTTCTCTGCCACAATGGCAGAAAAGTCATGCCTCAGACACGGTAGGGAACAATTTAAAAATTTTATTCCCATATGGTTTTCAAATGCTTTGTTTTTCAGCCTCACATACAGTCAGTACCAGAAAGTTAACAAAATTCCGGGCACTGTATATGTATAAATATGCAAATATGCAAAAAAAACTACCCCTCTAGACAAAGCTGTTAGTCTGAAATGAAAGTAATAGCTGTTATGGGAAAAATAAGTTAACTGATAAATTGCTGTTAGACCAGTTTTTTCCCCCGCAGTCCCTTAATATGTAACACTTCAACACTCCTTGACAACAAATTAATAGTTTATTCAAAGTAACAGATCTACTCTTGATTGAAAGTTTTAACAATTAAGCACAAAAAATCTAATCCATAATAAAACACACAGGAAAGTCACTTGTCATTTAGTGAGCAAGTCTCATTAAAAACACCCATGTAAGATGAAGATTGACTGTTCTCAACAGAAACTAAACATACCATAGTTTGCATCTACCTGATACAGGCTTATTTTGTCACAACTGGGGGAGGGAGGGAGGAGAGAGCTCTATTTTGAAAACAAACATATGTGATACTTGGTTGCCATGCTAATGTGTTCCTCTACCCATCCAACTGAAGTATGAACCAGAAAATAGAAAGTCTTTTGTTTGGTTTCAATCAAATGGAAGACAAGAAAAACAAATCCAAGTCTGTCAAGATGAAAAATCAGTCTCAACATTCAATTTTTTGTAATCATGTAACTTTGATAGTGTTGCAAACTAAAATGCTACATCTTATCTGTATGGAGCACAACATGATTGCCTATTAACTTAAGAGGTAGGTTAATACTTTGCTACTAAGAATTGGTTAGAAATACATAAATACAACATTTTCAATATTATTTCTACGCATGAATCTTCAAGACTGCAGGCCACAATCAAACTGAGATTACAATAAATTTCTGGGCATGTACCTGAGTACTAGACACACATGCAACAGACACTTCATTGTTCTAAACTATGAAAGAGGCATATAGTGATTATTATGATTTTAACCACAGAAAATTTAGCAAGAGAAAATAAATATCCTAGTAAGTTATTTAAAGCTACCATGGGCAATGAAATGGGAAAAAATACTGGATGATAGAGAGGCAATTAACAATGACAAAACAATCTCCAATTTGCCTGAAAGTTATATTTTTGTTTATCAGAAGTAGAGATGAAGACCATGTTAGTATCTCAGGGAACATCTAATACTGCAATAAAAAACCCACAGTACTAAGTACTCCGTGCCCAGGTCAACTGACTTGGGCTCATGGAGCTTGGGCTCCGAGCACCTCCCCATCGTGGGATTTCAGAGTCCGGCCTTTAGCCCAAGCCTGAATATCTACACTGCAATTTTTGGTCCTGCAGCCTGAGCCCCACAAGCCCCAGTCAGCTGACCAGGGCCAGTCATACCCATGCTGTGGGTTTTTTACAGCAGCATAGACATACCCTGAGAAAACAGCAAAGGGTCAGGTTTTGCCTGGAGAAGAAAGGAAATTCAACTGATGTCGCACAGAATTGCTCAATAATACAAACATGAAAGCTATAATGACCAGTAAATAATGCATAAGAAATGCTGTGATAAAATCACTGATTCTACACAGATTAAGATTTTAGAAGTTTATGCGAGAGCACTTATTTCTGGATTATAAAAAATTTAAAAATTCAAGTAGCTTTTGACAGAATACTGTTTAAAATTATGAACGCAGAAAAAATTACTCACAATCTAGAGCAACAAGGAGGAAGTCATTCTGAAAAACTACTTGTATGTGGTATAGTCTTGGAAACTTTGTTTCTTTATAGACAATGCAGCAATATTATTAGGACTAGTGCGCTCACTGTACTAATAAAATACCCATTCACTAATTCCCCATTTACAATTAGATTGTGTGGCCTATCCCCAAACAGTTTTTTATCCATTAAGTGTGTGCCATATTGATTTTGAATCATTCCAGTTTATTAATCGAAGTGTTGTGTGGTACCAAGTCAAAACATCTTACAGAAGTTTAGCGTCTATTACAGCAACACGATTACCTTTATCAACCAAACTTGTAATCTCGTAAAAAAAAGTTAGACAGAATTTATTTTTCATAAACCCATGTTGACTGGCATTAATAATAGAGAATTACTAAAGAATTAAATAAGGGTTATATTGGTCATTTCATTATTTTATCTGGGACTGAAGTCAGGCTGACAGCACTATAAATTACCCATGTCATGCTGTTTACTCTTTTTAAATGCTGCCAAAATATTAGCTTTCTTCCAGTTCTCTGGAACTTCCTCAGTGTTTTAAGACTTACTGAAAACCCAGCAAAATCCTCAGCCAGCTCTTTTAAAATTCTTGGATGCAAGTAAGCTGGTCTTGCAGATTTAAAAGCATCTAGCCTTAGTAGCTGCTGATTAGCATTCTCCTGAGTTACACTTGGAGTGGAAAGTGTTTCATCATAATAATATGCTATGACTACATCTAGCTTTTTCCCAAATATTTATTTATTTCTGCCTTTTCTGCATTATTACTGACAGTTCTACCACTTCCACCTAGTAATGGACCAATACCATTGTCGGGATTCTTTTTGTTCCTAATATACTTAAATGCCTCATTGTTCTTAACTCCACTGGCCATAGACTTCTCCTTGTTTGCTTTCACTTCCCTTATCAATTTTCTACAATTCCTAGCTTCTGATTTATATTAATTTCTATCAACTTTCCCTTTCTTCCATTTGTTTATATACAGACACAGGGTTATCCTATTTAAATTACATACACAGACACATAGGTAGGTAGATTTTTATGGCTGCTTGTACTTCCTGTCTAAGTCTGGTTGGTTTCTGACCAGTGTGGCCTTCTCTCTAGATTGTAGCTTTTTGGGCATCTAGTAAAATATGTTTTAAAGCAGTTCCCAATTGTCATTCATAATTCATGAATTTACTGAGAAAGTAAGAGACTGCATATGTAAAACATGCCCATGACTATCACTGTAAGATTAATGTTTGCATTTCTTGAGTAGTGTAACCTTTTCCAGCTTAACACTGTAATAAAATTTTTGCACTCAGTATGTGCAGAGCTATCATTAGTTGTGTAATACTATAGCAAAAGTGCTCTAACACATACATACATTTAACTATCTCAATTGTTGGATAAAAATGCTAATGTTTTCATTTGTTTTATTTACACATGCATTTTTATTAAAATTCAGATTATTAAAATTCTTGGTTTGTATTCTGAATACATACATTGTTCTAGTTCATGACATGACACTTAGATACAAGGGTATCAAAGCTCAATTTTATAAGGATTTATCCAAGTACTATAATGAACTTACTCAGCTATTAACAGGCTATAAAGGATTTTGGCCACATAAACCACATGAGAAGAGTGTTTCCACTGACTCCTCTGCCATTTTCAGCTTTCTTTGGTATTGCTTCTAGCTCGCTCCCCATTATTCTGCTCTCCTCTGCAGTGAAGTGTGAAGAAGGTTAAATTAAGAACTTCTGAAAGCAGTGAGAAGATGACATGCTACTTTTATTATTCATGCCATGTATGAGTCACATGCTAGATGGCTTTCCCCTAAGCTTTCGTGCAACTGTATCAGGGGGTCTAGTTATAGCACAGACGTCCTTTGAAATGGTTAGAGCATAGCTGCATTTTGTAGCGCAGTCTTTATAAGTGAAGGTCAACAGTAAGTGGATACAAAGAGCCACAGTAATACGTCAGCAGACCCCATCAGCTCCCCCCACGAGCCCCCGCCCGCCGGTCCCAGTGCCTCCCATTCACCAGCAGCCCCGCCAATCAGCGCCTCCCCCTCCCTCCTGATCAGCTGTTTCGTGGCGTGCAGGAAGCTCTGGGTGGAACGGGGGAGGAGTGAGGGCACGGCAGGCTCAGGGGAGGGTGCGGGAAGGGGTGGAGTGGGGGTAGGGCCTGTGGCAGAGCCAGGGGTTGAGCAGTGAGCACCCCCCGGCACATTAGAAAGTTGGCGCCTGTAGCTCCAGCCCCGGAGTCGGTGCCTATGCAAGGAGACGCATATTAACTTCTGAAGAGTCACATGTGGCTCCGGAGCCACAGGTTGGCCACCGCTGGGATAGAGGATTTGAATATGCTCCATTTTAAAAACAGTTTTAGTAATTCTGTATCTTATTTACAAAAGAGGTTTTACAACTTTACAGTTCAGCATTAAATGGTAATGCCCAGCTATCACTGAGCTGCTGAAGATATTGTTGACTGGCCTGGAGTTATCTGGCAAGAAATATCTTAGTGCTCCTAGAATTTTAGCAGAATTCCAGTTGTCCCTAACACCCCCCGGATTTTACAGTAAACCTGAAGGGAATGAAATAGCAGAATCTCTCCTTTAGAATTTCACTCCTAGGACACACGTCCTGATAACTTTGAGCAGTTAGATGGTGGCTACTAAGAAGTGAACGAAAGAGTTTGGAGGCAGGTGGGCAATAATATTTAGCCAAAGAGTAACATTTAGAGTGCCAAAATGGATTTTATTGAGAACAACCAACATGTGACTTCCTGGAGCTTTGTGCATTAATTGATTGTGTAAAGCTCTCATAAAAACTATCAGATGCTCCAGGGACTTGTCCACTGTCATCCTTACTTCACTTTGTTTTGATATACTTTTGTTTAAAAAACAAAACCAACACACAACAACAACAACTCAGCATTCTCTTTTGACCATGTTCCTTAGTAAGGGACAGCAAATTAGATCTACATGCAGCTAGAAAACCTAGTAATATCCTCTACAAAAATAACATACATTTGTTTATTCCTCTGCTCTTGCTAAAATGCAGGTTTTGGCTAATTTAAAAATAAGATTGCAGGACCCAACGTCATCATACTTTTATTCCTTATTCCTAAACTTTCAAGATTTAGGATTATATATACGTACATAGATGGCCATAAAACGGAACAACTAATAATCTGGTTTATGGTTCTGAATTAAAAAGTCTAAAATATACTTTACCATCAATCAAAAGGAAAGATACATTTACTACAGAGATGAAGTCTAGCTTGAAGACAAGACCACTAAAGATGAAGATGAAGTTTTATTTGCTGAATAGTGTCAATGCACTGAGATCTGATGGGTCTACAGTTACTAAAAAAGTTTGGGGGGCAGTGGATTGGAGGGGGGAAAACCATATTTTTAATTTGGTTGCAAGATATGAATATCTCTCTGAGTAAATGTATGAAACCAAAATCATTATGACACCCATGTAAGGAAGACTGGTTGATATTTGGAGAAGCTAGACACGTTTGTGAATATTGTTCTAAGTACTAGATAACTCCCCATGACAAAGCTGCTCTATGCAGAGTATGTTACATTTATCTGATATTGTGGAGTAGATAATGCTCAGAGGACGGTAAATGTGATTTACTTGGTTTGAACAAAAGCACAACTATAATCAATTATCTCTTAAGACTCTAAAAGAATGTATTTGATTGGGTCAAGAGACATTATTTATTTCAAACTCTAACCAAAACATTTAAGTCATGGTTTAAAATCATGTATAAAAATCCAGAAAAAATAAGCTTCTAATGGTCTCATTTATCCCTTTAAAACTTAGATGGACAAGGCAGACATCTGCTGCTTCTTCTTTGCGTATGCGCAACGTGCCTCAGGTGGCACGTGACCAGGATTCATCACCGAATTTGGTCCGCTGGTTGGATCATTAGCTTCCCCGGCTTGATCTGGGTACTGATGGAAAGTGTGGCGAGTATGCTGATATACTAAAGACTGCAAGTAACAGAAAGGTATGGGATGATGAAAGCATACCATACCAACACAGATATCTGCTGGGTGGGCCCAATTATAAAGAGAGTGAAATGGCAAGAAATTTGCCCTTTTCCCATAGCAAAAAGTACCCTTTAAAGATTTAGGGATCTATAACCTAAAAAATTAGGAGATTATTTTACTCTAATTATATACCCTTTCCTGAAAAAGTAGAAAGACTTATAAGAATGGAAAGTCCTTACTGTCAGCTGGCTAAGCAGAACAGATTTAATAATTATTATTAGCAAGTCATCCTTGCTTCACTCCACTCTCTCAATATCATGATTCCCATTAATTGACTGATACTTTAAAAAAAGCTTACTGATCTAATAAAAACTTTCATCTGGGGAGGAAACAGTCAGTAATATGGGGCCTCCAAAAAAACCGAGAGGCCTACCTCTTCCAAACTTAAATTCTATTGCCAGGCTTTTACACCTTGCAAAATGCAGTACTGATAGACCGTCTAGTATAAGCCAACAAAGTAACAATGGAAAGTACACTTGGATGCTTAGCTATAAAACCTCCCAAAAGACCAAATTAAAAAAAAACAACTCATGTGTGTAACCCAACACTCCTTCTGCCTTAGACTCCTTAGCCTTACTGACTTGAGAATTTTCTGAAAGTCTGACTCCTCAGATTATGCTTTATCATTTACTCTAATGAACATTATGGATCCAAAAGATTTGCAGAGGTCTATTATACCTTAGATCAAGGAGAATTCAAGGGGAATTTTTCAAGGGGAATTTTAAAAAAATTCATCATCTATCTTCAATCATTAATGGGTTCTCAAAGTTTTACAAGTATCTAGTAGATATTATGCATGCTTCCTTGTGTATAAAAATTAAACAAATAAATCTATTAGTGAAACTGAATCTCATCTTTTAGGAAAGACTGGACATAAGGGAACCATACCTGAAGTTTACTCTTTCAGTAAGTTATATTTTAATGGCAAATTCCCTTTTTTATATACAAGATAAACTGATATAGGAAGATAGCTCAAGGTAGAGGAAAGGATTCAAACTTTTCCTATTTTTAATGAATATTCTCTTCCTGATTTAGGGCTGGCCGTTTGACTAGTCCAAATATAAATGGTCAATTGACCAGCCACATATTGGTCAAATGTGAAAAATGGTGAAATATTTTATAGCTCTAATGCATTAGAACAGTAACAACAACTACAACTACAACAACAAAAGAAAGAGTAATACGTTATGGTCTCCAAAAGGCTTAGCCTTAGATAGACACTTATGCCTAATTGCAAAAAAACCACCAAAACACAAGTTACTTAGCTGAGTTATTTCAACTCAGAAAAATGTAAACCAAAGAAATGAAGTTCTAGAAGAATAAAATGATTACCAGCATTTAGGCAATGTTAGGCTAGCATTTAAATGTAACATTTTTCAAGACGAAATATTACAGAAAAAGAGATACAGAAAAAGACATAGCAAGTATAAAAATATTTTAAAGTCACTTATGCTAGGTAGACAGTAGAACAACTTAATCCATCTTGCTTTTCGTTATCTTCTTTTTCTTTATCATCCAACTACTTCATCTGTATCTTTGATGTTATCAAATTAATCAGTATCACCTCCTTCCTCTTCATTTGATGAATACTGATTTTTTTCTCTAATCTTAAATTGTAATACATGGTCACCAGAGTCCCCACAATGGAGGTCTTCAGTCTGGTCTGTGGTTTTTGAATGGATGATAAGCTGTTTACATTCAACTGCGGGGATTGTACTCCACACTGTTTTACAACTGAAGAGACTGCTTTTTGGTTTATAATTTGCTCCCTTTGACAGAACTGATTGTTTAAAATTGCAACAGTCACTATGAGGTCACAAGCTGAATCCAATTCATCATCAAAAAGATCTTGGTCATGGAAGAGTGAATCAAGAATGTAGGCTGTATTATGTGTGGGAGTGATCATTTTATCCATGCTGTTTTACCTATTATATTTTTCTCTTCAGTTTTTGTAAGTGGATGGCATTCTGTAATCTCACAAATACCTTTCTTAGCATCGAGCAACTTGTTCTTGGCATCAGACACAGAACTATCAAATTCCATATTCTGAATGGACTAAGTTCAAGAATCCAAAAGAAACGATCCTAAGAATGTTAGAGCTGATTACTCGGGGGCAATATACAGCCAGCTCTTCTTCAACCGCAGCTGACTGAAGAGCCATATTTGAAGATCTTTGAGACAGTTAGTGGAAAGTATGACAAGGCTTACTCAGTGCAAATGAAATTGAGTGCTGTACTGAATGACACGCAAAAAATGGCTGCTGGTACTTGTATTGAAAAAACTTGACAATGCTCTTCACTTTTGACACATGTAAAGAGAAAGCTGTCAGAACTGCTACATTACCAATAAAAAGCTGCATTGTATGGGCACCCATAACACCTTAGGTGTGCATATTCATTTCATTAAAGCCTAAGCACAGCTCATATTAGCCACATTGTTGGTCACAATGAAAATAAAAGATAGGAAACAAAGGGTAAGAATAAATGGTCAGTTTTCAGAATGGAGAGTGGTAACTAGTGGTGTACCCAGGGTGTCTGTACTGGGACTAGTCTTATTCAACATTCATAAATGATCTGGAAAAAGGGATAAACAGTGAGGTGGCAAAATTTGCCGATCATAACTATCTTGCGTAGTTTTGTAAGTCCCAGGCAGACTGCAAAGAGCTACAAAAGGATCTCTCAAACCTGGGTGACTGGAAAACAAAATGGCAGATGAAATTCAATGTTGATAAATGCAAAGTAATGCACATGGGAAAACATAATCCCAATTATATATATAAAATGATGGGGTCTAGATTAGCTGTTACCACTTAGAAAGATCTTGGAGTCATTCTGGATAGTTCTCTGAAAACATCCACTCAATGTGCAGCGGCAGTCTAAAAAGCTAATAGAATGTTAGGAATCATTAAGAAAGGGATAGATAATAAGACAGAAAATATTATATTGACTCTATATAAATCCATGGTACGCCCACATTTTGAATACTGTGTGCAGATGTCGTCACCCCATCTCAAAAAAGATATATTGGAATTGGAAAAGGTTCAGAAAAGGACAACAAAAATTATTAGAGGTATGGAATGGCTGCCATATGAGGAGAGATTAATAAGATTGGGGAAAAAAGACAACTTGGAAAAAAAGACAACTAAGGGGAAACATGATAGAGGTCTATAAAATCATGACTGGTGGGGAGAAAGTAAATAAGGAAGTGTTATGAGAAGGAGTAAAAACACAAGAACTAGGGGTCACCAAATGAAATTAATGGGCAGCAGGTTTAAAGCAAACAAAAGGAAGTATTTTTTTCACACAATGCACAGTCAACCTGTGGAACTCCTTGCCAGAGGATGTTGTGAAGGCCAAGACTATAACAGGGTTCAAAAAAGAACTAGATAAATTCATGGAGGATAGGTCCACCAATGGCTACTAGCCAAGATGGGCAGGGATGGTGACCCAAGCCTCTGTTTCCCAGAAGCTGGGAATGGGTGACAGGGAATGGATCACTTGATAATTACCTGTTATATTAATTCCCTCTGGGTGCACCTGGCGTTGGCCACTGTTGGAAGCCGGGATACCGGGCTAGATGGATCTTTGGTCTGAACTAGTATGGCCGTTCTTATGTAACCTTCCGTGGACCCAATATATTGATTATGTTTTTAAACTGTCAGCAATATACTGGGCTGTATGGTAATACTCAGTTGCACATTGGAAGGAGTACACCACCATTTGCAGGGTTGTTACCATGAAGCTGATGACACCCTCATTGGGAATACTGCTCCATCAATCAGACACTAGAGACATGTGAGGAGCTTGCACAATAAGAACACCAACTCTCTTTTTCACATCATCCACTTCACCATTCAGAAGACTTCCTGCAGGCCATTTCCTGCTTGGTATTGGTAAATTGGACACAACTTATGGGGGTGTGTGTGGGGGAAATCAAACATATAAGGATTTTCAACTATATGAAAAAGCATATTGCTGGCACAACTATATCTAGCAAACGTGAGGTGTCAAGTTAGTGTGCCAATGACCAGAAAAACTATCCAAAACCCTTTTAATACCTATTTGATGAACATCTGAGGACCTTCCAGGAGTAAGAGATTTTAATGCTGAAGTAGACAGAGTAGCAAAACTCTTATTTGCCCATATCATTCTCTTCATCAAAAGACTATGACAGCATCATCATGAAACATGAAGATGAAGCAGAGGGGGGATGCACAGAAGAAAACTTTTGTGCAGACCAGTTTTCCCTTTCTTGCTGTTTGACTACAGTAGTCTATCTTTGACAGTAGCTGAATACATTAGAAGAATTCAAAAAATATTTGTCCATTCTAACTACACATCACACACACAGAAGAACAGAACTAATTTTCTCATGTTCAGGTCTAGTAAACAAAATCCAAGCAAATGATATTGGCTTCCACTGACTGTGTAATTCACGTCACTGTTCTTTGTGTCTCACTACTTCTGGAATACTTTCTAAATTATGAAGTTTCTCTTTTATTTCAGTAAACCAGTAGCTATTCAGTTCTATTTTTAACTGCTGCTCTTCCAGAAGAATCCAGACAATCAAAAGCTTCAGGCATGCTGCCCCCTCCCTCACATGACCCTTACAGAATCCCAGATCACATGGAAAGGGAGAGGGCATGCAGCAAACACAAACACAATGGACTCATCGGGCAGCAAGAAGGAGGGGGATTTACAGAGATGTGATGTCACACCTCTTCATTGCCATTTAACTTTTCATATTCTCAGCAAGGTTTGGCTGGGGATAACTGTGTATGGAGGAAAGGAGGTCATGAAGGAGATTTTTGTTAATGGGGAAGGAATGGGGATTTACTTACAGGAGTATTTAATATGGGTTGTTTACTTTGTTGAGGGTGGAGGTGGTGTGGTCCAGGGGATTAATAGCTGTGATGACTTTTGTTTAAGGGAGAAGCTTAATGGCTGTGTATCTTTGCTCTTGGAGTTGGGGGAAGCGGTTTAATGACTGTTGTCAGGTCAGTTGAGACTGTAAGCTCTTCATGGGTGTCATTTCTTTAATGTACTTTCTAAACCATCATGTACACTGATGGGTTCACACACACACACACACACACACACACACACACACACAGTGTTTGCTCTGAAATATTCCAGCCAATCAAGATGCTCAACTTTCAAATTTCACCTTTCCCCCCCAACAGGTGGCATTAGCATGTAGTAAAGTGAGTGATCAAGCTATTTAAATAGGCTTGCTAAGAGATGGCACCATTATGCAATCAAAAAAAGGAAGACTGTCACCTACATCAGGGCATTCTTGCTGAAATACCTGACAATATTTTAACATGGGCCAACAGGTGGCGAATTGACATTATCTGACTGGTCAACTGACTGGCTTGCGACGTCTATCCTAGCTACAAAAAGTGAAAATTGATCTCAATGAGAATTTACATAAAACTTCATCTTGTTTTTATGTAATTCATGAGTTGGGAGGCAGATCTAGTACATTACTTCACTGGTAGCTTTGACTTCTAAATGGTGAATTATGGAGAAAAATTAAATCCTTAGGATCACAAAAGTAAACCAAATCCTAAAGATCTATTCAGTAGTCTTCCACCTACCACACCAGGAGTCAGATATGCTTGAAATTACGTACTCTATTATGGACAAAAAAACAACCACCATGTGTGACACTGCACCCCATATTCTTCAGTGATATTATGATATGATTATAGCACCTGGGTAACACCCACTAGACTAGATAGTGGGCTTATTCAGGGGCAATGGGCCATTAGGAAATCAATAGGCCTTAGGAGAAGCTTATCCCCCACCTGCTAAGCCTTCCTGAGAATGCTACAGACAGCCTGTAAGTAATGGCTGCTATGACTCTACAAGGATATGTGACCAGGCCACATGATTCTGGACTCCTTTGGATGTCAGTATTTTTCCCACAAACTGGTCTGGGCACCAAGTTTTGAAAGAAAGGGATCCGGCCATATGCTAAAGCTATATAAGGCCGGGAGTGACACCATTTGTGGTTCTTCACTCCCCACACAAGAAGACTCCTGGAAACACCTGAGGAACAAAGACTGAACTGGGGGAAGTGCTGGACCCAGGCTGAGGATTTTTAGCCTGTGTATGAAACACCTGGGGATTCCAAGCTGCAAAGCAAGTGTAGCTTGTGCCTTAAGACTCTACAAGTCTGCCTGTACCATCAGTTATGGTGAGAATCTGCTATTCATATCCAATCTATTTAGTATATTAAACTTAGCTTGCATTTTCTGTTTATTTGCTAGGTAATCCGCTTTG
The DNA here is from genome assembly GCA_003942145.1 of Platysternon megacephalum. Taxonomy (NCBI): domain Eukaryota; kingdom Metazoa; phylum Chordata; order Testudines; family Platysternidae; genus Platysternon; species Platysternon megacephalum. Next base: position 11,301,228 of record QXTE01000008.1, on the reverse strand, counting down.
ATCTGGTTATTACTTATAATCACTTAAAATCTATCTTCTGTAGTTAATAAACTTGTTTTTGTTTTAATCTAAACCAGTGAGCTTTGACTGGAGTGCTTGGGGAAAATCTCTGCTTCATTACCACAAATGTGTATTGTCCTCTTCACATTGAGGGAGAGGCAGACCGGGTATTAAACCCATCTACTGGCCAGATTTGACCAGGGCAGGATGGTACTACTCTGGGGTCCTAGGTTGGGAAGCTGGTGGTTAGAGAGCCAGAATGTAACTGCAGTTGGGTGTGTCCCTTCCTGTGTGAATGCTGGAGAAAGTGCAGGCTGGAGAGCTTTGCAGCTTGTCACAGCAGTACAGTGTGAAAGGGAGCACAGGCTGGTGGGTCAGAGGGCTCAGTAGTACCCCAGTTCCAGGTGGTACCCTGGGAGGACCCCGTCATAACATGAAATTGGAAAAATCCATGAGCTGATTTTAATGAACAAGGTGCAAAATTTTGGGGAGTTTGCACTTTCACAAAGATGATCAAAGCTATTCCAGCTAGGGTACATTTTCAGGGCTCTGAAGGATGGTAGATGCAATGTTGCCAAATCTTATAATTTTACAAGTCTCACGTTTGGTGTTTCCAAGACCCAGTTCCTAGTGTCATGTAATTCAGGAAGAATCCTAGTTTTCATAAAAAAGGAAATTTATAGCACTCATGATCGTGGAGAAAAACTTTTAGAGCGTGAACCTTAGGTGGTCAAAAGAATGGGAAAAAAACAAAGTAAATAAAAAGAATCCATTTTTTTTTTTTTATTTCATGATCTTGGAGGGCTTGAATCATGATTTTTGAATGTCTGAGATGGTAATATTGTACATACCAGCAAGTGGTTAAAATGTGCACCTCTACTCATTAAATTAGCGCTTGTGTTTTTATTATTGTTATTAATAAAAAAGGAACTTCTCTTGAAAACAAATCTCCACTGCAAGTTCTAGACATTCACACAGTATACATTATTTCATGGTGATGGTGTTACCATGCTTAATATTATCAAAAGCCACCAGGATGTTCCATTTTATTTACCAGGTTTTCCCTCTCCCTACCTTATCAAGTAATACAAACAGATGTAGCATAAAAGTTGTTACATGGGGGAAATGAGTTTAATTTCACAATTTTCTATTTTTTAACTGTTTGAAAATGTTCAGTACTGCTGCAGGTTAGCTTTCTCTCCCCTGCTGTGTTGAATCAAAGTCTCAAAGTCACAGATCTTTTTAGAATGCAAAAGCAGCGATCATGACAAGCAGGAAGCACTACTTCCTAATATGTCAGTGCAGCAGGGAAGCGCTGCAAAAGCCACAATATTGTGCAATGCAAATGAAACTATGCTACCCATTCCCTAGTGAAAGTGTGCTTTTAACACTCATTTAACATTAGCAAGAGTGAGGCCTGGTCTACACTAGAATCTTATACTGTATAGCTATGTTTCTCAGCGGTGTGAAAAATCCACACCCCTGGGAGATGTAGTTCTACCAAACTAATCGCCGGTGACGCCATTGTTGGTCAATGGACGAATTCTTCTGTTGACCTAGCAACTGCCTCTCGAGGAGGTGGATTACCTATGCTGCCGAGAGAACTTCTGTCAGCGTAGCCAGTGTCTATGCTGAGATGCTACAGCAGTGCAGCTGTAGCGTTTTAAGTGGACATATCCCTAGATCAGGGGCGGGCAAACTTTTTGGCCTGAGGGTGGCATCAGGTTTCTAAAATTGTATGGAGGACCAGTTAGGGGAGGCTGTGCCTCCCCAAACAGCCAGGCATGGCCCGGACCCCCCCCCCATCCCAGCCCCCCCCCCCCCCCCCCCGCCCCCCCCCCTCCCCCCCGCCCCCCCCCGCCCCCCGCCCCCCCCCCCGTTCCCCTTCCCGACAGTCCCCGGAACGCCCGCCCCTGACTGCCCCCCGCCACCCCATCCAATCCCTCCTCTCATTCCTGACTGCCCCCCCCCAGGACCCCTACCCCATCCAGCCACCCCTTCTCCCTGTCCCCTGACTGCCCCTGGAACCCCTGCCCCTGACTGACCCCTGCCACCCATCCAATCCCCCCTCTCCTTCCTGACTGCCCCCTCGGGACTCCTGCCCCCATTCAACCGCCCTGTTCCCTGCCCTTTGACCGCCCCAACCCCTATCCGCACCCCCGCCCCCTGACCACCACCCCGAACTCCCCTGCCCTCTATCCAACCCCCCCTGCTCCCTTACCATGCTGCGTGAAGCACCGGTGGCTGGCGTCGCTACAGCCACACCGCCCAGCTAGAACCAGCCACGCCACCGCACAGCACAGAGCACTGGCTCAGGCCCCGGCTCTGCAGCTGCGCTGACCCAGGAGCTTGCAGCCCCGCCGCCCAGAGCATTACGTCGGCGGCGGAGCGAGCTGAGGCTGCGGGGGAGGGGGAACAGCGGGGGAGGGGCCAGGGGCTAGCCTCCCGGGGCAGGAGCTCAGGGGCTGGGCAGGAGGGTCCCGCAGGCCGCAGTTTTCCCACCTCTGCCCTAGATACAAGACTCAAAGGGAAAGCAGTGAAAATTTAAAAAGTAGAGGAAAAAGGGAAATGGGATAAAGAGGGAGAAAAAGCAATGGATTATTCAGGGAGACCCAAGGGTAGCTCTGTATGTTGCATTTACTTATAACACAAGAGCAAACAGAAGTGTGCAGACCAGCATGTGTTTTGCTGCTCAGGCTTCAGCTTCCCGCTGTCCCCCCTTGAGGCGGTGGGGTTCAGGCTTCTCCCCTCTTCCCCCCCCCCGCCTGCATCGGGTGAGCTCAGGCTAGGGTCCCGCCTCATGGGGTCGTGTAGTAATTTTTGTTGTCAGAAGAGGGTCGCAGTGCAATGAAGTTTGAGAACCACTGCTCTAATTTTATTATTTTCTTCCAAACTCAAGTTAAGGTTTTTTGTATGCATCCTACGTAAAGTACTGACTCAACACCTGTTTGGTATTTTTCAAATTCCTTTGCTCTACACTAGCCAAAACTGAATCTACACAACTATGAACCATTCCCCTGAACTGCTTTGGTTGTTTTTAATGATTTACATGACACAAAGGTGCTGGGATAATTTCGCAAGACACTTGGAGTAGTATAAGCAGTATTTTTTCTGACCTTAAAAAACTAGGCCCTTTCTGTTTGTGTTTCTCTGGCAGATTTCTTAAGGTTTGCCCTGGTATCATTTACCATCAAGTATAGAAAGAGAGTGCACAACTGTGATAACTGATTAAGAATAGAAGGGGGGGTGGGGGGGAGTGGGAAGCATGGTCCAAATGCCAAAAGTACCTGCTGCTCTGTGCTCAACATGATAGTTTTAATTCCTCTAGTATTATTGCTATATTTCTGTTAGCCATGTAAGAAACTCACAGGTTAATGTAAACATTACAATTCTGTAGATTAGCTAGTGTTAAACTTGGAGAGGCGAAATTCCAAATTGCTTTTAGAAATTTTTTTAAGCAATTATAATGTATGTGGAGTAATTAAGCAATAGTGAAAGTCTGAAGGAAAATAAGGAAGACAACACTGACACTTGTGGTCATTTCTAGAGTTCCATTTTTCATTCAGTTAAGAAAATGCTTGTGATACGAAGTTATGCACCTGTGTTCTGAGCATAAAATAAACCACAAAACAAAACACTGCAACACTGACTACAATACAAACTGGATAATTTCTCTACTTAAAACAAAGAACAGTTACTAGTATATGAATAAATGCTTATATGCAGAGAGTTAAGATACAGAATCTTCTCTAACTTAATTAGAACTAAAGATAATTAAATTAATATATTTCTGAAAAACAGTTACAGCTGTGTGTGAGTAAATAAATACCAGAATGGGAAAAATAATGTATATAGGTCTAGGGACTGAATTGTTCATAGGATTCAACTAATGCCAAAACAATCAACTTGAAAATGATTCCATTTGCTATATTTAAATTGTTTGTTGTAATATTCGGAAAACTCTACAACATACACATTTTTGGAATAGCATCATCTCACATACAGCTCTGCAGAGGAACTTCAGCCTTTTCAGCCACATATACCTGGATTTAGAAGCTAAACTATTCCATCCTCAAAACTGTCTATTCCATACCTTCCAAATACAGATTTGCACAGCCTACCATTTTATTCTGTTTTAATAGCTATCAGTATTTAATTGCATGACAGAAGTGTTTTTAACCGAAAACATAAATTTAACAGAAGTAAAAATAACAAAATATATAAAATGATTCTAAAATTATGCTGTGCTATGCAGCAGCATGCAAAGTAAAGCAGTTACAATCGGGAAGCAGAAGCATACTGCAAGTTAAATGCTCAAGTGGGTAGTCAGGAATACAAGTGAAGTAACATTGATGGCCACAAAGCCACAAGTTTGAAAATGTGCCCTTTTTTTTTTGTTTGACAGAAACATTTCAAACTTTTCAAAAAAGATGCACAAACATTTCTGACAGTACCCCTACGACAAAGAGGCCACATTCACTCCAAAGTTAAGTGGGCTCTGTTTTGCCCACACACACACAAACATATATACACACACACAGACCTTGGCTGCTTTCTTCACTGAACTATTGAGCTTTAATTGGCCATGGTACCTTACTGGTGTTCCTTACATAAAAACAAGGGCAGTTGCTCATTGGCACAGTGTGACACTCTGTATCTCGGGGGAACACCCTGCACCCCCAAGTTCATCCTTATAATATGATTGTATGGTATGCAATGCAAAGTTTGTCATGTCGGGTGTTTTTGGAAGTCTCGTGATGCACTGAGCATTGTTGTTATAGCAATAGTAATGTTATAGGTTGTAATTTCATGTATATAGTTATGAGGCTAAAAATGTGTCCTCATGGCTTAAAACAAGCCCAGGCAAAACTCTCCAGGAACAGAGGGGCAGCTCACACCTCAGCAGGACACGTAAGGGACAAACCCAGCCCAGCCCCACAGGAACAAAGGACACTGGCCTAGGCAGCAACAAAGGATCTGTTGGACTCTCGAGTGAGTCACCCCCCTTCCCTTGGCAGTTTGGGACTATGATGAGGTAATGCTCACCTGACCCTGATGGGGTGGGGGGCAAAGCCAAGAGGGAAGAAAGAACATGATAAAAGGGAGATACGTTTGCCATGCGCGCTCTCTCTCTTCCACCTACATCTACAGACACCACCACCAAGCGACTGAAGCGCTGATCAAAGGGGAGAGCCCGGCTGAAGGGCAACCAGCCAGCCTGTGGTGAGAAGCATCTAAGTTTGCAAGGGCACTGAAAGTGTTAAGATCAGCTTAGAATGCATTTTGCTTTTATTTAATTTGACCAAAATCAGACTTCTTGTACTTCGACTTATAATCACTTAAAATCTATCTTTTGTAGTTAATAAATGTGTTGGTTTATTCTACCTAAAGCAGTGAGTTCGGTTTGAAGTGTGTCAGAGACTCCCTCTGGGATAACAAGCCTGGTGCATATCAATTTCTTTGTTTAACTGACGAACTCATATAAGCTTGCAGTGTCCAGCGGGCATAACTGGACACTGCAAGACAGAGGTTCCTAGGGCTGTGTCTGGGACCGGAGATATTGGCTAGTATCATTCGGTTACACAATCCAAGCAGCTTACATGCCAGAGGCTGTGTATGAATGGCCCAGGAGTGGGGGTTCTCACAGCAGAGCAGGGTAAGGCTGGCTCCCAGAGTTGAGGATTGGAGTGACCTAGCAGATCGCTGGTCCAGATAACACCAAGGGAACGTCACACACAGCTCAACTTTTATTTTCAGTAATAAGGGCTTATCAGACATGAACGTTACATTCCTCCACTTCAACCCAAAGTGTGGTTATCATAAAAATATAAAAACACTCCCAGCGTCTCTTTGATAGAGGTCTGCAACTGGGTAGTTCAGTAGCCATCCAGAATATGAGAGAGAGAGAGAAGGCTATATACCCTAAATAAGGATAATTTTAATTCAAGATAAAAACAGCTTTTTGGCTACTTAATCTTCTTCAGACTACATTTCCAGAAAGTAAGGCCAGCATTGTCTTACCAAAATACAAAGGGATTGCCATACAAAAGCAGACACCACGGCTAAAAAAAGTACATAGTGCAATAGTGAAGGACCCAAAATATTCAGATGAATAAAACTCAGCGCTCTAAAGGGACTCCTTTGAAACTCCCCTCCCCTCTTTTCAAAGCGGTATCACAAAGAAGAAAAGTAGCAAATGTGACACTTCCTTTCTTCAATTTTAGTAAAAAAAATTTTTTAATAAAACAAACAGCCGCTCTTTCACCCTAGAAACATGAACATGGTTGCAAATGGTAACAAATATGTTTATTCACTCAAGATTTAAAATACTGAATAATAGATTGGTTACCTGAACTTTATTTAGTCTCCTGCCATGACAATGAACTTTATATACAGAAATAAGTAATAAGGGATTTCATATATTATAAATAATTCACCCATAAGCAATATGCCACCCATAACCACTAAGTGGTCACTAACCAAAAACAATATTGAAATTTAGCCTTCAGAAGTGGACTTCTTATATTTTTGTATATATCTTAATAAAGCATTTACAGACAAATACTGGGATCGTCGTGCATTATAGCACTTAGGCGCATGTTGGAATATATAGCCTTTCATAGATTGTTGTTTTGGGGCATGGCAAAACAAACTGAAAGCAAATAGAAACGGTAAATGGATTTCAGTGAGCTACCCCACACTTGCTACTCCACTTCAGATAAGTCCATTTTTTCCAAGCATGCAGTTTAATATCAGCAAATTCAAAAAAAAAAAAAAAAATCAGCAGCCCATGGGTTGATATTCAAAAGCATGTAAATCACTATCAGTATGTAAATATGCCTATGTAAATCACTATCAGTAAACTAACTACATGAATTGTTTTTTATTTTCCAGGCAATACTTCAGACAATAGTAGGTTGGCTTTCAACCTGTCATGTTTGGTGTAATCTGTTACTATACATATACGGGCTTGACTACACTTACAGCACTGCAGTGGTGCCGCTGCAGTACTTAGTGAAGACGTTACAGTAGAACCTCAGAGTTACGAACACAGAGTTTCGAACTGACCAGTCAACCACACACCTCATTTGGAACCGGAAGTACGCAATCAGGCAGCAGCAAAGACTAAAAAAACAAATACAGTACAGTACTGTGTTAAACAAACTACTAAAAATAAATAAAGGGAAAGTAGCATTTTTCTTCTGCATAGTAAAGTTTCAAAGCTGTATTAAGTTAATATTCAATTTAAAGAACAACCATAATGTTTTGTTCAGAATAAACATTTCAGAGTTACAATCTCCACTCCAAGGGTGTTCATAAAAGAGGTCCTACTGTACCTCCACCGACAGAAGAGGTGTAGTTAATCCACCTCTGTGAGAGGCGGTAACTATGTCGATAGGAGAAGCCCTCCCGTCGACCTGCTTTCTACACCAGGGGTATTGCTGCATTACTCCAGGGGGTGGATTTTTCACACCCTAAGTGACAGTTAAACTGACATAAGGTGGTAGTGTAGACCAAGCCTTAATATACTTAAGTTTTGGAAGAAGGGGAGGATGAGTTGTATATGTCCCAAAGTTTGAACAGACATGTCAGTAGGCAGGCAGGAGGCATTCACACTTTTCTCAATACTGATTCTTAATTATTTTTAGTACACTTTGGGCAGTACAGTTACTGCCTACAATTACTCACCCTTTTGCTTTTTAAAACCACTATTTTAGACCAACACAAGTACAAGTCTTTACCAATATACAGTAACTCCTCACTTAATGTCGTCCCGGTTAACGTTGTTTCATTGTTACGTTGAGAATTAATGTCAGTTAGAGAACATGCTCGTTTAAAGTTGCGCAATGCTCCCTTATAACGTTGGTTGGCAGCCACCTGCTTTGTCCACTGCTTGCAGAAAGAGCAACCCGTTGGAGCTAGCTGGTGGGGGCTTGGAACCAGGGGGAACCGGCAGCTCCCCTAAGTTCTCTGTGCGGCAGCCGCCCAGCAGGCTATCAATTGCTAGGCAGTTCAGCTGTTCCTCCCCCCACTGCCGTATGCTGCTCCTGCCCTCTGCCTTGGAGCTGCTCCCGGGATCCTCCCGCTTGCTGTGCGGGGGGGAGGAGGGGGGTGTTTGGGTTAGGGTGTACTTAGGGTTAGGGTCAGTGTAGTTAAAGGGGCAATGTACACGTCTCGCTCTCGCTCCCCCACATGGTGTGTGTCTGTCTCTCTGCCATGCTGTGTCTCCTCCCTCCATTCCTGCTGCCTTGTAGAGTGTGAGGCTATGTTAATAACAATGTGTTAACCCTTGAGGGCTCAGCCCAATGCTAGTTCATCATTTAGCAATAAGGAATTCCCTGGGAAATATCCCACCCTCTGACTCTACCACCTCAACCAAACTTCACAATCATCATTGCTGTGCACAGTATTAAATTAATTGTTTAAAACGTATACTGTGTATGTATGTATGTATGTATGTATGTATTATATACATACACATATATAATATACATATATAATATACATACACACAGTATAAGTTTTAAACAATTAATATGTTTGTATATATGTGTATATATATATATATATAATGTGTGTGTGTATATATATATATAATGTGTGTGTGTATATATTATATATATACACACACATATATACATACACATACACACACACACACACACACGAGTCTTGTCTGGCGAAAAAATTTCCCTGGAACATAACCCCCAACTTCCCCACCCCCATTTACGTTAATTCTTATGGGGAAATTGGATTTGCTTAACATTGTTTTGCTTAAAGTAGCATTTTTCAGGAACATAACTACAACGTTAAGCGAGGAGTTACTGTATATAGTATCTCAAAGAGGGTAATAGAGTTTACACAAATTGTAATTAGGATTGGAAATACATAGACTGAAAAAAGGTCATTCTAATTAACATGGTGGACTTTTATACATTGATATTTTGGTAAAAAAGGTATATATCGGATTAAATAGTTTTTGTAAGTTATCAGAACATGCGACTGGAATAGTAAACCACCTTGACTGCACCTGGGGAAGCATGAATTGTTATTTAATTTCCATTACAGCAGGTACTTGCCTAGTGCACTACAGAAGTCAGAGGTAGCATATGATATGGTAGTCCAATGAAGAAATTCTCAATCTTAGTCAATAGCTAGTCCCATTAGAAGAGCTGCAGAAATGAAAAATCAGTGGACCGTTTCCAAAGGACGAGATGGATAAATACTCAAATATTCATTCTTCAGTACAATTGTGTTCCCTATAATTGGGTAAAATCTTTGGCGTTTTTGCTTATGTACTGCATGCATCACAGAATTTACTATGATACTATGCCATAAAAGGATCAGGTTGTTGAAATGAGAGAAAAGAAAATTTAATAGAGGTTGTATTAAGAATATCAAGACAAATTACATACCGTAGACATTTCAAAAGAAGAATAAAATTTATAAAAATATCAGGGTCTCTTACAGTCATTCAGTTCCCCTATTTCTGCAATGCTGAACTTTGTGACCTCTACCAATGAAAGAAACCACTAAAGGCTGAATGCCTTGGTGTTTGTACATTAGCTGCTGCCAGCTGCTTTGACTAAACTAAGATCATGAAGAGGAGTTTCCACATGAGCACATGGGTGTAGGAAATAAAGGTGGGGTCATTCTATTTTTATTTTAATGTTATAATATAGTAGGACATAGGTCCTATTTTACACAGAATAACCAGACATGTTCACAGAGCAGTGAAGAGGTTAACCCAAGTTAACATATTTAAAAGCTTATAGCTCTTATCCTCTGCAGAAGTATATCCAGAATAAGAAAATGGAATGTCTAACATTAAAAAACATTAGTGAATTGTAAGTTATGGCACTAAAGATAAGGGAATACAATTTGAAAAACAAACTCAATCATTCATTTAATAATCATCCCATTTTCATATTATTCACTCATCACTACACTTGTACTGAATATGTATCATCTATCAAATAGAAGTAAGAACCTGTAAGCTTTCTGGCTGCCTTAGGATTTAGTCAAAATGAATGCAAACAGTCACGTGGGAGTCAGCCAAGCAATGACGTTAAATTCTGCTCTGTCAGAAGACAGCATCTGTCAAAGCCCACATTTAAACTGCTGCCTGCCTGTGCAGCAGCTGAAGAACTATGGACTGGATTTTATAGACCAAAACCCTTAGTTAAAATTGCTCAAAACCTTTTCAGTTACTGCCTAGCAACAAAGGAGGAAGGAAGGGAGGGAGGGAGGGATAAATCCCGTTACTGAATGCAACTGAACCACTACATTCTAGCACTTGCTGCTTAACATTATCGCTAGAAATATGGATACTGAGAAGAGAATACAGCACTGCATTGTCCGACAAGGGAAATACCAGATGTAAAAGCTTCAATGCATCAATTGTCAGGAACAGACAACCCTCCTTGGAACACAAGCAAGAGCTACTGTTCTTTCATTTGAAAGATGAACAAAAGACCCCAAGAAATGGACACTTATAAGCAAGGAAGGTAACACAGCAACGAGCAGACAGATGGACAGATTGGATACCGTGAAAAGCAATCGCAGAAAGCAGACGTTTGGGGGATGTGCGCATGTTCGATAGCATCTTTTTTGCTGAAGTGATGGCGTGCCAAAACTATTTTCAGTGGGCATAATCCTCTCAACGTAAATGGCCTAACCAAGGAAGGTATGTCTAAACCATGTGTGAGATATTCATTCGTCTATTACCTTTGCATCCTATAGGTATAGATCACTGCCAACCTATAGTTCCCAGAGATAACATTTCCACGAACAGTGAAAAAGAATTCCAGCAATTCCTCCCCCCGAGCACCCACACAACAGAGAACAAATGTCACTACTGCTTTACTTCTTAGTTATTAAATATGTTTCTCACAGTCAACTGAGGGTTAAGGGTAGGGAAGAGGGATTATGGGGATAATGTAGCTATGTGTGGTTATTGTATTTGAGAAATTAAACTTAAAAACCTCGTTTTAAAAAAATCAGTTAACCATCCTCTCAAACTAGGTCAGATTTAATCCTTATCTGAAGTAATCTTAAAGCCCTGGTAAAATGGCTATGTGTGACACACGCTGAGTGCCCTGAACCATCAAAACAGACCATGCAGTCAAATTACATTAGTTAAGTAGTACCTTCAATCCTTCTTGCATTTTCTATATATTGCTCTTAAACACAAGCAAAATGTCAGATTAAATATTATCAGCATGCCTAATTTAAGACTAAAAAAGCAAGCAAAAGAATGGACATGATTTAATCTACCAGCAGTACAATTAACCACCGCATTTTACAAGTAGTATCAGGCTCCACTGAGATCCCCAAAGGAAACCTTAATACACTGGTATCACTCAAGATGGTGAGCATGTAATTTACATCATGCCATCATTACAAGTTATCTGCTTAATATGTAACACATTGATTGTTTAACTCGAACTATAAAAAAGGCACCATGATAAATTGATTGAAAATCATTTCTATCTATTGTTTAAGCTCGGTAATCTTAAAATAATTTATTGATAAAAAACAGACAGGAATCTCACGTTACTATCACAATAAAAATAAAAGACCTGAATCTAACACAATCTTATAGAGCTACAGAGTGAACATCCTTATCTGCAAAATCTATCAATAAAACATAATAAATGATTAAAGAGTATTATATAAAAGTACGTGCTTTGTCCCAGGCAATTCTAACACATAATAAAACTAATAAAACTAACCGTGGACAAAGTCTGCATGTCTAATTTAACAAAAGATGCAGCAAGATGATGTAACTTGAACACTGAGTGGCACCTTAACAAAACATAACTCATGTGTTAAATTTGTCCAAAACTTTAATTTTGTAAAAAATTCACCACCACCACCCCCCGGGGGGGGGAGGGGAAGAGAAGAAAAACTAACCTCAGCAGATGTTCCAATGAATGATAAATAGTTCATTTTGTGAATTTCATGATTTAAAGTTATTGGATTTTAACAAGCAGAATAGAAACATCAGTTTGAGCATAGTCCATTTTGTGCAACGGATTAATGTAGTTAATATGTCAACATAGATATTAGGCCCTGCATAATGTGCTTAAACCCTGCTGCTATTTACCACCAGAAACCAATTCTCAGGCTGCCTTCTCAACTTTTCCCTCTAATTAAGGGTTTGCCCACAGAGCTAATCAAAATATGAAAATCCAGGATATATAAATGCAGAGCTGAAACTAATGCTTCAATCTGCAGAGCCATAATTATTGAGCACTACTGGAAATAGAAGGAGCTGAAACACAAGAGGAGCAAAGACCAAAAATAAAACATTCAAGAGGCATTCTACAGTCTAACTTTGTCTATTCACAATACATCAATCACTGCACATTCAAGTGTTGAGAAACAAATAGAGCTTTTATAAATAATATGCTTAAAATGCACAGCTGCATACTATAGCATTCAAAGGACAAGGTGACTATTCGACTCTCTGGGTAGGTTTAGTCCCACTTACCAGTAACACAGGATGCGTTAATTCTAAGCTTTTTAAAAAATACAGCTTAATATTACTGACTGAACAAGTGTTTGATAATACTCTACCTAATAAAACAGTCAAGTGGCAGGAAACAAAACCATTAATGCTTTTTATAATGTATACTGACAACTTCTCACAGTTTGTTAAACATTAGGCAAATTTTATTAGGTAATATAATCTGTCATACTTTTTTCCCCCCAAAAAAGGACAATTATTATTATACTTTGAGATAAAATTATTAATTTCCTTCATGCATTTTAAAATATTTTGAACCACAATTACAAATGACATAATGAAGACATCAAGTTTTAATTTAGTTTTCCAGTAAATATTTCCACAAGCTTAGTGAACAGACATTTTTAAACACAAGAAATATTATACAATTTTTGAATATACGGTTTTATTAAAATGCATGAAAATCAAGAAACATTTGAAGAAATCACCTCATTTTTATGAAGTTTTGAGCTGAGGATAGGCGCAACATATTAAGAAATTTAAACAGACCACATAAGCATGCAGATTCTAAATAAGCTTCAGCTTTTAAAATCCTCTATTCCTATAATATTTTTTTGTGAAAGTTAATTGAAAACAAGTTTTCAGAAGCTCGTTCTACACATTTGCACATGAAATATTCTCAGATACTTTCAAGTTCCTCTAACTAAAAATCCGTGCAAAAAGTACAACATTAAAATATTACTTAATAGTTACAGCTACCAACGTAAAATTCACTGAAATCTTTTGCATTTAATAAGAGGAAGTTGTGGTAGTGGAATAATTCAGTGTGGCTACAAAGTTAAACTGAACTGCAGTTGCTATCCTTTATTCAGCTTTTCAATAAATTCTGTATTTTACTTTTCTGAAATCTGCAAGAGCCTACATACATAAGTATTGGAATAACAATTTTTTACCAAATATATCCCCACCATCAGAAGCTGACATTAAATATTCATTGCACTGAGAGATGTTGGCTGAACAGACACATTTGAAGTAAGACTGTTATATTTGCTTTTATGTAAATTTAAAACTCAAACCACTGATTTTTCACATAAAACGCATTTATATATTTCTCTCTCGCGCGCACACAACAACCCCCCCCCCCCCCCCCCCCCCCCAAGTTCATGAATAGGCAGATCAGCTCAAAATTAAAACCTTAGGGATTTATTTCCTCCCACACAGACAATTTCAGGTTAGTTCTCAAATTAAATAATTTTATCACTTACAACTTTAACCTCCATGTTACAGGTATGCGTTGTGCACATTCTAAAATAGTTTTAGAGGCAGCTCAGTATCAAATAAACGACATGAGCCACTAAACAATTTAAACTTCAGACAAAACTACTTCAACTCAGTGGGTTTAGGCACTGCATACAATAATAGAAAATCTTCATATAGAAGAGTTTAATATATCACTGAGCAAACATTTTACTGTTTCAGAAGCAGAATTTTGGAACTATATGGCCTTTTCAGATACATTTACATTGTTGCAAATCATGGTTAAAATCCCCACTTACTTGCTCCTCCTAGTGGAGGTTAATGAGATAGACAAACTATAGCTTTCATTCAGTAAGATAATACTTTCAGTACTGTATCCAAATATTTTGAATGAGCTTTCCTCTGCAGAAAGATCTATTCATTTTTTCACTTTAAATTTAGTCTGACATATGGCCAATTTAAAAGCTTTATGTAGATTTTTTTTTAGAATCATTTTTATTTTTCTACATGTTTTGGGCACAGACTTGTAGGCTATCTATACACAAACATAAGTGTGTGTGTGTGTGTGGGGGGGGGGAGTAAGTAAAGATTTTTAATCTCTAACCATGGTATGATTTAATAAATTATCGTCTCTGTGCCAATCTTTCAAATTACATCTTTACAGTTTAAATCTTGTAATTATCCATGTAACATGTCACTACCTTTTTTAAAATGAAGAATTAATCCAAATATTGGCTTTGGAAGATAGCGAAGTAATTAAATAAATTACACATTTACATAAAAGAAGCGTTTTCCATGGGACTCCTACAAGATAGGCTTTTTTTTCCCCAACTCAAAACCCTAGAGTCTAGAAATAAATTAGAGCAAATTGAAAATCACGAACAAATTTGTACTGTGCAATGAAAGGCTCATTTATGAGATGATGTGATCAGCTTTTAATATGCAGCATCATGAAGCTGCCATATTGACTCTGCTCTTGAATCTCAAAATAAATTTATGAGGAGCTGGGAAGTCATGCTGTAAAGCTACGTTAGCAAATTTTCCATAGTTGCAGCTGCAAGTATAATTTTGTCTTCACTGTAACATTTTAACAGAAGTACACAAGTTAGTTACTTTAAAAACAATGAAAGCATTAAAAATAATCCGTGGTTTACTGTAAAAATTTAGAAATTACTGTGTAATTTTACTTCCTATTTTATACACACAACTGAACTCTCCATCCCTACAGTAAATTAAATATTTAATTTTAAAATTAACCACAGAAGATTCAGGTAAGGAAAATGTTCTCTTCAACCCCTCATTGTGGAACTAAAGGTTAAAGGTGAGTCAAAGACGAACAAATGCATTTATCATTTGTTACTGTCTGACAACTGTAGTGAGGTTACTGGACCCCGGAAATTAATGTTGACAGGTGCAACTTCTCACTGAGTTTCTGAACACAGTACGGGCCAATGAAAACATGCCAAGCAGTGTACTGTGACTAACAGAACTCTGCTATAATCAACTTTGCACCGTCTGTCCCACTACCCAAACATGACCATTTTACAAAAAGGGCCTCTGACTGTGAGAGCCATACTACCCACTGCATGTCAAATCAATTTTAATTAATGCCAATAAACCTTCCCATCTGGTATCAAGGCCTTTTCACTTGGCCTTTCTCAAGAATTGTAGAACAGTTTTACATTCACTATACATAGAGCTGATTTAAGTCAGCTTCAGACTTTCTTGTCCAGAGTTGAACAAGCTACCTTTTATTGCACAGTGGGAAGAAGACAAATCATTAGTATCTAGGATACACTATCCATATAAAGCAAAGCTTTTTGTACTTTGTAAAGCGTTATACTTTTCCCAAATGCTAATGTGTCAAGTACATTTTAACCTAAAAAAATTAAGTTTGCCTTTTAGTGTGGAATTCAACTTTCTGTTTAGATAATTACACTGAGACCAATATTTTATAGTAAAATTGAAATTTTATTTGTTACTTATTTCTCATTGTAACTTTATATTATAAAAACCTGATCTTAAGGTGAATTGTAAAAGGTTGTTATTTTTTCACCTATGCAGCAGAGTGACCCTTTTGCAGAGAATTACTCAATGTGAATATAACAGAAGATGAATACCAAAGAATAGCAGTGGATTCAAAAGGAAAGGAAAAAGCATTTTGTTCAACCATTATCTCACATCCCATTGTTGGATATGTACAACATGCTTCAGTGGAGAAGACGACACTGCTGTTTTGCAAAAATGACGTGGAATACCAAAAGGTCTCTGTTTCGCACCCATCTTATTGGTCTGCTTTCTCTCGTGTTTCTTTTTGCTATGTTTCTGTTCTTTAATCATCATGACTGGCTGCCAGGCAGGGCTGGATTCAAAGAAAATCCTGTGGCTTACACTATTCGAGGATTTAGATCGACAAAAAGCGAGACAAACCACAGCTCTCTGAGGAATATTTGGAAGGATACAATCCCTCAGACTCTTAGGCCTCAGACAGTCACTAATTCCAACAACACTGACCTGTCACCACAAGGAGTAACTGGTTTAGAGAATACACTCAGTGCCAATGGAAGTATTTACAATGAGAAAGGTACTGGACATCCAACTTCATATCATTTTAAGTATATAATAAATGAGCCCGAAAAATGCCAGGAGAAGAGTCCTTTTCTAATACTACTCATAGCTGCAGAACCAGGCCAAGTGGAAGCTAGACAAGCTATTCGGCAAACGTGGGGTAATGAAAGCCTGGCACCGGGTATCCAAATTGTTCGCATTTTTTTGCTGGGCTTAAGCATTAAACTAAATGGATACCTCCAACGTGCCATACTGGAGGAAAGCAGACAATACCATGACGTTATTCAACAAGAATATTTAGACACTTATTATAACTTAACCATTAAAACTCTTATGGGGATGAACTGGGTTGCCACCTACTGTCCAAATGTTCCCTATGTTATGAAAACTGACAGTGATATGTTTGTCAATACTGAGTATTTAATACATAAGCTTCTGAAGCCAGAACTGCCTCCAAGGCACAAGTATTTTACAGGTTACCTAATGAGAGGGTATGCACCTAATAGGAACAAGGATAGCAAGTGGTATATGCCACCTGATCTGTATCCAAGTGAGCGTTACCCTGTATTCTGCTCAGGAACTGGTTATGTCTTTTCTGGAGATTTGGCAGAAAAGATATTTAAAGTCTCTTTAAGCATCAGACGCTTGCACTTAGAGGATGTATATGTGGGGATTTGTCTTGCCAAGTTGCGTATTGACCCTATGCCCCCACCCAATGAGTTTGTCTTCAATCACTGGCGAGTTTCTTATTCCAGCTGTAAATATAGCCACCTAATTACCTCCCATCAGTTCCAGCCTAGTGAACTGATCAAATACTGGAACCACTTACAACAAAATAAGCACAATGCCTGTGCCAATGCAGCAAAAGAAAAAGCTGGCAGGTATCGCCATCGTAAACTGCATTAAAAAGGACAATACTCCCTCTATAAAAGTATCCCATGTGCAATTTGTAAATATTGCTGAAAGCATGTACAGTGAAAACGGATGAGCTTAATGGGACAGTCTTTAGTTAAGCCCTCATCACATAATGGAGTTTGAAAATTATTTTTTTAATTTTAGAAGAGTATAATTCTTGAAGATAGTAATATTATGAAACTATAACCAAAAGGTTTTCCAAACAAATTTGAGGAAAAAAAGATGGTATACAAGGATTTTTCTGTGTTAATGTGCAATAATAAGCATGCACACTTTGGTGGTACACTTGCTATTTTATGTGCCAATAAAATATAATTGAGCATATTTTCCACACTAAATTATTAATTTTTTTTAAATGCACACACTGCTCTAATTCAAAAAATCCTCTCTCAGCCATTAATGATTTCATTCTGTTGTCTAGAACTGTTGTAAATAAAACTATCCATGACAAGTTAAGGACATTTTGTAAGTTTACAAAGAAGTTTTCTTCCCTAACTTCAGAACCATGTTAAAAAGTGATTACACAGCTGTTTCACAAGCAATAGGAGTTTAGTAATGTGACATTTACAATTTGAGAAGAAACTATCAATGCATTTTAAAGCACTGAGCACATACTTTACTACAGTAAGACAAACAAAACCCGCAGTTTAGAAGGCTACTATTTTGTGGTGTGACAGCTTGTAATGTGAACTGAGGTTTAGATTAAAGTTTAAATTGAGAAGTCACTGAAGGTTACTTCAAACTCTGAATTATATTTGGAGGATGACACCATAATCTCGGTGACAAAGAGCATCCTAGTCCTAATATACTACTCACCATGCAAGTCCTTTATATCTGCTATTGCATTCACTTTCTTTGAGGTAGTTAAAGGTGCATGAAAAATGCAAAACTCAGAACCTTTGATCTGGTCTCAAAAAATCTGGTCTCAAAAATGCTCCAATTTGTAGGGAGAAAGACTGCAGTTCCCCTCCCCTCTCAAAAATACTATTAACTAAGTGAAAATTGTCATTTGAGCAAAGTAAGCCAAAAATAATCTTTTCCACAAAGGTGGTATGGAAGTGATAATTTAGCAAAATTGACATTTCTGGATAGTAAGATGGTCAAAAAAAAATAAAAATAACACGAGTGCGATGAAAGTCACTCTTGTGTCCCACTGAAAGTGACAGGTAAAAATATAGATTTATTATATCTATAGGTTTCCACTCTACCACTGCACATATTTAGAAAGCTCATTTCCCAATAGGTTGCTGCCTACTAATGCTAGACATTCTAAGTCACTATTTGTTGTCACAGTGCAAGGTTTACAGCCATTTACCTTTGATTTAGTAGGAAACCATCCTGCAACCTCCAATAGTACCTTTATTGGGCCAAAAAAAAAATGCTTGATACATTTGGGTAATCGTTATATTATTTGATTCACTTTTATTATTTATTTTAATAAAAACAGACTACATCTATGGTCACTCAAACCTTCCTCTACAGGAAGGTTACTCAGAAGGTAGTGGTTAGTCAGCTCCTGCATTATTTAAGACTTCTCTGGTTTCCCCTAATCTTTATTGCACTGGGTTTTCAAACTATGTGAGGCACAGAGACTGCATTGATTTTTTGGTTGATCTTCAGGTAATAATGGAAAGAGATCATGAGTCCATACAGATACTGTTTACTCTTAGCAACCCTTGATATGACTGACCACAAGGCAAGTACTAGTAGTTATGAACAAGCTGCATTACAGTGGTTGTGTTTGTTCCTCCCAGGGAACACTGAGCTCTTGGGTAACATGAGCAATTTGATTTTAGAGGTCCTGCTGTGTTCTATCTCACCACCTTTCTGTATTCAATTTAACTACTCAGATGGTACCACAACCACAGTGTATGAGCATTTTCAAAGTATTAAACAGAACAATCTCTCTTCTTTCCAAGCCTGTAGGAAAAATTGCTTGACTAGTTTATGATATTTGCATGAGAGAGTGGGTATGCTGCTTGGATTAAGTGAAAGCTGCACTAAAGAAATAAATCTCATCTAGTTCTGAAAATGATGACGTCCATAGCCATTCCCTCTACATGTACATGAAGGTGACTGAGGGAAACAGACTTTGGGGCTGCTGCTTTACCACTGTGCTGATACCCATTTTTGGTTTTCCTTCAAATACAGATCCAACAGTTTGCTTTCCAGTTGATATTTGTCAGAGATAGCATTCTGGATGATAGCTAGACAAGATGGAAATAATGCTGCTGGTTATTGGGAAGACATCTGGAGAGATGGTTGGGGGCAGGTTAATCCAAGGGGTTAATAGCTAAACCTTATGTGGCTTGGGACTTAAACTGCAGGGTTTGGCAGCAAGGTATCCTGTAACAGACTCATCTTTATTTTAGGACAGGTTGCAACATCCATCACTGTAAGTGGCAGAGGATTTGTTAGCTATCAGGTGTGTGTGTGTGTGTGTGTGTGTGTGTGTGTGTGTGTGTGTGTGTGTGTGTGTGTGTGTGTGTGTGTGTGTGTGTGTGTGTGTGTGTGTGTGTGTGTGTGTGTGTGTGTGTGTGTGTCACTGCTTAGTTTTATAAGCCATATTGAGAGTCCATCAGAGTTTGTAAAAATTTGTATTAGTGCCTATGTGTAACTTGAAGGCACTTTATAAATAAAAAAATAAATATTTGGACTATAAACCAGATAGCCAGTCTACTGAAGTTTTTTGCCCCTGAACACTGTTCTCTTTTCCCTTGTTCAGAACCAACTTTAAGAAGTGAAGGGGGCCTTGTACACTGAAAGACTATTACAGGATGAAATAGTAAAATGTTTTCCCATTTAAAAAAAAATAAAAATTGCTTTCCATTTGTCTATGTTGTGTTTAGACACCACTTAGTTTCTGCTCACCCTAGTACAAAATAAGAAAGCATTAGTTCATGTTTAAAATAATGCAATAGCAATTTATGGTACAAATTCTTTACTCTTTTTTATTATTTTTCCACTTACAATATTCTCTTCACTAGAAGAAAACTATGTTTTGAGTTTTACATTGTCACCTTTCCAAACTAAGATGGACAGAAACTATATTTTTCATAAAAGTAGTGTGAGCATTTGTGGCTTAAGATAAAGAATCTGTTCTATGGTGTGTTCCTACAATACACATGTACCTACAGCTCAATATATACCTCAATTGCCAATGTTAAATGAAATATTTTCATTT
This sequence comes from Platysternon megacephalum, assembly GCA_003942145.1. Taxonomy (NCBI): domain Eukaryota; kingdom Metazoa; phylum Chordata; order Testudines; family Platysternidae; genus Platysternon; species Platysternon megacephalum. Next base: position 11,280,832 of record QXTE01000008.1, on the reverse strand, counting down.
ATCTGTTTTTTTGGTTGTAAGATGAGAAAAAGAACAAATGGAATCAAACTATAAAATGACAGTAATATTATCAGGTAGATATAAGGGAAGGGAATACAGTTAAGAGCAGTCTTAAAAGACGAGAACAAGGGGTCAATGGATTATCGTCAGGGAAATTTCATGATTTTTGGCTAACAGTTGATACTTCCTTGGCTAAAAAGAGATGTATATAAAATAACTATGTGTAATCCAGAAAGTAACTATTGAAAACAGGCATCATCTGACAATATATCTGTTCCCTGTGCATCTTCAGCTAAGTGAACGAGCTAGGTTCTTTTCCAGCTCAAACATCAATACCCTTCTCTGTGGAAAAACGAGGTCTTATGGCTAACAGCACGGGGTTGGGAGACAGGACCAATTCTGATAGATTTCCTGTGTGATCTTGGGCAAGTCTCATGACCTCTCTCTATCTCAGTTTCCACATGCAAAGTAAGAATAAAAATACTTCCCAGCCTCGAGTGGTGCTGTGGGGAGAAATTCAATGTCTGTAAGATGCTTTTGAGACTTAAGTGGAAGATACTACAGAAGAGCAAAATGTTCTTAACTAAGTTCAAAGTTATTAACTCAATTTTTCATGGCAGTTATGTATAGCACAACAAAAACATCCAACTTTCAGATCCTAGGTTGAAGGTGACATGCTGGTAAATAGTTCAGCATCCTACCTCAAGCATTGATCATATTTTCTCAGTGCATGTCTACACTACAGACTTAAGTCGACCTATGTTAGGTCCACTTACAGCCAGTCAGTGGCTGATGTTTACGCTACCTTCCTTCTGCCAGTGGTGTGCATCCTCACCAGGAGTGCTTCCACTGACTGAAGAGGGGCAGTGTGGGGGGCTGAAAGCCAGTGCAGCTTCCACTCAGTTCCCTGCTGGGATTGGGGGATGCAGCCGCCCGGGCGTCTCGCTTCCCTGATCAGGGAGCCAGTAGCAACAGGGCTCCAGCTTCCTGGCTTTCTTGTCAATGTCACAGCTCCAACATGGAGCCCTGAAATTGACAAGACAGCCAACTGCCCATGTAAGTAACAGTGTCTACACAGACACTGTGTTGCCCTAACTACACTGACATAAGCCCTATGCCTCTCATGGAGGTGGATTTATTATGTTGATGTAGTTGGGCACTTACATCATAATTAAGTAATTAGATTGACGTAAGCTGCCTTACATCAACCTACGTAGTGGAAACTAGGCCTTAGTAAACTTTAAACGTCCATCTGATATTGTGAGGAGGTAAACATGGAATCTCACATATTTTACAAGTTATATTTCAGAGTATATCATATATCCATACTAAACCAAGCATTATATTCCGGTATCCTTACTATTCTCTAAGCATTTTTATCTAAAAAAGTGTAAAAGCGCAGCTAAAAAAAAATCCCTACTCTGAAGGGTCTCTTTTTTTCTCCCCACCTATTTTCCTGATTTAACCCAGCACAAGCTTCAGACATATGCCAGTATGAAATAGTGGGAGAAACTAGCAATGAAACTAAAAATTTAGAGCCATAAGTAATCAAAAGTATGTGAACACTTAAGTGAAAGGAGAAGGTAATTCCCTTCAGCTATCTTAACGGTAAATACTAATGCATAGTTGAATCTATAACTCTCAATTATTTTTTTTTTTTAATGAATACAATAGTACATTTGCCAAACTCAGAAAACATTGCTTTTCTTAATTCTCCATTTTGATGTATGTCATGTACAATTATTTTATGCCTTTAAAAGAACAGCATATTTAGCCACAGGCTGAGTGAATGCAGGACAATTACAGTAATTCAAACTATGGTATCTTCCCTTAAATTTCACTGGGTGTAGATAGCCCACAGCGGATTTTACACGGATAGCGACTCAGAGACAACATCTTCCAAAACAGTCTATGTTATAACTGTTATGTGTTAATGCCTTGGAAGACTGAAGTGACTCAAGTCTGTAAGCCATAGTTTAAGAATGTAGTATTTACTGTACTATTGTAGGTCAGATCTTTGGTATTTCAGCTTCCTACCTCAACACTGATCATCAATATCTATTTTTGCCTGCTGAGCTATTAATATATGCGTCTAGCCAGCTGTACAATTATGTACAAAGGAGGCAAAGAGCAGGCAAGAATGCCACCTTTACTCTATATTCAAGGCAAAAATAAAGTCACAGGTGTAAGGAATAAAGATAGGTACTTAGGTCACCTCAGTTAAAAGAATATCTTGTTGTCAGGCTCCAAAGATGACATTGTCAGGCACTACAAATGAGGCAGCTAACCGAACACTATATTCAGGTTAAACAAATAGGACACATCTAATGTTAAAAAATTTTTTAAAAGGAGGACAAACTAGAAAACAATGTTTGAATCTATAGTTAGAAAGGCCTACATAGCTGTCCATTCTGAAAGAAATAAAGTACAAAGTAGGGGGTAGATCCATTTCTATGTCAAAATTTCAAGTCATTTCGCAATTACAAAGGCACGCTTTTAAAGAGCTGTACCTTGATCAGAGGGAATACTAGAGAAAGTGACATGAAAGCATATCAGGAGGTCACTAACTCCAGAGGTAATCTTTTCCATAGATGGCTGTCAGTGAATATTCAAAACAAAGGGAATGAAAAATAGATCCGATGATCTAAAATTTAAACAGTTTATTTACCATGAAATTATTAATTACTGTTCTTTTTTGATTAGTGCAGTAATAAATGAGAACTAACCTGGCTACAGAATGGCACTTTCTTTCACAGTTAAATGATTACAAAAGGATTCAGCTGAACATGGATATAGATGAAAACTACCATGTTGCCTTCCTGGTATTACCATGGCAACAGTTACAAGAGCTCTCTCCTAAGTATTTAAATCTGACAGTTTCACAGTAACACTAACAGAATGATGGTGATGCTGTATTTTGCTTTATTAGCTAACTGCTCAAATCACAGAATATTAACTATTTTCTTCATACTTTTCAAAAACTAACTCTTGGTCAGAGTACTCTGAATGAGACTGTAAACTTGAATGACTTACCATATATACCCGTTCATTAGCCTGTTCGTTTATAAGCTGACCCCCCAAGATGGATAGGTAAAAACAGCAAAAACTGTATGACCCTTTCATAAGTCGACCCTATATTTCAGGGGTTGGCAAACTTTGGCTCCTGGCCCGTTAGGGTAAGCCGCTAGCAGGCCTGGACATTTTGCTTACCTGGCGCGTTCACAGGCACAGAGCCCCTCAGCTCCCAGTGGCCGTGGTTTGCCGTTCCCAGCCAATGGAAGCTGCAGGAAGAGGCGCCACTTCCCGCAGCTCCCATTGGCTGGGAACGGCAAACTGCGGCCACAGAGAGCTGAGGGGCTCTGTGCCTGCAGACGCTCCAGGTAAACAAAACGACAATGTATTAGATATTCAATGCAATGATTCCATAGAGTTTATCATCAAATTTTGGTGTAGACCCGTTTATAAGCCGACCCCCGCTCTTTGAGGTGTCACTTTTTTACCAAAAATATTCAGCTTATGAACGAGTTTATACAGTATCTTAAAATAAATAAAATAAATAAAAAAAAGTCCCTCCAGCATAAGAAACACTCATCGCTATGCCTTTATGTAGTCTCAAAGATTCCACCTAAACCACTTATGTTAAGCTTCATTGGTGTAAAGTTAAAGTCAATACAGCTAAAATCTTTGATAGATTTTCTCTCAAAGGGTTACATTCTTGGAATAACTGGTCAAGAAAGTAATATAAGTATGTTTGAGAAAAGGGGTTGTCTGTCTAAATAGAGAACAGAATTTCTGTGTATACCAGGGCAGATAAAAATCAATTTTAAAAAAAAATCTGATTTTTTAAAATTTAAAATCTGATTTATTTTTTTTAATAAAATTCTTTTTGGAGGAAAAACCTATCTAAAGATAGTTTTAATTAAGATACATTATAGCTCAAAGATATCTCATCATGGAATAGGGATTATAAATTCTAATTCTATAGTATGAGAATATATTCATGTAATGTTTAAGAAAATGTAAATGAGTTCCAATAGTTCATGGATTAGGGACCCAATCTTATGGGATTCCAGGGGCTTCTGTATAGATTTAGGTTATTCTTTCTATCTACCCAATGGGACTCAGTGCTCAGTCGAGAAGATACCATCAGAGATGCTTAGTTTTGCAGTCCCCAAACTGTGGATTTGTGTCTCCAGAGATAACATGCTTGTTAACAGCAAAAATGTTTTTAACTAACTAAATACATAATATATAGAGGTGAGAAATAACAGACCTCAACCCTATTGTCCCTCGGCAAATTTGTGTAGACAGAGTCAATCCCTTACCTCTCTTTAAAAGTGCAAAGTTTCAAAAAGTTCAATGAATAGAAGATTGTTGGGGGCAGAATAGATCTGGACAAGAAGTCTGGAGATAAATGTGAGAATGGAGGGACAGGCAGTATAAACGAAAGTGAAACTGTTTGAGCAGCATATTCCAGAAGTCTTGAGGTCTTTCTGAGTATAGCCTTTATTGATTTGAGATCTACCATACCATTCTCTCACTAGAAGGGAAAACCTATAATGGCAGCAGGCCATAATAAAGACCCAGTTTGGGAATAAGAACCATGATGTTTTAAAGAAAAGTCATACCAGTGAACTGGTGGAAGTCACTTAAGCACTTGGATTCAGAGACTGTTGAAGTGATACTTCTGCCAGTGTAGAAAGAATATTTTCTTCCTTTGGACTAATTCAATACAAATTGAGAAATCGCTTGGGACCTGAAAAAGCAGGAAACCTTATTTTTCTTTTCCAGATTATGAACAAACAGGAAAATGAAGGTGAAGATGACGGAGTTATCTGCAGAAGCCAATATTTTAGGTTTCTCATGTTGACCTGGCTGACGTAGTCAATTTAGTTTTTATTTTTTTTAAATATATTTAATTTAACTATTTTAGTTTAAAACAATTTTAACAAAAACAAACCTGATTTTAAAAAACTTTAACGATTAACTAAAATCAAAAATCCATATGCTTGTTTTGTTAAAATATTATATGTTTGCTGTTGAAGAAAAAAATCCAGAATACATAACGTTGTTTTAGTTAAATAAAACAATTTAAATGTCTGTCTGGTGATGTTCTCCTCCTAATATAGCATGGCAAGAAAATCCTCCAAATGTTAATGATTAATCTCTTGAATTGGAGATAGTTCACCTCCCAATGACTTCATAAATATCTGCTTCAATTACCTTTGGTGAATGAAATAACTAAACAATCCTTCATTTTCTGATATAGCTGTAAAATTAATCTGAAAAGTTTTCAAAATAAATCACTTAAAAAAATGTAGTGTGTACCTTCTAATAATGAAACCTACATCAATCTCTGAGTTGTGAAGAATATGTAGTAAAGTTATAACAACCAACAAGAATGCACTTTTATGTAAAAATCCATGATTAAATCAAGTCTTCTTGACTAGTGATTTACCTTGAAAAAAATTACTTGAGAGAGCAACAGGATAGACCCACAATCTTTTCCAATCTTGAACTGTATGCACACTACCATTTTCATCAAGTTGTAGGCAATCTTAACTCACTGGGTACATGAAAGTATATTAAAGACAAGTGCATAAATTGACATAATTTAAACACTTCCACCTTCAAGAAAAAGCAAATCTTCAAAATGTTTCACACCTACAACAGCGCAACAGATTAAATAAGTATTCTAGCATTTATTTTGTCTTTAATCATAAAGTATAGGATATTTCAGTGGTCAATTGTCAACAAGACACTATTTACTATGTATACTAAAAAGAAAAAACTAATATTTCCAATAACTAAGCAATTCTCTAAATAGTGATTATAGATACCTGAAACTGAACTGCACCGTAGCCACAAAAACTATTAGAAGCTTGCAAGAAAGTAATACATTTCATTTTGCCAACACAAAAGATCATCAACGAGTTAAGTATCCGCTCCTGTTAACACTTTTCAAAATGTCATACTAGGTTACAAATCGGTATGATGCCTTGTTTCATAAAACCACTAAATCCCCCAGCTCTTCTTTTAAAAAACAGCTCTTCTTGTGAAAATGCCGTGCTCCCGTGCCTCAGTATGCTTCAGGCTTTAAACAACAAAAACTCTGACACACACACACACACACACACACAAAAAGGCTTTGCTAATAAAATGCTGAATATCTCTGCCCACAGGAAAACACATTTTGCTGAACTGTTTTAATTAAATATTTCATATGAGCAGCATTTGAGGAAGTGGGGTTGTAAGAAACACATTTGAGAAAGAGAGAGATTCTATTCCCCTTGTATGATTTCCAGGCAGCACATATCGCCTCCAATACAGATGTGAACTTTGGGATATGAAATAAGCCTCAGCATTAACAGCCACTGTAACTACAGTTCACAGGCAGTATAGCATAGTAAAGCAAGACAGAACCACTGTGGAAATAGCCATCTGAGAGTCACTCTAAAATTTTATGTCAACTGTTAGTACTTCCATTTAATGCAAATGCCAGTCTTCTTACAGGCATCCCTCTAAAGTCCACCTAGACACTGATTTTTGTAGACAGAAAATTTCAACTCAATTATCTAACCTTGTGGAAAAACTAATTTACCCCTTTATCATCTTTGAATAATGTAAAGCATTTGTGTTCTTATAAATTGTTCTTTTATGTACAAGAAGGTAGCATTTTTATGTTCCAATAATTTAATGGAACAAGGATATAGTTCAGATGTGCTCTTAACATTACTTAATTCAGACACCAAACTAAGTCAGGGGTTCTCAAACTTCATTGCACCATGACCCCCCTTCTGACAATGAAGTTACTACATGACCCATTGGGGGGGCGGAGCCCGAGCCCTGATACCCTGGGTGGGATAAAAGGGAGCCGCAGGCCAAGCCCTGACAGCTTGGGTGGGGGGGAAAGGAGGTTGTAGCCCAAGTCCCATTGCCCCAGATGCGGGTGCAGGTGGGGGTGGAGCTCAGGCTTCAGCTTCAGCCCTGGGTTCCAGCAAGTATGCTGTCCCTGGCAACTCCATTAAAATGGAGTCGCGACCCACTTTGGGGTCCCAACTCACAGTTTGAGAACCACTATGAGTCAATATCAAATATACAACTGATGGGACAACTAACACACCTGGTGCTGAAAAAGCAAATTCTAAAGCCTATTTTGTAAACACATGGATACATATAAAATTTAAAGTTGCTCTTGAAATAATAGATACATCTAACAGTAAATATTCTCTAATAATTCTGCATTAATGTCAACAGGACTTCTCAGTATTTTTTAATTAGATAGATTTTAAAGTGTATACAAAAGATACATTTTACTATTTCACCACATCCAAAAAACACAAAAGAAATTAAAAAATGATTCTTCTGTTTTAGAAGTTTATCTATTAAATATTCGGAGTTTAAAAGTTAACTCTTTTCTTCCCTGCCTTCTCAAAATATGATCATGGATTGATAATTACAGAGTATGGTCACAAATCTATGAAAGCATAATTCAATATTGGTGCTCTCAATCACAAAAGATAAGACTCATGTCATTTGTTCAAGTTTAAAAGACACAAAAGTTTCCATCTATTTTTAACATTTAGACTTTTCAGTAATGGGTGAATCACTTTTCTTCCTTTCACAGACAATCTGCTTTCTGCATCCAATAAGATGTGATTTTCTGTCTAGTCAACTGTGAAGATTGATGTTGCAAAGAAACCTGTTATGTCCAACTTTCATTAACGTTAGTAACTAAAATCAAGGTAAGGAAATGAGAGCTCAATTAAAAATAGCAGGATTTAAATCTGAGTAAAGAATAAGTATTGTCATGTTCATTATCCACATACCAGATGGGACTACCATCATATTTTTTTTTCTTTAAAGCATTACCTCACTTCCTACTCCTACAGCCAAATGACTACAGTGATTTATTGTCTGAATTTCGCACTACTAGAGCAGAATGGAAAAACTAGCAATAAAATGTATGATCGCAAGAAACTATTTCTTCCCCATCTTTCCTTCTGTTCATCTAAAAAACCTGCGCACACTTGGTAATTATATAAAGTGTATATTGTGACAAGATGGCCGATGTTGGTATGATGGGTCCCGTGCTTTTCTTGGCGGGGGGCTAAGATGCCACCCCTTGCCCCCGGGGAACCGAGGGCCCCGATAGTGGCCCGGGAAGGTGGTAGAGGAGGGAAATGGGGGAGAGGTCTGGGTTTGCTCCTCACTCTGAGCCCCAGACCCGCTCAACCCCTGCGGGTTTCTTACCCTCTTCTCCCTTAGGTGGGGTTACCCTCGGTCCTTAGACACTGGGGGAGGGAGTCTCCCTGCTCTGCTGGGGCAGGGTCTCCCTTACTTCAGTTCTCTGGTCTTTCAAGTCTCACAACACACCTTCCAAGCTCCAGTCCTCTCTCCTTCCTCGCACACCCTGTCAGCCTGAAGCAGGGGGTTTCCTAAGGTTCCTGCCAGGGCCTTAATTGACTACAGGTGCTTCAATTAACCTGTAGCAACCCTCCCTAGTCTACAGGGAACCATGCCTTAATTAGCCTAGGTCTTATATATCAACTACTTATATATCTACCACTGCTCCCTGGCCTCCTGTATCACAATATTCATGTCTTCCAGAGAAGTCTTAAAACCAAGCATTTTTGAAAAATTGTGTTGTATAAAAAACTTCTCATGACAGCCAAATAATATAGTTATACCTATACTTCAGCACTTCTAATTCTGTACAAGAAAGGAATCTGTCATAATTCTAATATTAAGCATTTTCCATTAAGAAAATTATTCTACATCACCCTTCTCCTATCTTGCCATGGTTTAAATCAAAAGCTTGGTTTACACCAGCAACTTATGCCAGTATAACGACGTCACTTGGAGTATGGAAAATCATCACCCCGGAGTGACGCAGTCAAACTGACCCAACTCCTAGTGGGAGCCATGTTGATTGGAAGGCTTCTCTCATCGACATACCAACCGCCTCTTAGGGAGCTGGACTACCTACCGCAACGGTGTAAACAAGCCCAAAGGCATATGAACACACCCACACACCCATAAACAAAATATATACACACATTGCATATACACAAGCCTTTGTACCACTGAGAACCAACAGGGTCCAGGACTCACTTCTAGAGTGAGAGAGATGGTTGCATTGCATTTGCTGCACCATTGAGGATGCACTGAGATTTGCACTTAAAGAATAAATAATATAATACATCCTCTACTGAGAATTTTCAATTAAATCTTAATTAGCTTATGAATTGAGCACATTTTAAAGTAACTGCTTCTTGAATTTTGGTAAGTCTAATTCTTTCAGTACCCTTCCAACAAAGAAATTCATTAAGTTTCAGAGCTGAAAACTAACTCAATTAGAGACATTTGCAAAACCAGAGGCCTTTTCAGTGGGATTTTAGCCACCAAAATAGCTGTGCCAATGCAAACCCGTAAGCTAGAAACCATTTACACTGGTGCAGTGCAATTTACACATGTGCAGCTTACCTCAGTTTCAAACTGAGATAAATTGTACCAGTATAAATACCAGCTACACTAGTAGCTGAAGTCCCAATGCAGACAACGCCTAAAACATGGGCTGTATCTCCAATTCATTATGTGCACATTTTTAATGAATACTAGTGGTCAACAATTTCTACTAATGTGTTCTATGTGGTGCAATTTTTTTTGCCAAATATATTTTACAATTAACATCAATGATTGTCAAATTTTTGGTCTTGGTGTTTTGGGGTTTTTTTTTGGTATTTTTAAATAGAGAATGGGATCCACAAGATATTTCTGTAGAATAATTGCAAACTGGAAGCAAACACAGAAGTGTTCATCGAAAGGACTGTCTTACAGCTCAGCCTGTTAAGTGATTCAGTTGTCTTCTGGACATTGGGAAGTCTACTGGAGTGGAGTTCCCCTCCTCTGGCCTTCACACAAACTTCTTGCCCACTTTCCCACTCCCCCCTCCATAGCTACTCCCTCCCCCACCAACTAACCCTTTCACAGTCCAATACCCCCTAATCCATTTTCTACTGGAAAACCACAAAAACTGTATACCTAAAAAGTATGTGCTTATAACTTTTGCAAGTTAAAAACATTTTAGAGTATAAAAAATTAAATATTTTCCAAAGAGACTTAATTTGTCTTAAGACAGCAAAAAACAAAACCAAAAAACCCCACACAAACCAGATGAATACAATCTCTTCCCTCTTTTCTGCAGGTTTCCTGCCTAAAAGATTCCTAGCTCGTCTCCTTCTCTCGTCCCTAGAGACATTCTGATACACACACACACACTTTTTTTTGACATATCCATTCAGAACACACAGGCAGTCTAAGTATTTCTGATGAAGTCCATCCTACAGCTCTCAAATTTTTGATGTCATAAAGGCATCTAACATTTCTACAACTGACAACCCCTACAGAATAGCTACATAACAAGCAGGACTCTCTTAGATTGTATCAGAGACTTATCAAATTCCAGACTACCGTGTCTTCTTAAAATTACAATAACTCCTCACTTAAAGTCATGCCGATTAACGTTGTTTCGTTGCTTGTCAATTAGAGAACATGCTCATTTAAAGTTGCGCAATGCTCCCTTATAACGTTGTTTGGCAGCTGCCTGCTTTGTCCATTGCTTGCAGAAAGAGCAGACCATTGGAGCTAACTGGTGGGGGCTTGGAACCAGGGTGGACTGGCAGCTCCCCTAAGTTCCCTGTGCGGCAGTCTCCCAGCAGGCTATCAATTGCCAGGCAGTTCAGCTGTGCCTCCCCACACTGCCATGTGCTGCGCCTGCCCTCTGCCTTGGAGCTGCGCCCGGGAGCCTCCTGCTTGCTGTACAAGGGGGGAGAGAAGAGAGGGGCTAATGTCAGGGTGTCCCCCTCCCCCCCTGCTTACCCCATCTCCATAGAGCAGGGGGGAGACACGACAGGGCTCAGGACAGAGGGAGCTTGCTGGCAGCAGGGGCTGTCTCAACTTGCTGATCTACTTAAAAAGGCAATGTACTTAGAGTGGGGTCAGCGTACTTAAAGGGGCAATGCACATCTCTCTCTCTCACACAGACACAGGTGAAAGTCTGTCTGCCATGCTGTCTCCCCTCCCTCCATTTGTGCTGCCTTGTAGAGTGTGAGGCTACATTAACAACAATGTGTTAACCCTTGAGGGCTCAGCTGTTCTAGTTCATCATTTAGCAGTAAGGCATTCCCCGGGAAATATCCCACCCTCTTCCACCTTCTGACTTCACCACCTCAACCAAGCTTCACAATCATCATTGCTGTGTACAGTATTAAATTGTTTGTTTAAAACTTATACTGTGTGTGTGTGTGTGTGTGTGTGTGTGTGTGTGTGTGTGTGTGTGTGTGTGTGTGTGTGTGTGTGTGTGTATAAAATTAATTATAATTTCCCTGGAACCTTACCCCCCTGCCCCCCATTTACATTAATTCTTATGGGGAAATTGCATTCGCTTAACATCGTTTTGCTTAAAGTCTCACTTTTCAGGAACATAACTACAACGTTAAGCGAGGAGTTACTATACTTCAGGTAAGGTCAACTGGACTTGGTTTGTTTTAATTCACTCGTACTGTATCAATGACTTAAGTGTATTGAAATTTTAGTCTAATGAGCCAATATGCATTAAAATATTTACATACTTGAACAGTTCTTAATTATTCTGTAAGATGTATATGAAGTAGTAATCACCACATTAAGTTAGCATATATTATATTAAATGAAAAAATAAACAAACCAGTGTTGCAACTCCAGTGAGGACAGCAATATTACCTAGGAGGTTAGCATTAGGGACAAGGAATAAAATGAGATTCAGCCTAGTAAAATGCTATCCAGTACATCTGGGAAAAATAACCCAAATATTCAGTGGAGAGAGGTACAAAGCAGTTACACATAAGAGACTTATAAGAGCCACCATCATGTTTACTAGGGGAAGTCCCACTGCTTGAGACTATAAAACTATCCCACACAAGGCATTCAAGAATATCCTGTAGGGAACAATCCTGCATTGGCAGACAGTCTAAAATGACTTACTGTAATAGGTCTTTTCCGTCTCTAATTCCTACAATTCCATGATCTAATTCAATGTTTAATTCCCAAGAAACATTCCTCTTATTAATCTAATCCTTAAATGGTATAAATATATATATAAAGTCTCGACTTGGTTTCATTCATTTGTAAAAATAGGACAGTCTCCCATTAGCATTGAACAATGGGAATAAAAACGTGAAGGAACCAAGCATACCCAAAATGTAACAGCAACAAATCCCTAAAAATACAAAGTAGATTGAAAAAATGTCATGGACGTTTTTTCAAAATACATACAGCACAATATTTGGGTTGATAAACAGAAGGCCCTATTATTTGGTAAGTTATAAATGAAGATTGAACTAGCCATGAAAACCAGAAGAGTTTGAATTCCACACTTTGGGAAACGTGGACTCCACAGTCTAATGATTTACAGCATAGGATGAAGAGTTGAAATACCTGAATTCAATTTCTGGGTATGGCATGGATTAAATGTGTGAACTTGAGCACGCTGCATAACCTCTGTTGCCCCCACCTGAGAAATGGGGATAATATTCACCTCTCTCAGGCTACTCTAAAGCTTAATTTTTAATGTTTGTAACTGTTTCGGAAGTCTTGGCTGAAAAATTCTATTTGGAAAATGGGTCTGCATCAATGTTATTAAGAGTAAATTACACCAGAAGCGGATGTCTAACTTTCCATTATAAAAGACTATAACTTTCTCTGAGAAGCTAACGCCTTCATTGTTTGTAGCAGTACTATGAAATCTGGCAGTGAGAAAAAGCCCTTGAACTAGAGAATTCTGTTTTCTAAGTTCCACGAAATTCCAGTCAGGTTTACTCAAGTTATAAAACCATTAAAAGTCGCCATTTCGTTTTTCTCAACTGTGTTCCTGAGGAAATTTTGGCAGCCTTCCAAATAACTGACCCTGAACATTCTAAAGAGCTAGACCTGCCAACAAAGCAGCAGCAGCACTGTCAGCTCACAGTGCACTGGGAATACCTGGGAACTGCTGAAGCAACTATAGTGGGGATATGGAGGTGGGTGAGAGAGAGAACTAGGTCAGGTCCTCATACTTCAGACCTAGCATATGGCTCCCAAATCCCATCCTACTCTCTGGGAACAACACATGGCGAAGTATGCCCCCCACCTCGCCCGGGGCAAGGGAGAGCGCAAGAGCTGGGCCAGGCTCCCTGTGAACACCTTTGAAAACCCTGGAGGAGTGGGATAACAGCCTTCTCCTGCTGTCTGCTATGTAGCTGACCCTGTAGCTTAGAGTTCAGAGTTCAATTTCTTCTGGAAGATGTGCGATGGGGATTATTACAGTTGTGCATTTGATTTACCTCTTAAAAAAACAGGGGGGAAAAGCCTAGGAAAGTTAGGAACTGTCAGATTTATGTTTGCTCTTGCAACCATAATTCCATCCCCTTGGGTATATGCATTATTGGGCAGTTGAATTATATTTTTTCCATACGACTCGCATTCAGTGCACAGGTTGGATGAAAAGGGGGTAGAATAAAAGCAGTATTGGCAACTATGAACCTGGCACTTCCTAACTTGGAGTCCCATTGTGCTGGATGCTAAACAATCATGCCAGTGCAGCGTTATTTGTACTATAAAGAGGCATCTAGATATGAGGTCCCACAATAGCATGTATTGGTGACATTAGTGAGGAGGCAAACCCCAGTCAGGCAGTGGCTAGTCACTTGTTTTAATAAAAAAAAGTTAGCCAGTCCAGCATGTCTACACATCCACCCAGTGACTTCAAGTTAATGTCTCTGATTAATACCATGTGATCTTGCAATCTGAAATGAACCCTGGGTTTTTGTACTGACCAGAGCATAAAATGAGCAAAATGAACACGAGTTGCACATACTGTGAATAAATGACAGAACACTGAACACTCACTCGGGAACAGGGTAAGTAGGAAAGGCATATGTGAAAGTTCATGGTTTCCAGTTTTATGTTATGAAATCTGTATATGCTTAATGGGGTCTTTCACGGTCTACTATGCCATAGATTGCACCATCCTTCTTGTATTAAGGAGAGAGGGTGGGGCACCTCAGTGTCTGTCTTTAAACAGAAGAGCTACTAAGAACCATCAACAATTGAATAACCTTGCCCTAGCAGGACAATGGAGACTACTTTCTAAACACTTAACCTGTTAAGAAGTTGTCTACATTTACAGTGCTGCAGCTTCTCCGGGTATAAGTACTCCACCTTCCCAAAAGGCAGTAGCTACATCAACAGGAGAAGCCCTCCCATGGACATAGTGCTGTCCACACCAGGAGCTCGGTCAATATAACTCTGTCACTTAGGCCGTGGCTACACTCGAAACTTCAAAGCGCTGCCGCAGGAGGGCTCCCGTGGCAGCGCTTTGAAGTGCGAGTGTGGTCGCGTGCCACCGCTGGAAGAGCTCTCCCAGCGCTGCAGGTACTCCACCTCCACGAGGGGTGGAGGCAAAGTTTACACTGGTGCTTTACAGCGCTGTAACTTGCTGCACTCGGGGGTGTTTTTTCACATAAATTTGTAGTGCAGACCAGGGCTAAGGGTATGTTTACACTGGAAACTTTAGCGCTGGGAGGGGATTGGTTCCCAGTGCTCGGAGCCTGTCTACACTAGCGCTTTAAAGCGCTCAGACTTGCTGCGCTCGGGGGGGCAGGGGGAGTGATTTTTCACACCCCTGAGCCAGCAAGTTAGAGTGCTATAAAATGTAAGTGTAGACAAGCCCTAAGACTCTTAGCACCTGTAACGAACAAGAGGGCAGCTGCAGCCCATACAGGATTAGTGAGTGAAATAGCCCCAAACAGAAAGGACATTTTGGCTGCCATAGCTTATAGAGGGTCAGAGAGTAGAAAAGGACAAGGAAAAACAAGATGTTCAAATGCTTTTAAGAGACTCTCTAGCATAGGGAGACCAGACCAGAATCAGAAGAGAAGGCTGGGCAGGATAAGAGGAGGCTGTCAGGATGAGAGGGCGTGCCAAGAATCCTGGACTCTCTGGAAGGACACTGACTCCAAGACCCAAAATCAGCTCTCAAGCGGGATGAGGAAACTCAGCGATGGCCTTGCCCACAGGTTTGTTATTTTTCCATAGATCTATATATTTTTTGTGCTTTGTCTCTGAGAAAAGGTATGGTTTGTAAGTACCTTCAGAAAGTCAGTGCCTTACTGTAAAATGGAGTGTCTACTGGGATGGAGCTCTGGGGAGGTCATACTTAAGCTAATGAGAGATTTTGGGAGGTCAGCACTGGTCTTGGAGTCTAGGGCAGCTGGACCTTAGGGTTCCACACACCATGAAGAGGTACGAGCATTATATTCTGTACTGTGTGAGTGTGCCTGAAACACCAGACTCAAAGACAGTGTCTGGACACTGCTCAGACTCAGCAGGTTTAAAAGCACATGTGACCCAAATTATTGGTCACTTACAGCATCCTGGAGACCATCCACAAGTAGGAGCTCAGCCAGGGCTGTACCAGCATACACAAGAGGAACAACACTAAAAGAAAAATCTATCGAGAAAGACCTGGAAAAGAAATTGATACACAGACTCAGACTAAATATATAGAAAAAGCCTATTTAGAAAATCCATCTAATGAAGCACTATCAGAGTAAAATGATTATAAAACAAAATACAATCTACAGTAACAAGCCTAAATTTACACTAATGTAAAACAAATTCACTATGGACTGAGCAGTAAAACGAGTAAACAATATGGAAAACAGAAGAAGGAAGAAAAAAGACAAACATCATACTGTTCAAAAGAGAAAACAGGAGCTTTAAAAACTCAGAAAACTTTAATCTTCATTCTACAAAAAACAATTACAGAAGATTTTTTGGAGGACAGCAGGCCATATGGAGAGACAATATTTTGGGAATGTAAATGGCTCCAACCCTCTTTAGGTTGGCCATTGAAACACCATCCAGCCACTTACGGACGCGAGAGAACACACTTTGTTTCCCTTTCCTCCAAATTCAATTCAGCCGACAGATAACGGCTTTGAATTTGACTAAAGAAAAATGATTTTACATCAACAAAAAAATTTTCAGTTGCATTTGTCACAGAATACTAGTAACAACAAACCCCTTTTTTAAAGATTTAAATTACTAGTGGGAGAAAGCAGTAAGTGTTCTACATCTGGGCAACTCTAGTTGAGAACACAGCAAGCTCTGTCAGCCAAGCACAAGAGTCGGTAGTTATGTTTTCTCACAAAACTTAACAGTATATTACTGAAATAAAAGTGTGACTGTTTAGACATTTGGCATATGATGTAGGATTATCAATGTATCTGCATACAGAGAACACATTTCAATATGGTATATATAGGAGTTTGCTTAATGATGAAGTGGAATTTTCAAACAAGATGCAGAAAGCATTAGAAAGTTTATGTGAAGAAACCATGAAGTGTTAAGTACCAGTAAAATAAAATAGTGTTAATTCGTTGAAGTCTCAACATAATCTCACATATATTTTCTTAAATATATACATAGCCATAACTGAGAAGGCCTTCACAAACATTTGTATACTAACCACCTCTGTTTAATAAGGGTAAGAAATTCTTGACTTGCTCATTTGGAATACAAGATGAGTATCAACTATTTCTATTACCTGATGCATTTACACTTGACATAAACAGTAAACAGTTTTCTGGATCTTGTCCAACATTTCCATTTAAGAAACAAATATATTTTACAACCTATTAAGATGTATTCTCAGCATGCAGATTTTTTTAAATTATACACATTATAATGACCATATGGAATTACTATTCATATGTGAATTAATTTAACATTGAAGTTAAGGGCAGGTAGCCTTAAAGAGCATAAAGTAAAGACCCCAAACAAGATGCTATCAAATGAAAAAAAGATAGGAAAGGAGTCTGCTGGAATGAAAGAACATATCCAAAATTCAGCCTAGGGCACCTTCTGACCTTACACTGGCCTGACTGCATTTCTGTTAGGCAGTGCAAATATACACGCATATGAAATCTGGCCTTGATAAATCCTTATTATGTACCAAAATCATAGTGGGAGAAGATTTCTGAAGGGGCTTTCCTTTCATGCAATTTGCACCTATTAACTTGTACTCTTTTGAATGACAGGTACTTGAGTATTGTGCCTGTAAATCCAATTGAGGCAGTTAATTGTGCAAGTATTCTCATTTGCAGGTTTAAATTTTAAAGGTGAAATATGTAAAAACTGGAAGAAATTCTTGGAAAAGACCAGTCTTTTAAGCAGGCTGAAAATAAGGCAATATGCTGAATAAGTTTGAGATTTATTGTTATCTATCATTTTTACTGCTTTAATACACGTGATCTTCTGTAAGTCTTTCTGTCCAAGTCTAGACACATTTGGAACTTTTTTCCAGGCAGTAAAGCATAAAGTGAGATTTTCAGGATCTGAAATTCTTTAAGTTATACTGTACTGTAACAGCATGTAACACCACACTAAATTACAAGGTAATTTATATGCCTACATGAGGTAACTATATATATTATCAGCAATTAGTTAAATTAACTAGAACACAAGCAATAGAATATTAGGAACAAAGTGTATTATAAAGCACATTTTGCCCAGAAGTATTCCACTGAGTTTTATAAATAAAAATAGAAACAGAACATGTTAAACAACTCATTTTCTTAAGACATAACTAGATTGACAACACTCTTTAATGCTGCAATTTGTCTGCCCAATAGCCAATAGCTCCCCAACGTTAACTAGCAAAGAGGATTAAAATGAACTGAAATGCAGTGCATGCTCCAGATTCCTTGCTCTAGACCAGGGGTCGGCAACCTTTCAGAAGTGGTGTGCCGAGTCTTCATTTATTCACTCTAATTTAAGGTTCCGCGTGCCAGTAATACATTTGAACGTTTTTACAAGGTCTCTTTCTAGAAGTCTATAATATATAACTAAACTATTGTTGTATGTAAAGTAAATAAGGTTTTTAAAATGTTTAAGAAGCTTCATTTAAAATTAAATTAAAATGCAGAGCCCCCCGGACCGGTGGCCAGGACCCGGGCAGTGTGAGTGCCACTGAAAATCAGCTCGCGTGCCGCCTTCGGCACACGTGCCATAGGTTGCCTACCCCTGCTCTAGACTATACAGGGAGGGAGACTTGTGTTTAAAAGAAAGAAGAAAAATTAGTAATTAAGGAGTGGATCAAAATTCAAAAATAATAAAACTACTTTGACAGTTATCTCAGTAAGTAGTGGTTTCTAGGAATGTTCTTACAGTTTAAAGTCCTCCACAGCACATATCACTAACACTTTGTCAGCTATACTGAAGTTCCCCTTAGACCAGTCATTTTACATGAATGTTAAAGAGTATTTGTATCTTATGAATAGGGCGCTACCAAATTCATGGTCCATTTTGGTCAATTTCATGGTGATGGGATTTTTAAAAAATTGTAAATTTCATGCTTCCGGATATTTAAATTTGAAATTTCACAGTATTGTAAGCATGGGTCCCAATCGTGGGCGGGTGGGGGAGAAGATTGCAAGGCTATTATAGGGGGGGGTCGTGGTAATGCCACCGTTACTTCTGCGCAGCTGCTAGCTACGGTGCCGCCTCTAGAGCTGGGCATCCAGAGAGCAGCGGCTGCAGGCCAGGTGCCCAGCTCTAAAGGCAACGCCTCTGCCAGGAGTAGCGCAGAAGCAAGGGTGGTATGGTATTGTCACCCTCACTTCTGCTGGCTACTGATAGGGGCGCAGAAGTAAAAGTGGCAATACCACATCATGCCACCCTTACTTCTGCACTGCTGCTGGCAGTGACGCTGCCTTTAGAGATGTGCACCTGGCATGAAATGGGGAGGGGAGCATATCCTGAAACAAATGAGTTTCAAGTAATAATAAGATGAGAGAATGAGATACTTCAATATGTAACTCATTTCTGCCCATTATACACTTACTGTTTTGTAAAACAGAACCATCTTGTCTATTCTACTCATATTAAAATAGGACAGTTATCCATACGGTAACAAACCACTCCATAAGAGCCAGAGAGAAGGCTCTTCACAGCCTCTGGGAACAGATACTCCATTTTGCACACTTCCCCTTCAACATTACTGGTTCTTCACAAGACCAGAGCTTCAGAAGCCTTCACAAGTTCAAGCTATAAAGCATATCTTTGCTAGTATGGTATTTTTAGTCTTTGACACACAATCCCAGGGGTGAGCAACAGGTCCAACCATCTCCACCATAAAACTGACTCACTTAGCAGTTGCCCTACATTTACTACTATTATCACCACCTTACCAAAAAGTCACCTAGTTTTGTCCTCCTAATCTTTTCCCTCACTTTCTTATATATGTCCCCTGTCCAGACACCCCTCCCTCCCATCTAGCCTCCTGACTCCCTCACTTCTATCACTACAATTCCCTTCCCATTTAAATGATTTTGAGCCGTCACATTGTGCCAATTGCTGGTTTATGTAACCACAACATCCACACCACACTGTTACCCTCTAATTCCCTCCTACTGTTTGCTTGTATCTTGTATCTTGTCTTGAATTAGATTTATAAAGTCCTCAGGGCAGGGACTGTGGGTATGTCTACACTGGAGTTGGAAGTGTAATTTCCAACTCTGGTAGACATAACTGTGCTAGCTCCGATCAACCTGGCAAACAGCAGTGCAGTCCCCGCAGCGCAAGCAGTGGGACAGACTAGCCACACCAACTACATAGGGATTCATATGGGATAGTAGTTAGGGCAGCAAACCCATTCCACTGCTCGTGCCATTGCAGCTACATTACTATTTTTAGCATGCTAGCTGGATCAGATCTAGCGCAGGTATGTCTACCCTAGCTGGAAATTATACTTCCAGCTACAGTATAGACATGCTCTGTGTCTTCCTATAGGTTGGTTCAGTAGCTAGCATACTGGGGCTGAGTTTGACTGAAGCCCATTGATACTACTGCTAGATAATTTTAAAAACCACAACAATATGGGTAATTACCTCCAATTTATTAAAGCAATTCATAAAACTGCTATGTGAATTATAATATATACTTCAACTAATATACTGTAAGCAATAGGCCCATGTGTACTACTTAGAAATAAATTACTGATTTCATGGGTTTCTCATAGAAAATGTTTAACATTTCACAGTGAGGACTGCTGGCAGGGATAAGAAAGATGCTACAAATATGCTCAAATCTAAGAGTTTTCTGAAACTGTAAGTCATAAAAGCTACATATTGTATCTGAACAGAAAATTTAGAATGAATCAGTACACTACATATCCAAGCTCTTCTTTCCCTGTCTTTTCTGTTAAATATTTGACTCTCTGACAAGAACCTGCCATATGAAGACCAAGCTATTATATATTCTGAAGGAGAAAAGGTAATTTGTAGGAGAAAATACATTGACAAGAAGGTTTACCTGTTAAGCCATATGAAATACATGTGATTCAACTACATACAAATTAAAAATAACTAAACTTCTGTAGCTCAAGTTCAACTGATACTCTAAATGAATAATGTTTTACATACATCACCCTATATATTAACATTTCTACAAGATGTTCAACATAACTATTTGGGGTCGGAGTAACATCTGATAATCAACCAGCACTGAAATTTTGCAAAATAACCTTCTGAAAGCCTTCCCAGTATATTTTTCTATTCTTTGGAAAACCAAAGCTATTATGCCTTTCTTTATGAGAAAAAAAGATAATTCTACATAACACACATTATGTAGTTATATGATACCTCTTACAACTTCAAGGTAACTGCACCAATATGCCCCTCCGTCCTCCCTCAAGGGCACACACTTAAAGGTCCCTGGTTCCCAGCCATCACCTCATGAGAAGAGATCTGCACCTCTCTCCCTCCTGATTTCGATTTTCAAGGCTGCACAGTACCCCGCCTAGACTATGATACTCCCAGCAGCTCAACTGCCTAAACAGACCAGCATCTGTGCTTTGCTTTCTCTCCAAAGGGTACGAATAGTGTATTGCCTGCAATTATAATGTATGAGACAGCTCTTTGTAAGCAAGCACACTTATTCTTAAGGTGAAAGCATTACAGAGAAAACATTAAAAACCATAAAAAAACCTATGTGCATGCTAAAAGGCTTACCAGAGGTCAACCCTGATTCCAACAAAGGCTCTAGTAGGTTTCAGTCCTTCAAAAACAAACAAACATGTCTTTTCCCTGTGGCTACAGGTTCATAACTGTCTGATTCAGAACAATAATTACGGCTGGACAGATGAGCTGTTTGTACAGATAAGCTGTTTATACAGCCTCAGGCCTTTATTCTCCAGTCTCTTGGAAAAGGTAATCAGCAAAGACCCATGGCCAGGATGTAGTTTCAAAAGGCAGAATTTTTGCATAAACAGAGGCGTGTATGTGTAAGGGAATTTACATTAATCTCCCCCCTAAGTACTCCCCAAGAAATCCACTTAACACTTATGTCCCAAAAGTCCATTCTCAATTTAGTCACATTTTCAATATAGTCCTTTGAACTTCCAAATCTCACATCATTTCTCCCCCCTAGAGAAGTTACATGTAATCCCAGCCAGCAACAGTACATAAACTTGGCATTTACTATAACGAACTCCAAACATACTTAAATTCAATAAGGTCTTGCAAGGATATGCAGGAAATTGCCATATCTGTCAACACCCACTTTGGGCTAATGGAGATCTGCAAATTCATATAACAATTATCTCAAAATAAAATGCATCCCTTTTTGAGGAACAAAACAAACAGCACTACTGTGTGTAGTGCATTGGCACCAAGTCAAAACAGTAGCCCAACATAAAATGCCTTGCCACATCTTTACATGATTTGAAAGCTATCCTACGTGAAAATTTGTGGACTGCATTATTCAACTTTTAACTCTGACTTTCTTCAAAATAACACCCGCATATGCTGCTTCTTCATCTTATTAAACAACTTAAAAACATAATTGCCTGTTTGAGTGCATTCTAGCTAAAAGAAAACTTGTTCATGTAATCCGACATCCACAGAACCATAACACTTTCAAATTACCTAGTCTTGGGAAAGCTAAAAATACTATGAGAACAATGAAAAACTGCAGGACTTTATGACAGGATTTGAATTTATTGAAGGTAGTTACATCTAACTTTAAAAAAAAAAAAAAAAATTCTGGTTACCAAGAACATTATGGCTGTCATGGGAAACATTTGAAAAGCTGGCTCAAGAAGAAAAAAAGTTAGGAGCTTGATGAGTCCCAGGGAAGAGTAAAACTGTCTGTCCAATACTGTGGCTATTTGCTCTGAAAATTAAGATCCCTTCGCATGGGGTCCTTTCACATGATTCTGATAAAACCTGAGAACGGCGAAGTCCGTTGGACACTCCTATTTGTCTGTTGGACACTTGGTCAGTTGAACTGGTTGTACACAAGTCCTGTTGGCTAGCTAGGTTTTAGTCAGTTTGGGCTATTTTGCTAATAGCAAACAAAAACGTAAACCTCTGCAGTGTAGACAAATATATATGTTCTACACTTATTAAGAAATCCTAGTTTGTAGGAAGGAAGCCTTCTTTTTAAAGCTTCTAAATTATCTATTTAAAAATTATTTTTCCAGTTCTGACAGGCTAGCGTCCAATTTTCCAGATTAAAATAGTTGGTGAAAAAGATATCCATATTTGTAAAGATTTTTGATACTTGAAAGTCCAGTTGTGATATTTGTTTGACTATCTGTCAAGGACTAAAGTTACCTAAACAGAGATTTTGGTCCACAGGTAATGTTTTCAAAATGAAGTTAGTACATTATGCAGAAAAAAAAAAAATCACTTTAGGATAAACATGTACTGCTAGGTAAACTATACTTCTGACAGTTATTCTGGAAGAATCTGAATACTGGCTAAACTCCACTACATTCGGAAGCATTTTTAGATCAATTTCAGTTTGATGTTCAAGAACTGAGACTTGACTAAGTTAAGGTTTAAATAATCAAAGGATTTTGTTGCCCCTCCCTCCAAAAAATAAAAATCCCCAACTTTGTCATATAGTAGAAACTCAATTATACAAAATCCAGTTAACAAAGGTTATCTGCAGATCCAATAAGTAGGGCATCGCAATGTCTTCCCCGTGGATTATTATGTGATGGGCTAAAGAAGGTCAAGAGGAGCTACTGGATTCCCTAAGGCTGGCATGTGAGGGGGTCATTGAGGTTGGGGAAGAGGTGCAACACTATGTGCACACACAGACTTTGCATGGAAGATTTGGATAACTGAGGTGCACCTATATGAGTAAATCATGAGATGCTGGTCAATTAATTAAAAGGAAGTATTCAGAGGAAATAAGAACACAATGTATCTCGGTACCAAAATGGAGATTAAATGCATGTCTGAATTGAAGTATTGCCATCAGTAGGATTTAGGACTGTAGTGGTGTAAAAATGTAAATATGTGTGATTTAATTTTCATTGCATATGTGATTTTAAAAATCCAAAAATTAAATTAAAACTACTGCTTCCAGGCATTGCTCCCCAGAAGAGGCCACCCAGCATGATGCAAGCTCTCACACTGTTGCTGCCTATCAAAAAGACAAGTTGTAGTGCTCCCCAGCAGTGCAAAAGCAATTAGACGTGACTATGCTGTTAGCCTCTCTTCCGCAAAACAAACAATTATACAGGATTTTCAGAAATATAATGAAAAGAATACATCCTCATCAAATTTTTATAAAATTGTTAGCTTCAACCCAGAGGGCAATACAAGCTTTTTTAAATTTTAGTTTTAAAATTAGAATTGTACCCTGTGCAAGATCTCCTGCATGTGAGTGGATTGAATGTAGGTAAATTAACCCATTAGCTGTTTGCAGGTACTTAAAACTGTGTGAGAGAAGCATTTGGTGGGATTTTATGTTTGGTATAATATTATTTTTACCTGTTTCAAATAAATGGGTAAATTGTAGCATCTTCCTCAGATTTCTTTTAAAGTAAGTGAGGAGCAGATTTACCATGAAACAAACGTGCAGTGGCACAGGACCCCCAATGACAGGGGGCCCTTCAAAATACAGGACAAATATCTGACAACCTGCCCCCGAGTCTTGGCTGGGTCCCGAGGGGGGGCCCCTGAAAATGAAGCTGCACACAGGGCCTAACTCTAAATCCGCCACTGAAGTTTATGTTTAACACTAGAAAAGGAATAGCCACTTACAAAACTATTTGCATGTGGATTACACAAGATTTTTATATTATAAAATGGGTTGCGACGATGGGGGAGGGAGACTGAAAGAATGGGCCATTAAACAATAGATGTTTTGCTGTCTTCTCACTGAAATTAAGCACAGCTGGCTTGCGATCTTTACATAACTGGTCATTATTCTCTGTACACGTATAACCTCAGTCCAGTGTCTCTTGTGTGTGGTGAACTGTGTTCTGTAAATTACCTAGTGTGGACATAATGGTAATCTGTTTTGTAACTGTAGCATTTTTTTGTCCTGCGTTAGTCAAGTTTAACGATAGAAACAGGAAAAAACAATCATTGAGGTGGCTGAATGGTATTTAAAGGTGCACGGTTATATAGGTCAGGCCCATAGTATAGGTTTTGGGTATCTTTTTAAAAATGAAAACATAGCCTAGTGAAAATTCTTTTTCTTCATTTAAATTTCTTTATATACAATTTTATGCACCAGATGACTTAACTCCAAAGAGGAGAATAGAAAAGGTACAACCAAGTCCTTTTGGCACTGCTTCTGACTTGGATGAAATGCCTAGCACAAAAATGTACAAGACAGGCCCTGCCCCGAAGAGTGTACAGTCTAAATAGAAAAGTCAGACAAAGAGTAGGAGGGCAAATAGGGTCTTGCTCAAGGTTATAGGACAGGGCACTGGGTGAAGCTGGGGATTGTACATTTGCCTATCTACTGGACAATGTTACCTTTCAAATGTAAACCTAAACTAACTGCTTCTATATAACTCAGAAGAGAAAACTGACCAGAAAACTATAGCAGACCATTTTTATATTCTGGCGTGTGAACCATCAATTCACAAAAAGTAACATTTTTTGTTTCTATAAATCAGGGGTGGGCAAACTTTTTGGCCTGAGGGCCACATCGGGGAATAGAAATTGTATAGCGGGCCATAAATGCTCACAAAATTGGGGTTGGTGTGTGGGAGAGGGTGAGGGCTCTGGTTGGGGGTGCGAGCTATGGGGTGGGGCTGGGGATAAGAGGTTTGGGGTGCAGGAGGGTGCTCCAGGCTGTGATTGATGGGGTTTGGAGAGCAACAGGGGGATCAGGGCTGGCGCAGGGGGTTGGGGCATGGGGAGAGGCTCAGGGGTGCAGGCTTCGAGTGGTGCTTACCTCAAGTGTCTCCCGGAAGCAGTGGCATGTCCCTTCTCCGGCTCCTACACGGAAGCGTGGCCAGGTGGTTCTGCACATTGCCCCATCCGCAGGCACCACCCTATCTGCAGGCACCACCCCATCAGCTCCCTTTGGAGTGCTGGAGGGGGCCATTGGAGCACATAGGAGCTGGAGCGGGTCCATACCGCGGCTTCCGGGAGACGTGTGCTGTGGTCCTGACCCAGCGCCCCGGCTGGAGCACCGGAGCAGCCCCCAACCCAGCGCCCCGGCTGGAGCACCGGAGCGGTACCGAGCCACGTGGTGCGACACCACACCTCCTTTCCCGACCCAGTGCCCCGGCTGGAGCGCCGTAGCGGGGCAAGCTGACCAAGTGTCTCACATCAAGGACATGTAGACAAATATGATGTGGAAAAATCCATGCCTTCTGGCAGAGGTTCCCAAGGGAGAGGAGTGTTAACAATGGTTGTAGCTGAATATGACCTTCAGTGACAGCCTCCAACACCAGCAGTCAAAATAACAAACAGATTATCTATGCTTCACAGGCTGTGATTTCCAAAGGAAAACAGAAGTATTAAGCCACAGCTCCCTAAAATCTGGGAAAGGCAAAAAATAGAATCTGTTACATCCACTAGGAAAATAAACATGCAGGTCTAATCTGCCTATAGAAAAATTGAAAACCATGTCTCAGATCACAGGTGGTCAAACTACGGCCTGGGGACAACATCCGACCCTCCATCTGGTTTAAACCAGCCCTCGAGCTCCTGTTGGGGAGTGGGGTCTGGGGCTCTGCAGCTGTGCAACAACCCCGAGGGCTCCTGAGCACCTACAGCCTGCTGGCCATCTTGCAAGGTATTGTGGTGAATGGCGCTCCAGTCAGGGAGCTGGGTCCGAGGCTGCTCCGTGCACACATGTCAAGACTCCTGGAAGCAGCAGCATGCCCCCTTCCGGCTCCTATGTTCAGGGACAGCCAGGGGGCTGCGCGTGCTGCCCCCACCCCAAGCACCACCCCTGCAGCTCCCATTGGCCGGGAAATGCGGCTAATGGGAGCTGCAGGGTCAGTGCCTGCAGACGGGGGAGCACGCAGAGCCACCTGGCCACACCTCTGCATAGGAGCCGGAGGGGAGACATACCACTGCTTCCAGGAGCTGCTTCAGGTAAGCGCTGCCTGGAGCCTGCACCCCCGGCCCCCTCTCATGCCCCAACCCCCTGCCCTAGCCCTGATTCCTCTCCTGCACCCCAACCCCCTGCGCCAGCCCAGAACCCCCTCCTGCACCCTGAACTCCTCATTTCTGGCCCCACCCCAGAGTCCGCACCCCCAGCCAGAGCCCTCACTGCCCCCATGCCACAGCCCCCTGCCACAGCCCTGATCCCCCTCCTACCCGCTGAACCCCCTTGGTCACAGCCTGGAGCACCCTCATACACCCCAAATCCCTCATCCCCAGCCTCACCCCAGAGCCTGCACCTCCAGCCGGAGCCTTTCCCCTCTCCCCCCCCAGCCCCAGCCCAGAGCCCCCTCCCGCACCCTGAACTCCTCATTTCTGGCCCCACCCCACAGCCCGCACCCCCAGCCAGAGTCCGCACCCCCTCATGCACCCCAACCCCAATTTTGTGAGCATTCATGGCCCACCATACAGTTTTCATACCAAGATGTGGCCCTTGGGCCAAAAAGTTTGCCCACCCCTGTCTCAGATGGTGGTACTGATAAGGAGACCCAGTTTAGACCCTTGCCACTCCAGTTAATGGGACTGCTAAATTTGAAAGAGAAGATTATTATTTGATACAGGATTATACAATTTACCAATACACTTATGTGAAGGGAAGGAGAAAAACCAGGACACAGGAGAAGAAAAATATAGTGGCACGGAAGTCAGCTATAGGTAAAAACGTAGGTCACACTGACTAAGCCTCGTCTTTGTCCTGGAGAAGTAACTGTTCTTTGTATGTACATATGGTCAATACAGAGCACGTCCTCACCAAGGGAAAAGCAAAAGCCAACTTTATTGTACATGCAAATCACATGCAACTTTTCATTACTCCAATATTCCAAGATGAGTCATCGGACAGCTCTTTTGTGCTGACCTTTACAACCATGTCAAGCTGTGATGACAGCTAAGGGCTTCATGTTTTCTAGTTACAGCAATACTATTAGTCCAGAATTCAATTTCATTATGTCTAATGCAACGTAAAGGTCAAACTATTGTTTAGGTTTTCACTAGATGGCACTAGTTTGGCTTTCAGCTGAGTCTCCTTCCTTTAACAAGGTCAGAATAAAAAAGCATCAGGTATATTTTGTGTCCATTTTAAACAAGTATGCTTGTACTCTTAATAGTACAAGGTTAAAAATGTGGGAAATTCTTCCTCAGCATTCACCGGGAGAACAAATGCCAGCTATCATCCAACACTGTATACATGAAATAGGAGTAGGATTACCAATATGATCATCTTCCATATTCATGTTTCCACTGACCCTACCCTAATTACCTTGACAGTGAGCATTTCCCATTTTAAAATGAAAAAATAAAAAAAAATAAAACCAGTACATGAGATTATGGTTTGTAGTGAAACCTATAGGTAGGATGGAAGGTCATGTGTTTCTAAGACACGATGAAGGTGCTGTCCAGTTTGCAGTATAAACTGCTGGTTAACTAAATACCATAATGTTAATACCAGTAGTTTATTGGTTCATCAATTTTAACCATCCCAGGAAAATGGGGAGATGTGGCAGGTAAGAGAAAAGATCACCCCTGAAGAAGTTCTGTTACTGTAATCAATTCACCAAACAGAAATAATGAACTTCATGGTTTAGCAATAAAAATTCATTACAGAAAGTCAGTTCTTGCCGACTTCCCTACTACAGCAAAGAACAGCCAGCAGTACAGATTTTAGCTGACATTACTTCAAAAAAGCCCACTATTCACAATCTATTTTGTTACAAATTTTGAATTCTAATTGAGCTTTCAACACCACTTACAAAGCAGCAGTAAAAATGTAGTTTTGTTTATTTGTAAAAAAATGCAAGGATCCAGAGTCTCTCAAATATCAGTTACAATCCAGAGAGCAGTTTCAATATACACCTCTACCCCGATATAACGCTGTCCTCGGGAGCCAAAAAAAATCTTACCGCGTTATAGGTTAAATCGCGTTATATCAAACTTGCTTTGATCCGCCGGAGTGCGCAGCCCCGCTCCCCGGAAGCGCTGCTTTACCGCGTTATATCTGAATTCATGTTATATCGGGTCGCGTTATATCGGGGTAGAGGTGTATTCATACTCGATAGTTTTGAGAGTTTCATATAAATCAATGCAAAGCAGTTACAACAGGAAGATGAGAGCAGGTGGGAGACACAAACTAAGAGAAACTCAAAGTTCATAATAGTAAGAAGCCTATGAAAACTGGACAACTGTGTATGGATTACAAACTGCACAAAAAAGGTAGGATTTTAAGCTGCATTTCTAAAATGTCAGAGGTGGGCAGATTACTACAGATAGCTGGGTTCCACATTATGGCCCAGAAACAACCAGAGATCTGTCAAGTCCTTTACAGTTGTCTGTGAGATGAAAATTGCTGGGAACTAATACCACCGGGGATAGAAAAAGGAAGTGCTGGTATCACAAAGTTGTTCACAGAACAAAAAAGTTTGAGAATCACTGAAGAAAAGGAACTGAAGAAATTGTATTTGGATGCATCTGCACCACACAAATCAAGGATTGAAGAACAAAACCATGAGGAGTGTGCCCAACTCACCAATTTAGCACTTGATAAATCAAGGTTAGATCATGTAGTCAACAGTGTTCAACACCCAGTTGTGCTCAGAGAATCAACTGAAGGAACAGTCTTCCCCAAAGTAGTCAGTGATCTCCTCCATTCCAAAAACAAATGATGTAGAAGCCAGAATAGAAACAAATCAAGGATGCTATGAGTGAAGAGAATCAAGAGAAGCATCTACCTTGCCGCAGTATGCTTTACATCAGATTTCAGTATTTTTCCCAGAAGTGAGGATTGACCAAGTATTCTAATGCATATTTATTATTTTTTCATTCAACTTGTTGAGAGCAAATTACTGCATTACTTTCTTTTTTAAATGTGCAGAATATGTTTCAATTCCCTGACAGTCTGATTTCTTCCAGTACTGTGTGAAAAATTGAACAAACAGGACTGAAAAGAAAGTGTGAAACTCAAAAGAAGTCACAAACTTGATACCATGGACAGGTTGGTGGTTATCTGACTATGGGTATTGTTACAATCTCCTTCAAACCATGCCACTCACTTAAGTGAAATCAAGCTTGGAGAGAGATGCATGTAGTAATATTTCAGCACCATTTAAGTAACAATTATTTCCTCCATGTCCATAACACAAAGCCAAGATTCCACCACAACTCTCAGATTCAGCTTTTAAACTAATGAAAAGTCTGACATTTATGGTGGAAAATAAGATTCTAAAAGTAACACAGAACTTGATTCTTAGATGGAGTAATTCTAAAATGGCAGATGAGATTTTATTGCTTCTCATGGCACTATAAAGATCTTATGTGTAGTCCCATAACATTTTAAGAAACTGGATTATTATTATTCCAAAAGGTTCTAGATCAGGGGTCGGCAACCTACGGCACGCATGCCAAACATGGCACGCGAGCCGATTTCGGGTGGCACGCCGCTGCCTGCCGCAGTCCCAGCCCCACTCAGCCCCCCCCGCCCACTGCTCCCCTGCGGGGGCAGGAGGCAGAAGCTTGGACCTGCGGCAGCCAAGCTCCCGCCTCCCCCGCTTCTTGCCCCTGCTTGGAGCTTTCCTGCCCCTCCTCCTCCCTCCCGACACTCAGCTGATGGCCGGGGGAAGGGGGGCAGAGCCCAGCCGCAGCGTGCTCCCTGCTCCGTAGAGGAGACAGAGAAGAGGTAGGGTCGGGCCCTTGGGGAAGCGGGTGGAACAGGACATATCCCTTCCAGCCCCCTGCCGTGAGCCGCTCAGGGCAGGGGGCTGGGAGCACCCCAGCGCTCTGTCCTGAACCCCCCCCACACCCAGCCTTCTGCCCTGCACCTCCACACACCCCGAGCCTTCTGCCCTGCGCCTCCACACACACCCAGCCCTCTGCCCTGACCCCCCCACACATCCAGCCTTCCGCCCTGCACCCCCACAGCCCTCATCCCTGCCCCCTCCTCCCCCCCAGGTCTGGGGTCCCAGCTGCCAGCCCCGGGGTCCCAGCTGCCAGCCCCCTGCCAGCTGGCGTCCCGGCCGCAGGCGGCGCTCAACCCGCTGCAGGCCTAGGTGAACAGAACCCCAGGCTGGCAGCTTAAGATCAGCATTTTAATTTAATTTTAAATGAAGCTTCTTAAACATTTTAAAAACGTTATTTACTTTACATACAACAATAGTTTAGTTATATAATATAGACTTATAGAGAGAGACCTTCTAAAAAACGTTAAAATGTATTACCGACACGCGAAACCTTAAATTAAAGTGAATAAATGAAGACTCGGCACACCACTTCTGAAAGGTTGCCGACCCCTGTTCTAGATCATATTAAGTAAAGAACCAGTTTTAGTTTCATTATTAGTCTTTTTTTTTTTTTTTTTTTTTAAACTGTGAAACTTTTTTTTTTTTCCCCAATGGAAGAGCTTGTGGGGGAACCCAAAGGAATCCAATTTAGCAACTTGTATTCAAGATTTCAGTTCAAAGTATCTTAAAACTATAGATCCTGTGTTGAATTTGTAAGGTGGGGCTATCAGGGGGGAAAAAATGCCTGAAACTTTTGGATGCAGAACTTTGATATGAAGCCATGCAAAGCTATTTCTAGAGTCACTTTCCTGACTAATTGCACTTTAAGATTTTTTTAAATTTTAATTAAGCCTAGTTTAGCTAAAGCTTTGAACAACATAATAGAAACTTTCATTTTTTTTCCACAGGACAACAAGTAGGCAACCTGTTTGCCAAGTCACAACATGATGATTTGAAACAGACATTACACCCTGAAAATCTGTTTAGTAACCTAGTGCTGCTAGACCCTTCACTGGAGCTCGCCTAACAAGCACCACTGTAACACAAGGCCTTTGATTCAAGCAGCCACATTTCCCCCCCTTAATTCTACACACCAGTGCATTTTGAATTCATCTAAAAGGCAGACTTTTGGCACCAAATGGATTCATTACTTAAAATTAAATATTAAAAAATGAACTGGATGCCAGTGTTTTCAGATTGGAGGAGGACAATGGCAAAACAGTTTTTATTAGACAAAGGAAAAAGTTCAAATAAGAACCAATTAGTTTCAAAACATTTACATTCTAGGCATTATTTTATGTTCAAATTAGGAGTGCACAGTAGGCATAGGTGCACAGATTTAGAAGAATGTTTAGGGCCTTCTATTCATCAGATTTATATAGGTATACAGATGGCAAAAGTCTTAATGAGGCCTTTATGTTAGTTTTGTAGCATCTATCCTACTTATAAGCAGATCAAAACAGCATTTGTTTGAGAATGTTCAACCAACTTCCATATAAGCAGACAATTTAAGACAAACATGAAATAAAAATCTGGTTGAGGGTCTCTGCTTTCTCATCTGTACGTATAGCAATCCACATTAAAAAAGATAAATCAAGTCATTTGATACATATGGTCATCAATCTCACCAGGCTAGATGGAGGAAAAAGCTTAGACAAGTACTGCAGAGGTCAATGAACTCTACCATCACTAAATTAAATCCAAACAGAAAGTTGGATGTGAGGCAATATTCCAAGTCCACAGTTCAAAGTTTTGCTGACATGTTACACCGCTAACCAACATAGCTATGCTAGCAAAAGCCTTAGGGCAGACACAGTTAGACCGACAAAAAAGACCTTTCAAAAGTTCATTAGAGGAACTAGTATAAGCAATACTGGCAAAAGAATTACTGATGATATCATCTGCATCTCCAGTAGGAGAGTTTGCCGGTATAGCTATACTGGCAAACCCTTTCTAACGTAGGCAAAGTATTAGCCTCTACCCAGGGTTACAAACATCTTAAAAAAAAAAAAAGCTCTTCAATTTATACACAACCAGTGCATTCCCCAGGTTTTAAAATCAGACATTGACTTCTCATTAATGCTGCTAACAAACAAACAGACAACCTTGTTGAGAGGCACAGGTAAAGTAAACCTGAAGCATTTATATATGCTGTCACTGAGGCATACTACATTTCAGAAATACTTTTTAACTTACCGTTACAGACTTCAAAGTCATTCCATGGTAGGTTCCCATAGTGTCAATTTTGAAGCCTTCCGTCTCTGTAAAGTAAAAGAGCCTCTTGTAAGTCATTCCACATGCAAGCATCAGAATAAAGCCCATGTTTAAACTGGCAGGATAAGGGAAATTCCTTTCCAGTCACTTTTGAGAGGAAAAATGCCTTCCTGCTGGTGCAGTATTTTAAGTCCTGTACACACACTAACTTTTAACTACATTAATCACAGTCACTATCTTGGTTGGCTCTAAATATGGCCTATGACTGGTTAGGTGAAATCCTGGTCTCACTGAGGTCCCAGGGAGTTTAGCCATAAACTTCAATGGGGGCCAGGAATGCTCTCTTTTTAACGTTTAACTCTGGTTAAAAACATGGATAGTAATCATGGATAGCTCACACAGTGTTTTGCTTTGGGCAGGTGACTACTTTTGCATGTTTGTTTTCCCTGTAACCAGTTTTCCTATAAGCAGTTCAGAATACTTTACTACTACATGTACAACACTCCTCTACCCATGCTTGTGTATCCAGTTTGACTGGTCTTCCTTTCTCATCTCTTTCCAACATTGCAACAGTGCACTGCTCTATATGCTGCTGGTGCTGCTCTAAATACACATCCTCATAACTCATCTGGGCTAGATTACGATGGGATAGTGGCCCAGAATATGAACTGAGAATAAGAGTTGTGATTGCACTATTTGGCCCTTAAATTTGGTTCTGATATCCTGACATGCATGTTAGTTTTACAACTCAACATTGCAGAATACTCAAATGAAGCCTGATAGAGAATTTTAAAAACTGGGATTTTAGCACAATAGCAAAATAATTAATATAAATTCACTCAAGTACGTTCACCTTTAATACAATACAAGTAGTCAATTTTAAACGCAGATTCTAATATTAGACGCAGAAGCCCCAATTATGCAACTAAAAGCAGCACTCCTAACATACAGTCTCACGAACCACATTCTACACACCATAGATGTGTAGGTAGATAAAATTAGTTTTATAAACACACACACACACACACACACTACTAAAACCACCATAAACAAAGAAATGTGTTAAAGATTACACATTTATTTGAATACAATAGTAACACTGCGGTTACACTAATAGCATAAAAGTGTTAATGACTAATCAATCCTTGCATGGTGTCAAGTATTAGAGGGGTAGCCGTGTTTGTCACTTTTTACAGACTAAGAGTCCTGTGGCACCTTATAGACTAACAGACGTATTGGAGCATAAGCTTTCGTGGGTGAATACCCACTTTGTCGGATGCAGCATCCGACAAAGTGGGTATTCACCCACGAAAGCTTATGCTCCAATACGTCTGTTAGTCTATAAGGTGCCACAGGACTCTTAGTCTGTAAANGCAACTTTTTTCAAATCTCTGGTCTCTGTTTTTCCCTGTCTTCTACACGCTCTTGTTGTCAATCACATATCTTTTTTCCCTTGTTCTGTAGCTTTGTGCAGAATCTATTTCCCAAGTTACCTCATCTGTGTACCTATCTAATTAAAACATTCTCATGCATGGAGGGGATGGAATGATGAGACTGCCTGCAATGGCATGTAGCTGATCTGTGACTGCTAGCACCAAATATCGCCAATGGCCAGTAATGGGACACTAGTTGAGGAAGGCCCTCAGTTACTACAGCAAATTCTTTCCCAGGTGTGTGTCTGGTGGGTCGTGCCCACATGCTCAGAGTCTTACTGATTGCCATATTTGGGGTCAGGAAGGAATTTCCCCCCAGGTCACATTGGCAGAGACCCTGGTTGTTGTTTTTTTGCCTTCCTCTGGGTCATGGGGCACAGGTTTAAACTAGTGTAGAGGGTGAATTCTCTGTAATTTGAAGTCTTTAAATCATGCTTTAAGGACTTCAATAACTCAGCCAGAGGTTATGGGTCTATTACAGGAAGCATGGGTGAGGTTCTGTGATCTCCAATGTGCAGGAGATCAGACTAGATGGTCATGATGGTCCCTTCTGACCTTAAAGTCTGAGTCTATTAATCACAGTAACTAACCTAAACTAAGACATTTTTGCTTATCCTGCTAAAACTTACTTTTATCTGTCTGCTTCTGTCATCTATTCTTTACTATCCTCCCCACTGGCTCTGTCCAGTTCTTGCCTTATAATAGTTATTCTCCTTACTGATCTGTTTTTATGACCTTGGGTTTTTTCTTGTTGGGGGAGAGGCAGTACACCTGGAGCTTGACACTCTGCTTTACTCTGCTGTTACACAGACCAAGGTTTTTACAAATAAGAGAGATGAACCAGGTTTCATGGTTTACACAATCCTGAAGCTGTTTCAGCTAAGTTCTGAAATGCTGCATCAGCAGAGACATACAAAATGCAAACATTCCTTGATATTTTCTTATAATATTATATATAATAATGATTTCTCTAGTTAGTATGTATATTTGACTAACAATTTGTTAGTTTTCTAACAGTGGTTACTGCAACATACTCCAGAGGAAGTTGTAATCCCCTTGCCTCCACAATGCATTCAGTGAGGAGTGGTAGGGAAAACTTCATCCTAATCTTACTGGAGATCAGTTTATGCCCTGAAGAATAAGGATTGATTAAAAAACGACAGAGTCCTGTGGCACCTTATAGACTAACAGACGTATTGGAGCATAAGCTTTCGTGGGTGAATACCCACTTTGTCGGATGCAGCATCCGACAAAGTGGGTATTCACCCACGAAAGCTTATGCTCCAATACGTCTGTTAGTCTATAAGGTGCCACAGGACTCTGTCGTTTTTTAATCAATCCTTATTCTTCAGGGCATAAACTGATCTCCAGTAAGATTAGGATGAAGTTTTCCCTACCACTCCTCACTGAATGCATTGTGGAGGCAAGGGGATTACAACTTCCTCTGGAGTATGTTGCAGTAACCACTGTTAGAAAACTAACAAATTGTTAGTCAAATATACATACTAACTAGAGAAATCATTATTATATATAATATTATAAGAAAATATCAAGGAATGTTTGCATTTTGTATGTCTCTGCTGATGCAGCATTTCAGAACTTAGCTGAAACAGCTTCAGGATTGTGTAAACCATGAAACCTGGTTCATCTCTCTTATTTGTAAAAACCTTGGTCTGTGTAACAGCAGAGTAAAGCAGAGTGTCAAGCTCCAGGTGTACTGCCTCTCCCCCAACAAGAAAAAACCCAAGGTCATAAAAACAGATCAGTAAGGAGAATAACTATTATAAGGCAAGAACTGGACAGAGCCAGTGGGGAGGATAGTAAAGAATAGATGACAGAAGCAGACAGATAAAAGTAAGTTTTAGCAGGATAAGCAAAAATGTCTTAGTTTAGGTTAGTTACTGTGATTAATAGACTCAGACTTTAAGGTCAGAAGGGACCATCATGACCATCTAGTCTGATCTCCTGCACATTGGAGATCACAGAACCTCACCCATGCTTCCTGTAATAGACCCATAACCTCTGGCTGAGTTATTGAAGTCCTTAAAGCATGATTTAAAGACTTCAAATTACAGAGAATTCACCCTCTACACTAGTTTAAACCTGTGCCCCATGACCCAGAGGAAGGCAAAAAAACAACAACCAGGGTCTCTGCCAATGTGACCTGGGGGGAAATTCCTTCCTGACCCCAAATATGGCAATCAGTAAGACTCTGAGCATGTGGGCACGACCCACCAGACACACACCTGGGAAAGAATTTGCTGTAGTAACTGAGGGCCTTCCTCAACTAGTGTCCCATTACTGGCCATTGGCGATATTTGGTGCTAGCAGTCACAGATCAGCTACATGCCATTGCAGGCAGTCTCATCATTCCATCCCCTCCATGCATGAGAATGTTTTAATTAGATAGGTACACAGATGAGGTAACTTGGGAAATAGATTCTGCACAAAGCTACAGAACAAGGGAAAAAAGATATGTGATTGACAACAAGAGCGTGTAGAAGACAGGGAAAAACAGAGACCAGAGATTTGAAAAAAGTTGCTCTATCCCTAGAAGACGGAACTTGATTCGTTATCTTTCTTGCCTTACCTGTTTTTGTATGTATATGTCATTCATAGGTGATAATAGTATTGTCTTAAAATGTACAAAATATAGGCTAAAATAAACTGTTTTCGCCTAAATTGAAGTAGATCTCATTTTTCACCCACCACCACTGATATGAGAAACCTAACTAGCTGGATCATTGGCTGTTATGGTATAGCAATTCCCATGTTGTAGCCTAACAGTAATTTCAGATGGCTCAATAACCCAGCATGTGTCAAAAAAATGTATACTGTAGACCGCTTCAGAAATCTCGGACCACGTTCCCTCCCAGCCTCACTCCGCAGCAAACACCATGCCTGGCTCCATTTAAAAGGGCTAGGCCCCAAAGTGAAAATAAGCCAGTATATTGAAGTGAGTTTTTCGGTCTGATTACATTCCACCACAACAATTTGTATACATGCTCTTTATTTCCACTCTCCTGGTAGATTTTACATTTTTATTACCCAAAATTTTCCCTCATTGCTTACAAGCCCCACTGTTCTAACCATTCCAGGTCATTCTGCAGTTTGTTTCTGTGTCCCTTTTGTTGGCTATTCATCCAGTGTTGAGCCCTCAGTAAACCTGATCATGGTTGAATTTACATCCAAGTAATAGCTGACAAAAAAAGACTTAGACTTTAGTTCCTGGAAGGAACCCAAACAGGCAAAAGCAGCACTAGGGAGCACTGCTAGGAACACAAAAGGAGCTCTGGTTGAAGGCTGATTCATCCATACCTAAAATGAAGACTGTATACCACTCCCCATTTCAGTGGTACATGTCTTATTACTGATGACAGCAGCTCTTTGCACTATCTGCAAGTGGTCCACTAATGAAGTCAGACACCAAATTTCACTCCAAACAAGAAGTTAACACATCCCTCTTTACTAGCAGTCAAATCAAAATCAAAGGGCTCCATGCAGCGGTTTCTAAACTACATTAACAAAACAACTGAATTGTATAAAATACATCAGATATAAAGAGAGACTGTTTATAAATCCCCTAGCCCATCAATCACTTATCAAATAGTTCAATAATCTCACAACTGGAACTCAGCATGAGCTTCCTTTTAACAGCCTCTCAATACCAACCTGAGTATAGTAACTGAAGTTTTATTTGCAAATATTAATTTTATAGTCTTCAAATACTCAGACATATCACATCACCCAGCTCACCCACACCAGGCTGGAAAAACATGAAGACATGTATTTCTTCAAATCAAAATCTGTGGATGCCTTGCATATTTATTCTCTATTATTAATGACATTCATTTTTTGATTGTAGGATTCTATTTCGAAATAGAAATTTAATTCTAAGCACAAAAGAAACAAATCTGGGCACGGAGTATAATTAAAATTTAGAATTTTGGTAGAAAATGCTATTACACATCTACAAGACAGCAGCAAGCTCTTAAAATCCCCATGACAAGACAAGAAATACATTTATAGTACAACTTCATTGACAACCTGGTTCTGGTAACAACAAATTTGCTTAGTACCTGCAAAAGCAGCCTCAAGTTTAGAAACTGGAGACTCCCCCCTCTATTTCATAAATTTACTGTTCAAAAGAAGTGGCAAGTAGGCAATCTGAACACATTAATGTATTGTGTAAATACAACTGTACTTAAACATGAAGCAAAATTACAGGTGTGGGTGAAAGAGTGATGGGGGAGGGATAGCTCAGTGGTTTGAGCATTGGCCTGCTAAACCCAGGGTTGTGAGTTCAATCCTTGAGGGGGCCACTTAGGGATCTGGGGCAAAATTGGTCCTGCTAGTGAAGGCAGGGGGCTGGACTCGATGACCCTTCAGGGTCCCTTCCAGCTCTATGAGATAGGTATATCTCCATTAATTCAAATCCAACAGCAAGGCTTTCAGTTAAACATGGGGAAACATTTAGATGTGGTAAAGAAGACACTGTGGCTGTAATGACAGAAAGAATACTATCAGATGGCTGTCCTACAAATCTCTCTCCAGTTTATACTAGATGGGATCACAAGTAGTGTCAGTTCTGATAGCAATGCAGTTTTTGATTATGGGCACCTTGGTGGCAGTCTCAGCAGAGAAACAAAGGCCAGCATCTCACTTCTGAAGGTAGCCCCTCAAGTCAGGGAGAGGGCATTGGTGGGGAAGTTTATATTGCTACCACCTGTGCTGAACATGTTTGATAGAAAAGATCATGCAAATCTTCAGAGTTATCATTTCAGCATTTTTCACATGTGCTAACATCACTTTAAAAGTGGGGTTGATGAAACCCAGGCAAAGCAGTCTAAAAAGGTCAGCACAGAACAATTTAGCCTCTGCTCTTAAAGCAGTTTATTACTTGAATATCCTATAGAACAAAAAACACCATCACACATTAGCTCAGTGGTCAAGCATGTCACTGGCTAAATTAAGTACACACTGTTCAAAATTAAGACTAAGCCTTGATGTAAGAGGGAGAAGGGTGACAGATATGCTGTTCAAAAAGAGCATTGCCTGTTTCAGAAGCAGATATGAATCAAAAATACAGCTTGTTATATTGCCAAGACAGATGTGACAGGTTAGGGGTTAGAAAGAGGTGGTCTGTGCCATGAAAATGATGCCATGCATGAAGTTCTCTTACCTTCTTAATGCCCAGTCAAAATTAAAATGAGTTAAACTTAAAGGGTAAGCAGAAAAGGAGAAAATCTAGTATTTAAGTTTATTTTGTATTGTTAAAGGGTGTGTGCTGCTCACTAGCAATTTGAAAGTCACAAAGTCAGAAGTGAGGAAATAATGCTGAGCAAAGTAATTGCAGTGTGTTTGCCTTAACAGCTCGATTGTTTGGAGGGGATGGGACTGGCCAGGTGTACAGTCAGGTAACATGATCTTCCATGGCAAGGACAGATAGACCATTTGTGATGGATGGAGCTGCAAGACACATTCTTACATGTTTAATGGGACATACAATAATTTAAGTTTAAAGAGAAGACAACTTTTCTCCTTTTAATCATAGCTGGAATAATAAAAAGTATGCTTGAGAATGAGCACTGGTCTGTGTCTACTACAGGACTGCTAAAGCAGTTCAATTTACTGCGGGTATAATAGATTTGTTCTTTACTCTAAAAGAATAGTACTTAACATCTAAAGACTTCTTTACTATTGCAGCTACCTTAACTAAAGCATTCCAATAATAGGACTTGTCCTATTTGGCATAGAGACTGAAGGCAAGCCATCTAGGTGAGCAAACTGATACCACCTTCTGAGTAACGATCCATCCCAGGACATACAGAAACTTAGCTGCAGCTCAGCAGTCTACTTACCATATCTTGCCAGGTTAAAGTGTTTTAACCCATTATCTTACATCTACACATTTTAAATTGCTTATGTTAACAAGCAACCTGATTCCCGTAATAAGCCAACACACAAATATCCAAGGTAGAAACAAACCCACATAAGCAAGCAACTTCCTAATTAAGACTGCCATGGATAATACTGTAGTAAAACTGCAGTAATTGTTAGTTTAATACTATGAAACTCTTCTAATGTTGTAAGATCCTCTGATAGAAGAGCTAAAATGACTGCACACACTATTTTTGTGTCAAGTTGTATATATAATTTAGTTCCAGTTTTTAACAGGTTATTCAGGACAGCATGAGTAATGCTTTTTGGTATATTATCCTTATATCTATTCATTATGGAGGAAAATTCAGTGAGTTTTCCCGTTACTCTCAAATGCTAATAGCATATTGAGTTTTAAGATCAGAAGGAACTATTATGATAATCTGACTTCCTACATATCATAGGCCCTAGAATTTCACCCAGTGATTATATTCTGAGGCTGAGATTTTCAAAAGTGACTAATGATTTTGGGTGCCCAACATGAGATTTGTTAGAGGGGCCTCATTTTCATAGGGTTGGCACTTTAGCATCTTCTAAAAAATCAGGCTCCCTTGAGGTGTCAAAAGTTGGACACACAATTCCTAGTCACTTTTGAAAATTTTGGGCTTAATAGGTCTTTAGCTATTGCTAAATTTGCTAAAATACTGACAAAGCCCACAGGTAAGTGGGGAACGTGGAGACCTGGGAGATGGGTCGGAAACAAGAGGGAGTGTGGGCTATAATGGCAGAGAGAAAGGAGGGTCAGGGCAAAACTGGGAGGCAAGATCGAACCAGTATCTTAGATGCCTATATACAAAATGCGAGAAGTATGGGTAATAAGCAGGAAGAACTGGAAGTGCTAATAAATAAATACAACTATGACATTGTTGGCATCACTGAAACTTGGTGGGATAATACACGATTGGAATGTTGGTGTGGATGGGTACAGCTTGCTCAGGAAGAATAGACAGGGGAAAAAGGGAGGAGGTGTTGCCTTATATATTAAAAATGTACACACTTGGACTGAGGTGCAGATGGACATAGGAGACGGAAGTGTTGAGAGTCTCTGGGTTAGGCTAAAAGGGGTAAAAAAACAAGGGTGATGTCATGCTAGGAGTCTACTACAGGCCACCTAAGCAGGTTTAAGGGGCTTTTTTTAAACAACTAACAAAATCATCCAAAGCCCAAGATTTGGTGGTGATGGGGGACTTCAACTATCCAAATATATGTTGGGAAAATAACACAGCGGGGCACAGACTATCCAACAAATTCTTGGACTGCATTGCAGACAACTTTTTATTTCAGAAGGTTGAAAAAGCTACTGGGGGGAAGCTGTTCTAGACTTGATTTTAACAAATAGGGAGGAACTCATTGAGAATTTGAAAGTAGAAGGCAGCTTGGGTGAAAGTGATCATGAAATCATAGAGTTTGCAATTCTAAGGAAGGGTAGAAGGGAGTACAGCAAAATAGAGACAATGGATTTCAGGAAGGCGGATTTTGGTAAGCTCAGAGAGCTGATAGGTAAGGTCCCATGGGAATCAAGACTGAGGGGAAAAACAACTGAGGAGAGTTGGCAGTTTTTCAAAGGGACACTATTAAGGGCCCAAAAGCAAGCTATTCCGCTGGTTAGGAAAGATAGAAAATGTGGCAAAAGACCACCTTGGCTTAACCACGAGATCTTGCATGATCTAAAAAATAAAAAGGAGTCATATAAAAAATGGAAACTAGGACAGATTACAAAGGATGAATATAGGCAAACAACACAGGAATGCAGGGGCAAGATTAGAAAGGCAAAGGCACAAAATGAGCTCAAACTAGCTACAGGAATAAAGGGAAACAAGAAGACTTTTTATCAATACATTAGAAGCAAGAGGAAGACCAAAGACAGGGTAGGCCCACTGCTCAGTGAAGAGGGAGAAACAGTAACAGGAAACTTGGAAATGGCAGAGATGCTTAATGACTTCTTTGTTTCGGTCTTCACCGAGAAGTCCGAAGGAATGCCTAACATAGTGAATGCTAATGGGAAGGGGGTAGGTTTAGCAGATAAAATAAAAAAAGAACAAGTTAAAAATCACTTAGAAAAGTTAGATGCCTGCAAGTCACCAGGGCCTGATGAAATGCATCCTAGAATACTCAAGGAGCTAATAGAGGAGGTATCTGAGCCTCTAGCTATTATCTTTGGAAAATCATGGGAGACGGGAGAGATTCCAGAAGACTGGAAAAGGGCAAATATAGTGCCCATCTATAAAAAGGGAAATAAAAACAACCCAGGAAACTACAGACCAGTTAGTTTAACTTCTGTGCCAGGGAAGATAATGGAGCAAGTAATTAAGGAAATCATCTGCAAACACTTGGAAGGTGGTAAGGTGATAGGGAATAGCCAGCATGGATTTGTAAAGAACAAATCGTGTCAAACCAATCTGATAGCTTTCTTTGATAGGATAACGAGTCTTGTGGATAAGGGAGAAGCTGTGGATGTGGTATACCTAGACTTTAGTAAGGCATTTGATACGGTCTCGCATGATATTCTTATCGATAAACTAGGCAAATACAATTTAGATGGGGCTACTATAAGGTGGGTGCATAACTGGCTGGATAACCGTACTCAGAGAGTTGTTATTAATGGTTCCCAATCCTGCTGGAAAGGCATAACAAGTGGGGTTCCGCAGGGGTCTGTTTTGGGACCGGCTCTGTTCAATATCTTCATTAACGACTTAGATATTGGCATAGAAAGTACGCTTATTAAGTTTGCAGATGATACCAAACTGGGAGGGATTGCAACTGCTTTGGAGGACAGGGTCATAATTCAAAATGATCTGGACAAATTGGAGAAATGGTCTGAGGTAAACAGGATGAAGTTTAACAAAGACAAATGCAAAGTGCTCCACTTAGGGAGGAACAATCAGTTTCACACATACAGAATGGGAAGAGACTGTCTAGGAAGGAGTACGGCAGAAAGGGATCTAGGGGTTATAGTGGACCACAAGCTAAATATGAGTCAACAGTGTGATGCTGTTGCAAAAAAAGCAAACATGATTCTGGGATGTACAGGTCTGTCGCATCTTACGTGCATTTAACATGCGCGATTTCAGCTTCATGCAGTTGGGGAAAGGGGGGCGGGGAGAAAAAAACGGCGATTCCACCAGCGTGAGACGCGAATCTGCTGTTCCCACTAAAATATTTTTGGGGGGGACTTGACAGCAACAGCATGTCTTTAGGCCTGTGATAAGGTTCTCCCCTATAATAACCCTGGAGGATTGGCAAATAAACCCAAACAGTTTAAATAGTGCGTCTGCCCTGGAATGAGTGTGAGATGGGAGAAGCGAATCTGCTGTTCCCACTACAGTACTCATTCCCCCTGTGCCTCTCATACTGTGCGGATCTCGCCGCACTGAGTGAGATTCTACTGTGCCTGTACTGTTTAAAGATACAGTACGTATTTTTCGTACTGTATAACATGGCCCCTAAACGCAAGGCACCTACTTCATCTGGTGCTCAACCAAAGAAACAGCGATCTGTTCCAACGCTGGAGGAAAAACTGGCTGTGTTGGACTTATTGAGAGACGGTATGTCCATCGCCAACGTGGCGCGTAAATACGGCCGCAACGAATCTAGCATCCGTGCCATCAAGATTCGAGAGAGAGAAATTCGTCAAGCCGTGGCATCAAGTGCTCCAGTAACTGCTAAGGTGACGAGCCAAGTGCGTGATAAGACTTTAGTGAAGACTGAAAAGGCATTAAACTTATGGCTGGAAGACATGAACCGTAAACGTGTGCCTATCAATGGCAACATGTTGCGAGAAAAGGCTCTTAGCATCTATGCGCTGTTGAAACCTCCCACCGAAGAGGGACAGCCTTCTGATAAGAAGGAATTCAAAGCCAGCCAAGGTTGGCTTAACAGTTTTAGGAACCGCTTCAACCTCAAAAATGTGCAGACTACTGGTGAAGCTGCATCTGCCAATGAGGAGGCAGCAAAAGCCTACCCCAAACAATTAAAGAAAATCATAGAGGAAAGGGGCTATCTTCCAGAACAAGTTTTTAATGCTGACGAGACTGGGCTCTTCTGGAAAAAAATGCCCACCCGCACTTACATTTCGAAATCAGAAAGACAAGCCCCTGGCTTCAAAGCAGCTAAAGACCGTGTGACTGTGTTGCTTTGTGGCAATGCGGCTGGGCATTTAATAAAGCCGGGCTTGCTCTACAGGGCTGCAAATCCCCGTGCCCTAAAAGGCAAGAACAAAAATCTCCTGCCTGTGTTCTGGCAATCAAATAAAAAGGCTTGGGTGACGGCAGCATTATTTCTGGATTGGTTCCACAAGTGTTTCATTCTGGAGGTCAAGCAGTACCTTGAAGAGAAAGGACTTGACTTTAAAGTGTTGCTGATCGTAGACAATGCTCCTGGCCACCCTGCGGCACTCCGGTTTGCGCATAACGACGTTGAAGTCGTCTTTCTCCCCCCCAATACCACCTCCATCCTCTCGACCAAGGCGTCATTAGCTGTTTCAAGGCCACGTACACAAGGCTTACATTCTCACGGATCCTTACCGCTATGGATGCTGATCCTGATGTTAATGTGATGGAGTGTTGGAAGTCCTTCAACATTGCTGATTGCATCACTTATATTAAACAGGCAATGGATGCAATCAAGCCTGAAACAGTCAATGCATGTTGGCGAAACCTATGGGAAGACTGTGTGAATGATTTTAAAGGTTTCCCGACCATTGACAAAGAAGTGCAACTCATTGTTCAGGTGGCCAGGCAAGTGGGCGGTGATGGCTTCGTCGACATCCTCGAGGAAGAAATTGAGGAATTAATTGAGGGCCATAGAGAAACATTGACCAACGAAGAGTTAGAGGAACTGATAAAATTGTCTACAGAAGACAAAGATGATGATGAACAGGAAGAGCTAGCAACTTGGAATCTTCATAAATTTTCTGAAGTGTTCCAA
Source organism: Platysternon megacephalum (assembly GCA_003942145.1). Classification (NCBI taxonomy): domain Eukaryota; kingdom Metazoa; phylum Chordata; order Testudines; family Platysternidae; genus Platysternon; species Platysternon megacephalum. The sequence continues at coordinate 11,236,042 of QXTE01000008.1, read as the reverse complement.
GCAGCGAAACATTTGAATGATTTAATTTCTGAATATGATCCTTCTATGGAACGAAGCCTCAAAATCACACGGAGTATTACGGATGATTTGAGACCGTACCAAGAAATGTTTGAGGAGCTCAAGAGACAACAGCAACAGTTGCCAATCACCATGTTTTTAAAGAAAAAACAACCAGCAGAGCCTACACAATCAACTTCTCGAGCTGAACCAGAGCCAACCACTTTGTCTACAACTCGCTCTCCGTCACCCAGGCCTGGCCCATCGTCTCCTGGATCGACATCAAGCCCTGACGACTCAATAATAGTGTTGTCAGGGGAAGAGGAAGACTAATCATTCGAGTGTGTACAGTACAAGACTAGCACGAATATCCAGGGTGACTGTTGACTGTTCAGGTTTACAGTACTGTACTGTTTTCATTTTTTTTCTTTCATTCTTCTGTCTCTCTGTTATGTTATTAAAAATACTGTAAAATGATATTTTGCATATGTAGTCTTTATTATATACTGTACATTCCTGTATACAATACATAGTACTGTACAGGGTGGTATACACAAAATTGTAATTTATGGGTGATTTAAGGGATTTTCAAGGGTCATTTTGGCTATACGCGGTTTTCGCTTTACGCGCTGACCGCGGAACGTAACCCCAGCTTAAGATGCGACCTGTATTGTGAGCAAGACACGAGAAGTCATTCTTCCGCTCTACTCTGCGCCGGTTAGGCCTCAACTGGAGTATTGTGTCCAGTTCTGGGCACCACATTTCAAGAAAGATGTGGAGAAATTGGAGAGGGTCCAGAGAAGAGCAACAAGAATGATNATCGTCTCCTGGATCGACATCAAGCCCTGACGACTCAATAATAGTGTTGTCAGGGGAAGAGGAAGACTAATCATTCGAGTGTGTACAGTACAAGACTAGCACGAATATCCAGGGTGACTGTTGACTGTTCAGGTTTACAGTACTGTACTGTTTTCATTTTTTTTCTTTCATTCTTCTGTCTCTCTGTTATGTTATTAAAAATACTGTAAAATGATATTTTGCATATGTAGTCTTTATTATATACTGTACATTCCTGTATACAATACATAGTACTGTACAGGGTGGTATACACAAAATTGTAATTTATGGGTGATTTAAGGGATTTTCAAGGGTCATTTTGGCTATACGCGGTTTTCGCTTTACGCGCTGACCGCGGAACGTAACCCCAGCTTAAGATGCGACCTGTATTGTGAGCAAGACACGAGAAGTCATTCTTCCGCTCTACTCTGCGCCGGTTAGGCCTCAACTGGAGTATTGTGTCCAGTTCTGGGCACCACATTTCAAGAAAGATGTGGAGAAATTGGAGAGGGTCCAGAGAAGAGCAACAAGAATGATTAAAGGTCTTGAGAACATGACCTATGAAGGAAGGCTGAAAGAATTGGGTTTGTTTAGTTTGGAAAAGAGAAGACTGAGAGGGGACATGATAGCAGTTTTCAGGTATCTAAAAGGGTGTCATAAGGAGGAGGGAGAAAACTTGTTCACCTTAACCTCTAAGGATAGAACAAGAAGCAATGGGCTTAAACTGCAGCAAGGGAGGTTTAGGTTGGACATTAGGAAAAAGTTCCTAACTGTCAGGGTGGTTAAACACTGGAATAAATTGCCTAGGGAGGTTGTGGAATCTCCATCTCTGGAGATATTTAAGAGTAGGTTAGATAAATGTCTATCAGGGATGGTCTAGATAGTATTTGGTCCTGCCATGAGGGCAGGGGACTGGACTCGATGACCTCTCGAGGTCCCTTCCAGTCCTAGAATCTATGAATCTAGGAATGTGGTACAAAGATAAAACGGAAAAAAAATCAAATGGTAAATGATAAATATGAAACAAAGTTTTTAACTTATTACCAACATGGTATTAGGAGAACTAGAAATATTTAAAAATAAATGCTGTACTAATATATTTCATGTAAGGAATTCTTCTCCCTTAAGTCTGTCCTATACCCCACAGACTGCAGCAGGAGTTGCAGAGTAGCTTCACAGTTCCAGCTTCAGGTTGAGGATTCAGCTCTTCCCCCATTTTGCAAGACTTTGCATTATGTTCCTAATAGGTTCTGTACTCTGCCTTTGTACTGGGTATGAAAATTTAGTGCTTAATGAGGTGATACTTTTTAAAGCGTAAGTAATTTCTTTCCCAATAATGTTCTAAAATATTTTGTGTACTGTGAAAAGCCCAAAAATACCCTACCCCCCTCCCTAGAATTTGTCTTAATTAATATAAGAAGATTTCACTAGATAAAGCTCAACCCATGCCTTCTCTCTAGGTTTAGCTGTTTCTAGGATTCTTATCCCAGGATTGCCCAACCCAAACACAAGGTTCTTTTTCCCTCTAGGGTACAGAACTACTCCCCACCTCTGTATGTCCACACTGTATCCACACAAAAGTAAGAAACCACTAGAAAATGCTTAATGAATCTAAGTGCCATCAATCCTAGTCACAGGAACAAGAACACTGCCAGCCAGTTACTCTTTGGTGTTAATTAACTCCATGGGGAAACTGCACCCTCCTTGCCTAGGCATCAGACAGAGAGAAGGGGGCTTTTTGTTGTTGTTGTTGTTGTTAAATGCAATCCAAAATTTTTGGTTGTTTATTGTACTTGATTTAAAAGAGCTCTTATCAATTTTGTTAAAGTTCAGTCTATTTGCTTTTACAATAATGAGATTACTGTGTGCATATTTAATCACTATGCTGCACATATCTACAATTTACTTCTTTTTTTAACTTAACTGTATTTTTTGGGTGCTTCAATTAGCACAAATTTAGCAATGAGGCAGACTGCTCTTGAGCCATCCAGATACAACAAGGCTCAGAACCACATTATCTCCCCTCTGAAAAGATTATGATTTTTCCCTTCCCTACATTTTATATCATATGGAAATCAAATAGTAGCTAGTTTGACTGATAGGTGAACCATTAGTCTTTCCAAGAAGTGCACATTGCTATGGCTGACACAGGTTTCAAATTGTAAAAGCAGGTATATAAAATATGATACAAGCAATAGACAAGAAATCTGTACAGTTGGGAGAATTTTGTAGTTTAAAAGATCCTGGTCTGGTGAAATGAAAGTGCTGTGGTCACCATGTTTGAGCACACTGCACTCCTCTTTCTATAATCAATTATTACATTCTGTCTTTTTTCTAAAAGAGAGTTAGCATATTAAAGGCAACCCTACAAAAACTAATCCTGTTGGTAACAAGAATGAATGCCACACCACATATTCAACTCTTCACACAAGACAACTTGCTTTCTTCTATGTTTTCAAGACTGGCATTAGTGCCCAATATGATTTGCTCTCACCCAGGCCAATTGATCTTCCAAATGCATTTCACTATGCCAGGGGTTCTCAAACTTCATTGCACCGCAACCCCATTCCGACAACAAAAATTACTACAAGACCGGGGGGGGAGGGGGGACGGCGATGCCTGAGCCCACCGGAGCCTTGCCACCCTGGGCAAGGGGGCCAAAGCTGAAGCCCAAGGGTTTCAGGCCTGGGTGGAGGGGCCCAAAGTCGAAGGTCTGCGGCCCCAGGCGGTGGGGCTCGGACTTCGTGTTCAGCCCCAGCAAGTCTAACCCCAGCCGTGGCAACCCATTAAAATATGGTCCCGACACACACTTTGAGAACCGCTGCACTATGCATTCATTTAGATATTTAACCTCCAAGTTTTCATATGTGACTTCATCCATAAAATGAATGGATATACAATAGAAAAAATATGAATATGCCAGTCTATCAGTTTTTTATTTTTAATAAAATCTAATTGTTAAAAGTCAGCTGTCAGACAATTTGTTAAAAACAGGACAGAATCATAACAAGTTTAAAGGATGGCATGAAAGCTGCTTGACCTGCAGAATATTAAAGAGAAACTACAGAGCAAAAGACTGAGGGCAATAGACATTTAGCGGCTGATGGTTATGAAGTGTTACTGTTTTTGCAGCTTAAACCTATTTTCCACTTGAATGTTCGGTACATCATACATTGAAGGTTATTATTTTTATCAGATGGTTACATTTCCAAAAATTATTTGCACTTTGTCAAAGGCTGATGTGTTCTGCGTAAAGGTTTGTCAGTGTTTATTACCATGCTCTGCTAAACCCACAGGGCTTTTTGTTTTTAAAGATGTAAAGCCATAGCTTCTATTATCTTTGAGGACATTAAATAGTTTTAGAAATAAGAATGTGAACATTTCCTTTTTACAAAGCTATGGGTACCTGAGAAGCCACCATGAGTCTCAATCTCACCCAAACAAAAAGAAGCCATACAGAGAATATATTATAGAACCCACATAGGTTGGAACCTTTGAATGCAGAGGACCCAGGTTTGTCTCAATTATTAATCACCATTAATGATAATGGAAGTTACATGGCTCAGGTACTGAGAGTTACTGTGCCTCAAAGCCAAGTAATAAGCCCTCTTTACCTTCAAATCTTTCCCAGAACCCCAAGTCCCATAAGGTCTCCATAAAAAGATAACCATAACTTGATAGCTTTATTGTATCTGCTTTTATCTTTAGATAAGCACTTCAGAGCAGGGGCTCACTGTCTCATATTAAATGTAGCACTGAAGTGTACATAAATACATTATAAATATGAAGAACTGTGGGATTTGATTTTAAGCCACACACATTATGTACACTGTATGGTACAGAAAAAAAATGCATTCCTTATTTGTAATGAGAACTACAGTGGAACTACTAATTATCTTTAGTCTCTGCTGTTTAGGATACAAAAACCATAGCTCCTCCAGCCCCACATGGGTTTTAATTAAATTACACTCCTCTTCAAATTTTTCAAAATTTTGTACTCTTAAAAAAACCACCACAGAGACACACACACACGAGACTTAGGCCTGGTCTACACTGGGGGGGATCGATCTAAGTTACGCAACTTCAGCTACATGAATAACATAGCTGAAATTGATGTACTTAGATCTACTTACCGCGGTGTCTTCACTACGGTGAATCGACTGCTGCCGCTCCTCCGTCAACTCTGCCTGCGCCTCTCGCCAAGCTGGAGTACAGGAGTCGACGGGAGAGCGCTCAGGGATCGATTTATCACGTCTAGACTAGACGCGATAAATTGATCCCCGCTGGATCGATCACTGCCTGCTGATCCGGCCGGTAGTGAAGACATACTCTTAATGCCCAAGTCGTCAAAAGAAATGGCTGACTAGCAATGAATCCACATTTGGGAACTGCTAGGGAAGAGATCCCCAGGTATTCCCTTAGCACTCTCCTAAGAAATCTGAAAGCCAGTCACTGGCTCTGTGGCTGACTTTATAAAGTTATTGAGGCAATTTCCACGAACACTACACCAGTCTTTATGAATTAATCTTGCAGTTTAAAAACTGTTAAATTTAAAAAAAAATAAAGAGCACCAGTGCAGCATTGAGGTATGTATCAGTGCCTCTGAAAGTATAGGTTAGCATATTTCCACTCTGTCAACCAACTCCCTCCCTCCCAAGGGAAAAGAAAGAAGAATGGACCTGAATATATTATGTACTAGGCCCAAAATATTTGAGGCACCCATTAGAAACAGAAGAAACTTCAACTTTTTTTTTGTTTTTTTTAAGGATTTTTTTCCCTTTAATTTCAGGACATACTATTTAAAGCAGGGGTCTCAAACACGCGGCCCACAGCGTTATTGCATGCAGCCCGCGAGCTCCTCACGGCCCCCCCGCCCTCCCCCAACATTTACCTAGAGCGGCTGCCTGCCTGCCCTGCCCCCGCGCCGAGAATCGGCTGGAACCTGGGGAAGGAGGGGCGCAGGGGTGTGTGTGGCTGTTGCTTCAGGCACCGCCCCCAGCAGTTCCCATTGGCCGGGAATGGGGAACTGTGGCCAATGGGAGCTGCTGGGGGCGGTGCCTGAAGCAACAGCCACACACACCCCTGCGCCCCTCCT
>QXTE01000008.1:11109929-11229832 GCA_003942145.1 Platysternon megacephalum | reverse complement strand
TGCTCTGAGCCCCCTGCTGCATCCTGACCCCCTGCCCTGAACCCCCACCGCACCCCTCCTGCACCCCAACCCCCTGCCCTGAGCTCCCTGCCGCACCCTGCACCCTGACCCCCTCCTGCACCCCTCACCCCAACTCCCTGCCCTGAGCCCCCGCCACACCCCACACCCCTCCTGCGCCCCCTGGGGGCAGGGAGGGGGCAGAGTTGGGGTGGGGATTTCGGGGAAGGGGTTGGAATGGGGGCAGGGAAGGGGTGGGAAGAGGCGGGGCAGGGGCTGGGCCTCATGGAAGGGGTGGAGTGGGGGCAGGGCCGAGGGCAGCGGAGGGGAGGTGTCAGTAAATGCGGCCCTCGGCCCAATGTACTAGTGCTCATGTGGCCCTCGTGGTCATTTGAGTTTGAGACCCCTGATTTAAAGGATGCTCTATCCGATTTTTTTTTTTTTTAAATTAGTATTGAAGTTGACTATTGGCTTGACTAATACATGTGCATACCCAGGCCCTATGAGTTGAAACTACTTACACGGTCTCTGCCTTGAAACTGAACAAAAAAGTGTTTAACATGCAAGTTTTGTTTTTAACTAGACAATCTGTTTCTTAAAGGCTAAGGCTAAAAAATCATTTTTAATAAATAAGATTCCTAGCTTGTGTTACTACCAGAGACTACATGTGAAGACATTTCAGTCATCATTTATGGGCTTATACTTTGCACTTTATTCAGCTTTGACAATGAAAACAGACTAGTCAGTTTCACTTTTCAGTTCTCAAATGCAGTGTTTCCTTAATGCTAATTAGTACTGTGAGATCAACTTACCTTCCTTTCCTTTAAATCTTTCCTGATCGTATCTGTTGTAGGCAGCTGGAATAGACTGCTTAGTCCGTAAAGTGGGATCCTAAAACAAATTAGCAAACAAGATATGCTACTGCATCTCAAAATGTATGTTGATTAACACATTTTAGCTTCTGAACTTTGGAAAATATTGCATGTAAAATGGACTTTACAGTTTTGGGCAATTATGTAGGTGGAAGTTTTCAGACAGTTTGTACTTTTAATTAACTGCATTTTAACCTCTTATTGAGATAGTATATTTTAAAGAAATACTTAATGGCATGCAAATCTAGAGAACTGACAACATTCTGAAGCAAGACAAAAGTAACAACAGAAAGCCATGTTAACTGAGCAAAATGAATGAAATCCATAGTTATCAATTCCATTCATTTGCTAACATTTTGGGGCTCAAGAATGAATTGTCATCTGACAACATACGGCTGGTTCTTCAGCTACATGCACAGAAGACTCCACTACAAATCTGATTAAGCTAAAGAGGTGCTAAACCTATAGAACAAGATTAAATTGAGAGGAAAAAAGGCATATTTAAAATGCATTTTCAAAATGCTGCCAATCTAATGATGCACTAAATATCAATTCATGCATCTTTTTCATGGGTGACTTAGTCACACAGTTACAATCATTCCAAACCGTATGTCTGAGTAGTCCCATGAACAATTTATGAAATTCAGCATAAGGCAAGCATTTAAATGTTGAAATTCATCTTGCTACTCCAATCTGGTACATTGGCATATAACACAGAGGTATCAAAATAAGATGAAGTAAGATTAACTGGCTTTCATAGCACATTACCATTAGGAGTTCAATAATTTAGTTATTACGTTTAATAAAACTCAACAGCAAACATCACAACTCAAAACCATTGCTTTTCTAATGTCTAGACAGACCTGAACAATAAAAATGTAAATCATAGAATCAGAGAATATCAGGGTTGGAAGAGACCTCGGGAGGTCATCTAGTTCAACCCCCTGCTCAAAGCAGGACCAATCCCCAACTAAATCATCCCAGCCAGGACTTCGTCAAGCCTGACCTTAAAAACCTCTAAGGAAGGAGAGTCCACCACCTCCCTAGGTAACCCAATCCAGTGCTTCACCACCCTCCTAGTGAAAAAGTTTTTCCTAATATCCAACCTAAACCTCCCCCACTGCAACTTGAGACCGTTACTCCTTGTTCTGTCATCTGGTACCACTGAGAACAATCTAGATCCATCCTCTTTGGAACTCCCTTTCAGGTAGTTGAAAGCAGCTATCAAATCCCCCCTCATTCTTCTCTTCTGCAGACTAAACATTCCCAGTTCCCTCAGCCTCTCCTCATAAATCATGTGCTCCAACTCCCTAATCATTTTTGTTGCCCGCCGCTGGACTCTTTCCAATTTTTCCACATCCTTCTTGTAGTGTGGGGCCCAAAACTGGACACAGTACTCCAGATGAGTCCTCACCAATGCCGAATATAAGGGAATGATCACGTCCCTCGATCTGCTGGCAATGCCCCTACTTATACAGCCCAAAATGCCTTTAGCCTTCTTGGCAACAAGGGCACACTGTTGACTCATATCCAGCTTCGCGTCCACTGTAACCCCTAGGTCCTTTTCTGCAGAACTGCTGCCTAGCCACTCGGTCCCTAGTCTGTAGCAAATCTGTCTTTTTGATTTGACACAGGCATAGGACAGCTGGTTCGATCTGTTGCTGCTCATGAGTCATGTTCCAGATTCTTAAACATTTTACTACTTTATCTGTCAAAAAATACAGTTAGCAAGGCATTTTGCTGGAAATGGCGATAGTCTCATCTAATATACTTCTTCCAAGTAGCTTCAGAATGCTAGCGAGTGTTTGGTACATACAGTAGTTGGCACTAACTGTTCAGTCTGTAACTGGCAAACACATATTGAACAAATGAAGCGTATTCAACTCCTCCAAAACCACTATATACAGTTTAAGGTAAAGATGATGTAAGGAAAATTCTGCATGAAAAAGTTACTGTAAATTATTTAAATTAGAGCCAAACAAAATGAAGAGTAGTTTCAGAAGAATTCTTGCCATTATTTACTCAATTCAACCTCAGCTATGGAGCCACGACCAGCAGGTCCATAATAAGAAGAGTTATTTCTTACCGCTGGTGCTGTATTCGGTGCAGGTCTCTGTTCAGGTGCACGACCTTCTTCTCTGGCTTTTACTGACTGAAGAATCGCAAAAATATTCTTTGCAAAGTTCTGGAAAACAAGTTAGACACTTATGAATCCCACTGACCATCAAAGCTGGTTGGAACACTAGAAATACAGCTAAGAGACATTTTTTGAGTCAACGCATGTGCTTCAAGGAGTGTATGCCTACTTGTAAACAGAGGAAAACTGCATACAAATTAGAGAGACTTTGTTCTCCGTTTGGGAGTGTCTGAAGAATTGAATCATTGTGTCAGGACACTCACACATCTCATGGATTTCCATCACATCACCCAATCTGTTCAATGTAGATGAGGCCCCGCGAAGATATGGAGACACCTAAGTTCAGCAATCATTAGCCTGTCACCACCAAACACTATTTTATCCTGACTGAAACCAGAACCTATGATTTTCTTCCTTTCCATAACAGAGCTCTGGATGAAAAACAGCCATCAAACTCAATACAAAGGTGACATATTATGTACCGACCCCAGCTAGATTGACTAGTGGTCTGGTATAATGTGGCAATTCCTATTATGCTGGTAGGAAAGGGAAAGCTATCTGATTATGATTGCTACTTCAACAGAGATAGTATGGCTTCTCTTATCTCAACGGTTTGTAATCAAAGGAGTTTAGTGGACCCATTGGTGCGCCTAGATTTCCAAGTTGCAGCAGCAGTATGAAGTGCCTTCCCATCTTTGGCTGGCCCAGATACTCTAACTCCTTCAATGCATCCTCTCCTGTGCTGCTCTCACCTCCAGGCTGGAGTATTTTAAGAAGTGCTCAGCCTACAGCAAAACTACTCAGAAACTTTAGTTATGGAAGAATACCCCCTCTTCTTTTATGAGAGGCAAGCCACTATGAACACGTTTGTTTCACCAGCTCGGAGTTGGCTCTCAGTCTGCTTCTGGGTGTAATACAAGATGTTGGTTGTATGTAAAGCCTTAACCAACCCTGTGAATACAGCTGTTTGAAACCACCTCAGCCCATGGTTTGTCATAACAGTTTCAAGTAGCCAGAACACAATCTGTCCTCAAAGTAAAACTGCCAGGGCAGAGCAAAGCACTTTTGACAAGCAAAAGGAGATCTCTGCTCTGGAATCATTTTCTTCTGGAGGGAGCATAACAGCCCATGTCTATAGCTTTAAAAATAAATATGTACAACTGTTCCAGTCAGGTTAGCTGTGCAGATGGGAGCAGACTCAGATCATAAAGACAGGATTTTTTTTTTTAATATTTAATTTTGAATTGGCACCTATTTACTACTGTGATGAATAAGAAATCTTTGAATTGGTTTCTATATGAACTGAATATAGGAAGGCAGGTAACTAAAATTATATTAAAAGGCATTTGAATCTCTCTACTCAGACAAAGATCTCGTTCTAATCATTTTAATTCATTAACATGTCATGTACCTCAGCCCCTAATTTACTATTGGGCAGGTTTTCTATTATGTTTTATCCAGTGTTTTCAGATGTTCTGTACTAAATAATATTGCTAGGATTATTTTCTGTTTTTCAAAATAAAAATATAAATGCTAATTTGGCACCTACTTAACACTTTGCATCAACAGTCAAGATGCACTTCAAGTTAAGCAAATGACATATGTACACAACAGATGTCCTTTCTTACTGATAATTCTCAGTAGATGATGATTGCCAAAGTAAAAGCAACTTCCTACAAACCATTTATAACACATGATGGCTTTCCCCTATTCATCACAGAAACATTAAGGTATTAAATAAAGTAAAAAAATAAAAATTCCAGTAGATTCTCCCACAGTAATGTACAGTTCTAGGTCAAGATATTTCATATTAATACTAACAACTGGATGTCCAATCAAGACAGAGCAAGAAAGGGCTTCTGAACGGGAATCAATCTATACAAAATCACCTAAATGAGAGGTTGAAGAACAAAACACTAAGGCAAAATCTGATCCAACTTAATTTACCTGGCTCTAGTAAATAGGTTGGTCAGTTAACTCCAATGCTTCCTCTCCTGAAAGCTGTTCTTAGGGATAAAGGATTTCCTTGAACTGAAATAGTAGTTTTGAAAGAAAAAGCTTAAAGGAACTTAGCTCTGGATTTGAAGTTCTTTTGGGTTGAGAAATCTTAGCAAAAAACCTTAGTTAAGGGACTATAAGGTTAACACCCAAATCTGAATCTATTAAGAAAAAATAATTCCAAATAACCATTTTTAACTGGGCTTCAGAGAATTTCCTAGTTTCTAAGCTGGGTAACCACCAATCCTGGAGCACTGTGGGCTTGTCTGTCAATGCAACCATCCACCAATCACACTGTCCTACTCAAGCCTTGGTTTTGCCCCATCTAAAAAATGTGACTAATAATTCGAGCTGGTCAAAAAATGAAGTTTATGGAAATATCTGCAAATCATTTTATGTGGAAATTTTCATTCTAGTTGGTTAGAAAATGAGGAGGAGGAATTCATAAAACAATTTTTACATTGAAATTGAAGCTTGAGAGACTTTTTTATTAATTATTAATTATTATTATTATTAACACAACCAGCTCTACTAACAATACAAGAATAGCCTGGAATGGATGCAGCCTGAGCACCAAAACAACGCTACTGGGTATTTATTCTGAGACCGTACCTTTTTAAACTGGAGTATACTCAGCCATTTATGATTGCAAAGATACCTGCGTGTAGATGCTACAGCAGGGGTGGGCAAACTACAGCCCGTAGGCAACATCCAGCCTGTCAGACCTTTTAACTGTCGCTCCTGCCAGGGAGCAGGGTCGGGGGCTTGCCCTGCTGCTCCCGCTCGGGAGCAGGGGAGGGGACTTGCCCCATTGCGCCTGCCCGGCACTCCCTGTGTCTTCAGGACCTGTGTGACAGCATGCATGTTACTCTGGCTGCACAACCCAAACGCGCCATCAGAGCTTGGAATGTGCAAGCCCACGTGCCGACTACTTGTTGGCTTAGGTGACTGATGTTTCAGTAGTGTTAATTTTCCACTGTTGAGGATAAAACAAAGAGTAGTTCGCCCGGGAGTGCTCAGTGGTGGTTTTCAAAGTTGTGGGCTGTCGAGACCTACGTGGGAGGAGATTTCTGAGAGCAGGGGCTGGTGAATCTCAATGAGTTCCAATGACTGGAAGCTGATGCCCAACAAATCCAGGCTAGAGAGAAAGGGCGTGGAAAGGGGGTAAGTTTGGTTTAATTATTGTAATACATTGTTATGATGGTATATTTAAAAGAAATTGCAGCGGAATATAGCTTTCAGTAACATGATCCAGTGTAAAAACCATGACTAAATCACCATTTCTTTAGATATGAGACAAGAAGCAGCATATTGTCAGCCTGACAACATGTATAAAGACATGACTATCAAAGATGCAGTCAGAGACATATGGAGCAGAGGAGATTTCCACAGATCTCCAAGTAAGTTCTGAACTTGGGGAAGAGGGGGTTGAGGGGAAAGGGAAGGAGGCGCGACTCTTCAGCTGGGCTTAGCTTCTGCAGAAGGACATCTAAAACTCACCCATAGAGATGCTTAAAGTCAGTTAAGTTTGGGGTGCACTCAAAATGGTCAGACCAGCTCTGCATATAGTGGTGTGATGGTAGACAATAATTAGCTTTGTTTGGGCATAAGAGTTGACAACACACACAATAACGTCAGTCCTGCTTTTTATAATTTTCAGTCCTGGCTGCAGCTAATACTAATACTTATCTAGATCTCTTTAGTCCTACATCTATATTAAGAGTAAACATCCAGAAATGAGGCTCTCACTGTTATATGTGGGCTCATTCTGGAACGCAAAATTACAATCTTGTGACAGAAAAAAAAAAAAAGACAGTCATAAAGTCAGTAGTGCAACCAGCTGACCTACGTAGCTAGTGCTTCCTCAAAGTCCTGAAAGGTAGAAGCAACATTAAGCTTTCATTTTTCATCTCTACAGACACTTGTGTCTGAAAATTCCTCTAGCTTCTGCTCCAAATTTAGCTTAAATTCCAAATTGTGCACTTTTAGATTACTAAAATTCCCCCATTTGGGGGCACAAACTAACAATGGCTTCCTTATGGAAATCTTTGGGTAATTTAAAAAGTACTTTAAAAACTACTGACTACATAGAAATCCCATTGTTTGTCGTTTCTCTTTGTGTGGTTACTACTGTCAGTCATGTGGAAGCTATTCTAGTTGCTTCCGAGTCCTTCTGTACCTGCTATTTATTCATTATGTTATATGGACAAACTTGTTATCAAGTACAAAAGTTAATCAGAATTTTCCACTTACTCTTTAAAAAACCCTGAAGTCACCAAAATATCAAAGGGGGAAAAATCTGCTGGGAAGGGAAAAGTGTGAGAGAGAACAGGACAGCTGCTGATGGGGAGCAAGGAAAATACAACAAAAGTCAGGCAAATATAATGAATCATTTTCTTTTAAATCATACTTAAAAAAAAAAAAAAGAAAAAAGAAGAAAAGAAAAGAAGAGTGCTTCATAGTCAGATGCTCCATTTTCACTTCCAGAATTATCCATTTGTTTTTTAAATGACATGGGGAAGCGCAAATGTTGCCCAACTGGTGCCAATTTAGGCCTCATTCCTACAAGTTACAAGATGGACACTGGTGCCTGCAGAATGAAAGTCTCAGGTGGCAAGTGAGAAGTCGGTCAAACTAGAGCCCTTCATCCTGACCCAAACCCATTACAAATGTTGGATCCAGGTCAGGTCAAATGAGAAGACAACCAGACCCTCCCTGGCTTGGATCAGGTCGGTTCTCCTCCTCCTCGCCTGTAGGATTGGCACTGCAACCTCAGAGTGCCCTGCACCTGGCAGCCAGCCGCCGCCACATCACTGCTCTGCATGTGCTACGGGGTGAGCATGCTGATGAGTTGCAGCACTTCTCCATCCACAGCATACACAGTGCATCAGGGGCAGGGCAGACATTTGCCAGCACATGCAGCCACTGACAGGAAATGGAGGTACTGGCTCAGGCTTGGCAGGTAGAGAAGAGATTTGGATTGGAAAATGACTCCACCCTCTCTGATTCAGGTCCTGCCAGGCCTAAAAATTAAGCCCAAGCAGATCTCTATGCCAAACTATATTACATGCAGATTTTGTCTGTACTGTGGCTTGTTACCGACTGGCAGATGGATTTCCAGTATCATTTTAATGCAAGTGGTACCCACATTTAACCCATCTTTTTAGTTGGGCTTTTAAGATAGAAGTAGACTGATGGACCGACAACTAAGTTCTACTGGGTCTGTGGTTAGGTTAGTGTGCATGAGATTTATTATGGGACACTGCATAAGTAATACATTTTAAGATTGTGTGAGATGTTTAAAGAACGTGAAATGATTAGAGGCTGAATTAAATTCTGTAGCAGTCTAAATACAACAGCCACACACTACCTTTCACAAACAGCTGCTCTTTGAATAAAGTATTGCTTCCTAGGGTTCTAATTCGAGGTTTCAGCAGTTCTATAGTGTACTATACTCTGTGCAGAAAATTCAGATAAATATTTCCATTAAATGTGTGGATTATGTTTTGCAGAACAGATTTCACACCTCATTTGTTCTGCATTATTACACTTTATTCCACTAGTATTTTTATATTAAAAGGGTATTACATGAAAAAGATATTTGAAATTTTTATGTGAAACAGAATAAAGACTAATTCAGGAGTTTGAAACAGCTATAAACATTACAATATGTCAAAGAAAGACAATGACTAAAACTGCATAAGAAATGCATTTGCTTCATTTCTATTTTTTTCCTAGAGATACATTTCTGGAAAATGGACTTTGCCTTCAAGGTTTCCATGAGGCTGGTCTACATAGGAAAGCTATTGTAAAATAAGCGAGGGTGTGAATTTAAAATGCAATCGCTATTTTGTGCTAGCTCCCTGTCCAGACACACTTATTCCGCACTAAAAGTGCCTTTGTGCAGTTTAGCTTAATCCACTTTGGAAGTGGACTAACCTAAACTGCACAATAGCACTCAATGTACAGTAAGCGTTCACATGGAGAGCCACTCCATGATAGCTATTCAGGTAAGGAAACTAAGGCATGAAGGCAACTCCCCAGCGTAGACAAGCTCGTTAGAAATGCTGCTCCTGTGTGATGGATTATTTATTTAGGACCAAATTCCAAAACCCTTATTCAAACAGAATAGTACTTTACTTCATGAGTAGTCCCAAAGAATTCAATGGGATTATTTGTGGAGTAAAGTTGAACAGCAGTCTACGTGAGCAAGGGCATAGGAATCTGGCCTTCACTGCGGGTAAAACACATACTGGGGGTGTTCTTATACAGAACAAAAAACGTACATACAAAATATGTATGCTGATCTCTATTACAAATACTAATGTAGACATAAGTAAACTCCTATAAAGATGAAATGAGGATTGGGATCATAAGATGAAACTACCATCAGATTTGCAGTGTTGTTGTGGCCATGCTGGTCCCAGGATACAGTAACTCCTCACTTAAAGTCGTCCCAGTTAACGTTGTTTCGTTGCTAATCAATTAGAGAATATGCTCGTTTGAAGTTGCGCAATGCTCCCTTATAACATTGTTTGGCAGCTGGCTGCTTGTTCACTGCTTGCAGAAAGAGCAGCCCATTGGAGCTAGATGGTGGGGGCTTGGAACCAGGGTGGAATGGCAGCCCCCTATCAGCTCCCCGCTCCCCTAAGTTCCCTGTGCAGCAGCCGCCCAGCAGGCTATCAATTGCCGGCAGTTCAGCTGTCCCTCCCCCCACTGCCCTGTGCTGCTCCTGCCCTCTGTCTTGGACCTGCTCCCGGGAGCCTCCTGCTTGCTGTGCAGGGGAAGAGGGGTGCTAATGTCAGGGTGTCCCCCTCCCGCCCACTCCATTGAGCGGGGGTGTGGGAGGAGACACGTAGGGTGACCAGATGAGGGGAAGAAAATATCGGGACACATTGGCGGGGGGGGGGGTGGGGTGCCCGCCGGCAGAGAAACAAAAAAAAAGCCGAGTCCTGCCCCGGCTGAGGAAAAAAAGAAAAAAAAAAAGTAGTGCACGTCTCTGTCTGTCTCTCTCTGCCATGCTGACTTCCCCACCCTCCATTCGTGCTGCCTTGTACAGTGTGAAGCTACATTAACAACAATGTGTTAGCCCTTGAGGGCTCAGCCAAGTGCTAGTTCATCATTTAGCAGTAAGGCATTCCCTGGGAAATATCCCACCCTCTGACTCCACCACCTCAACCAAGCTTCACAATCATCATTGCTGTGTACAGTATTACATTGTTTGTTTAAAACTTTGTGTGTGTGTGTGTGTGTGTGTGTGTGTGTGTGTATATGTAATTATATATAAAAATAAATAAATGAATAAAATATAGTCTTTTGTCTGGCGAAAAAAAATTCCCTGGAACCTAACCCTCCTACCCCCATTTACATTAATTCTTATGGGGAAATTGGATTCGCTTAAAGTATCATTTTTCAGGAACAGAACTACAATGAGCATTGGCCTCCTAAACCCAGGGTTGTGAGTTCAACCCTTGAGGGGGCCACTTAAGGATCTGGGGCAAAATTGGTCCTGCTAGTGAAGGCAGGGGGCTGGACTCGATGACCCTTCTGGGTCCCTTCCAGCTGTAGGAGATTGTATATAATATATGGAGATATTCCTATGTTAAGCAAGGAGTTACTGTATTAGAGACAAGGTGGGTGAAGTAAAAATCTCACATTCATACTGTTAGACAGTCACCATTTTTAAACTACAAATTTATTCAGTTTGAACAAGCTAGTAACAAGGATACTAGCTCCTAATTTAACTGGGCATACCTCACCCTTATAGATTGCTTCAGATATCAAGTTCACTGCAATAGCTGTGAATTTCAGGACCACGGAACAATTCTGCCACCTAGAGCTCATACACAAAATTGCTTCTACACTCAAAGAACAAAATGTTTTTTTTTAAATTTCCAAGCTTTATCTCACACCTTAAAGAGGTCTTATTAAAGTGCTACAGCAGCACCAAAGTCTACTCAGAAACATATATATAGAACCTTTAATATAAGGATATCATTGCAAAAGTATAGAAATTTAATATTCTGAAGTTATTATATACTATTGTGGGAATGGTTGGAGACTGTATTCCCCTCATGTGTAAACAACTCCACAGCTAGGAACATTTTAAAAAATAGTTAGAATGACAAAATTCTACGAATTTCAGTGAAAGCCACTTGGTCTTCATTCAAAATATCTACCACAAATTGCATCACTTCAAGACAGGGGCAAGTACCATGAGCCAGGCTCTCCTGAGTTCTTAAAAAGATGCAAATGAAATTTGTAAATGATATAAAACTGGGAAGTATTATAAACCAGTTAACACAGAGGAAGTACACACAAATAATATCGGCAAGCAATAACAACATGGTATTGTGTTAATTAATGCTGCTGGGAGGAGAAGATAGTTTAGAATACCTATGCAATGGGAGGGAGAAATCTGGAAAGCAATAATGTTGGAGGATACCTAGGCATGATGGATATCCAGTTAGACAAATGTGCAGTGCAACAGAACAAAAACACAGTAATGTAGTTGTGTGCTGTATACACACACACAATCATCAAAGCTACAGGTAGGAAAGCAGTAGTCCCTCTTTATAAAGTCCAAGTGTGACCATCTCTAGAATATCTCATTCAGCTCTAGGTACCTCATCTCCCCCCCCACACACACAGGAAAGAGTTCAGAGAAGCAAAACTGTTAAGTGGACTGATTTATGACTCAAGATTAGAGTTCAATACCTATAGCTTATTTAAGGGTGTCTTACAAATGAAAAAAGTGGGGTTGTGCCCAATTTGCCTCTAAATGACAAAAAATTGCACTTTATAAAAAAACCCAACAATATCACATACAGTCTACCCTATTTTCCAAGGAAGACTATAGATAACAGAGGGATTAACAGAACATCACAAGTGAAAGGAGAAATTTTTTAATTAGACAGTTTAAAACCCTGTGTTGAAATACATTCCTAATAGTTGGGAAGAAATCCCTCTGGTAAAAATCCAAACACTTCCATCCCTTCAACTGAGGGTTGAGAAAACACCTGCTCCATTGCACTAATCCTCCTGGGAATTCTCCAGCGAGAGCAGGGAGGATGAAAATAGATAGTTGTGATGTCAAGCAGGAGTTTTATTTGTTTGGGGGTTTTATAAACTCTTTCAGGTGTTCTTTATACGTCATAATAAAAACAGAGGACAGTCTTTTTTTCCTTTGAAAGTTCTTCTTAGGGACTGCAAGTAAAGGAAACTTAGTATACACAAATATTTGAAAGGTAAAAACATCCACAATGGAGAGGATGGTGAAAGAGGGGTATAACCAGCAATGATAGGAAGGGAAAATTTCATTCTAAATGTATGATGAGTATCAGGATCAGATGATTTGATAGTCTCCCAAGCAAAGTGAAAAAGCCTCAGTGCTTGTAACATTTATATCTAGGTTGGACAAAGCACTGGTAAGTGTTCTGAAGGGAACAATCCTCCATTGGCAAGGAGATAAGTCACTTCCACCTGTAAACTCTCATCAATCTGTAAGATATAGCCTCCAAAAAAAGGACTTTTATATAATTGTGATCATATAACAAGTTGTAATGTTGTAAAAATTGTTCTGGGTAAGTGTTATTACCAGCTATGTGTGCAAGGCATCTTAAATTCTTACATTCTTTAATTTTGTACAAAGCTACTTCCCTTTGGGCAAAGTTTTAACTCAAATCCACATTTCCCATCTCCAATTTCTATAGTTCTACTCCAATGCTCTGTTCTCCCTTCAGATTTCCCCACAGACAACAATAGAAATTCAGTACAGGTAGGCAAAGCATAATATCTGCAATGATCTGTTGTTCAAATCCAAGTGGGTAATCTTTTCTCTTGTATTCAGTGTAGTTGTAGCCATGTTAGGCTTAGGATATTAAAGAGACAAGGTAGGTGAGGTAATATCTTTTAGTGGACCAACTTCTGTTGTTGAGAGAGACAAGCTTTCGAGCAAGAGCAGAAGTTGGTCCAATAAAAGATTGTCTCTCTAATCTTTCCTCTTGGCCTTCTGCTGCCCTATGGTGAAACTCACCAGGCACAGAGGGTTGGTGTGAGGTCTTTTGTGTCACTTAAGACTCATATTAGGGCCGTTTGGTGCCACATCCAGGCCTCCAGAATGAGACTTACACTTGCAGCAGATATAGCAATTTCCTGAAATATCTTTGGGAGATCTTACAGTATCATTGGGGGCCAGGGATTGTACGTAATTCCATGGCAGAGGGTAACCACAGCTCTCCAGGAACTAAAAACAGTGGAGGGTGACTAGGCAAATTCACTAGGTTGTAACCCCTCTAGAGGTGCACCACCTCCTGGGGAGACTCGCCTATCCTAGTTCAAAGTGGATTCTCCAGAGGCCAATAGACAAAGAAAGGATAAATAGCCTGAGTTTAAACTGACTCAGAACTTTCCTTTATGATCCAGCAAAGAGACAGCTCCTTCTGTCTAAGGGGAGGGCCCCAATTCTTAGGGAAGGGCTGGAAGAACTGACACTTATCAGAGGCCTTGTGGAGATAGGAGGTGATCTCTAGTAAGCATGTGTGTAGGTTCTTTTACTGTTTTCTCTGTAATGCTTTTACCCTAAGAATAAAGATGCTTGCTTACAATAAGCTGCGTGGTAACTTAAAACCACAGGCAGTCACCTTATTCATAGCCTTCAAAGAGAAAGCAAAGCAGAGATGCTGGCCTGTTTAGGAAGTCTGTCTTGATTGGGATATCACAGTATAGGCAGTGAACTGTGAGGTCTGGAAATACCCGTCAGGAGGGAGAGAGATGCCTCTCTGCCCAAGAGAGGTGCCAGCTCAAAGTCTGAGAATGGATGCCCTAACTGGACTACGGAGATGAAATACTGGTGCAGTTGTCCTGAACTGTGAAAGCACCATCCCCAAAGAGCCCAACAAAGAAGGGATTTAGGAGCACGTCAAGAGATGGGCCATGAAATCCACAAAGCCAGTAGCTAGGAACTCCCAGCATAAGCATCATAAAAATGGATATAGCAACCATTCCAGCTTGTTGGTTAATGTAGAGACCATGGAAGGATGGTGGTGCAGTCCTTCCAGTCTTCCCAGAGATTGGGTGGTATGGGGAAAGAATGGGGCTAGATAATGTTCCCTCAATCCTGTGGGTATGACTCAATCTCATGTAGAAAAAGTAACTTTGAAACATCCTATATTTTAGATTGTGGAAAAATATTCCACAATAAAACATGACTCAAAAGCTCTCCCTGTAGTTAATGTTGGAGTTCATTGTTTGCAGTACATTTGGAAATGGTTTATAGAGGAAAAAGGGATAAAAAACATGGAAGAGCTCAGGAAGTTCTCAAAAAACCCTGCTCCCAGGAGAATGGAGGTTTACTTTAAAAAGTACATAAATACACAAGCATAATCACAGGGCATTTGTTAGATTTCAATTCTGAGATTTTTCCTCACACAACTCCCACATGTTCAACCCAACCTACTGAGTTACCACACTGCTTAGTATCTGAGAAATATTTCTGGGCGTGCTGTGAGAAAAGGTTTTTAAGCTGGGTACATCAAAAACCACTGAGATGAAAAGACTCCCTGCTAATATTCCTGTGAACTCTGCAGCTCTTCCGTCCAGCTCCAGCACAAACTAATTTAATTTGTTATAAAGGAAGAATAAGTGCCATTAACCCTCTCATTGTACAGACTGAACAAAGGAAATGCTCTTTGCTTACAGACTGGTCACTGAAATCTGCTGTGCGCAGAATTCAAATGCTCAATTGTCACAGGTTATTTTGGAAGGGGGGGAATGCGGTGAAAGGAAGGAATTAAGGAATAACTGTTTCAGCAAAAGGTAAGGGTTTCCTCATGTGTCAGCTCTTTGTTTTACAAAATAAAGTTCAGATACCTGAAATCAAGTTTCCCTTCTTGTCTGGTTTACTGTTGGGGGAATTCTACGCCACTGCACATGCACAGAACTCATGTCCCCTGCAGCCTTTTTTTCTCTGACGAAAACACATTCTGCCTGAGAGGTGCTGCAGTTATGCCTTTCACCCAGCAGGGGTTACTGTGGCACCAGAACAGAGGGCAGCCAGCTCAAGAGCAGCTATGGAGGAAGGAAGGAAGAAAAGCCTGCGTTCCTCACAGCGCCCTGCCCACAGGGCTAAGTGAGGAGGCACGGGATATGTGAGAGGGACAGAGAGAGTGGGGCACACAGAGCTGCAGGGGGTCACAGATTGGGGCTCAGAAGGGCTAGTGCAGGGGGACAGACTGGGACAGAGGCAGAATGGGAGTGGGGGTGTAGGGCCATATGGGAATGGGGATGGCTGAGTGGGGGTGCAAAGACACATGAAGATGGGGGGGGAGATGTGCCTGACTGAATGGGAAAAGCTAGAGGTCAGCCAGGGTCTGCATGGGGAAGGCTCCCCAACTCCCTAACAATCCCTCTCCGGCCAAAAAACCCATACTTTCCCACCCATAGCCAACAACCCTCCAGGCTCACTCCCAGGCTCCTTCCCTCTCCCTCAGCTCCATTACCCCTGACTCCCCCAAGCCTTGTCACTGCTTCTGTGGGGTGCGGAAAATACATTTCAGGATTGTAGTTTAAATGAATTATTACTCAAAGTTCTGTATTAATATGCCTAGTAAGGAATCTATTTGTCAAAAAACATTTGCTGAATCTTTTTTGTTGTCTGTATTGTTACAGACATACTTGCTGACAGGCATTTTGAAATAAATTACCAAAATAATTGAAACTGGCGTGATTATATTGTATTATTTTGACAAATAAAATATGCAGAATTTTACAGAATTTTAAAATATTGTGTGCAGAATTTTTAATTTTTTGGCACAGAATTCCCCCAGGAGTATGGTATACATCTTTGGAGCAGGAAACCAACACCCGTTATTCTCAATGTTTTATTCTGTAGCTGTTCTACTTAAAGGTCCAATCTTAAATTATTTTCGACAGAGTATATATCTGGATAGCTCAGTGGTTTGAGCATTGGCCTGCTAAACCCAGGGTTGTGAGTTCAATCCTTGAGGGGCCCATTTAGGGATCTGCAGCAAAAAGCTGTCTGGGGGATTGATCCTGCTTTGAGCAGGGGGTTGGACTAGATGACCTCCTGAGGTCCCTTCCAACCCTGATATTCTATATCACCAGGAAGATCAGCCATCATGCATTAAGGGGAAGGTTGATCTACACATCCTTAATCTAATTAAAAATAAACATACATATTTCACTTCTGTTGAAAACATTTTTAACTACTCTTTCAGTAACACCTAAATTTACTATACCTGAAAAAAATAAATAGTGATTTCCTCTAATACCTCTGTTTACTTTGTGCATTTGACAGTACTTTGCATACAGTTTCCACTTTGTGTTGGTCTTTCACACAAAGGTGAGAAAAATGCCTTAAAATAGGAAATTGTGGCTGTAAAGAAAAAAATGCAAACACTTGTAAAGCAACTGAGAAGCACATGTAATGTTGGAAACTACTTAATCTGTCTTAAAAGTTGACTAAAGTTCAAGTTGGTAGCGTCCCTTTAAGACAAGTCAAATCAACTGTGTTCCCAGTTAGATGCTTTCACTCTAACCTGAAGATATGCAACACTGCAAAACTGATTCTAAACTATTTCTCTTCCAAAGTAGTTCCAAAAGTGAGCTGCTTTAAAGGAAAAATAGGCTAAATAACTGATATCACAAAGTGTGGTTTGCCTCTGAAACGTGATTATACAAAAATGGCACCTACTTAACAAATCTGTTCCTTTGTGTATTCAGTCATATCTGCCAACTTCTATGACTAAAGTTATTACAGTTTTTTACTCACGTTGGCTTACCAGAAGAAAACGCAGCAAAGACTGAATGAATCAAATTCTATTCCAATTTCCACAGAATTCTTCACTGAGGGCAGGTCTACACTACAACCGGGATCGACGCTCTGAGATCAATCCACCAGCAGTCGATTTAGCGGGTCTAATAAAGACCCGTCAAATTGATGGCAGCTCACTCTCCAGTCAACCCCTGTACTCTACCCCCAACAAGAAGAGTAAGGTAAGTCAATGGGACCCTCCACGGGGTTATTCATGTAGCTGGAGTTGAGTAGCATAGGTTGACTTACCACAGTAGTGTAGACATAGGCTAAATTGCGGTCATTTAAAAGCTTTTGTAAATTAATTCGAGGAATCAGGGTTGCACCAAACCTATATTACTGGCAATGATGCTCAATGTTCAGAACCCAGGCAGAATGATCAGCTAGGATATTTTTTTAAGCTTGTGGATTGAATATAGCTGATCTACGAACTGTGGACACGCTATAATCATGGAAGACCATACTACCATTTTTACACCATCACTTTTCCAAGCCCAAGCACACTAACAAATTTAGCAGGTTTTTTTTTTGCTCATTTCTATGATGGCAAGATGTGGTTACTTTCCTTTCATGTTCAATTGGTATAGCCAAGTAACCTTGTCTTTAGTTGATTATTTCTCACACCTGCATAGTAGACCTTGAGCTACTGATAGAACAAGGAAGGCCCAAAACCTGCACTGAGAACTGTGCCAGTAGAGTCCTGGAAAGAGATCAGTTTCTCTGTCCTTCCACTTTACGTCACTGCTCCATATACCCCAAGAGAGGTCCTAAGATTTGATCAGTCTCTATTACTGCCCTCAGGAACCCACTGCTCTCCCCTGGTTCCTATGGGTAGATTGGAAATGAAGAATCTCTATCATCCTCATTCTCTTCTACAGATTGGTCGCAAAGTGGTCCCATGGAGAAGAGCAAGCTTAGGGACAACCCATATGCCTCATCCTTGCTCTCTCCCCTACCTTTGTGGAGAGGCCTGTATTAGAATCTGCCAAACTTCACTATTCCCTGACTCCCTCCCACAGCAGAGCTTCTGGGGTGGAACTCCCACCTCCTCCCCTAAACCGGCTCCATGTGGTTCCTGTCTAAGTCACATGCTAAGGATGGGGATGGCCCCTCTAGATCAGTGAAGGACTCTGGGGGAGGGGAAAAGCCACCCAGGCTCCTGCAGTTTTCTACATGTTTTCTGTAACAATTGCTAAAATCTTGAATATTCAAAATTTAATTTTGTTTAGTAAGAAAGATTGACCCTGGATGGGGTTAGTAACAAACAGCAGCAGGAACATGACTGGCTCTACAATATTCTTTCAGCAAGACAGTGTTTAGGCATGAAAGCCAGAAGTGCAGCTCCATCACCCTTAACAATGACAATATATTGTTGTTTATTCCTCTGAGTTTTCCCCTCCTTGTAAACCGCATCACCTAGGTCCAAAGACTAAAGGATTTTTTCATGTTGTTATTCTCCCTGTCAATTTAATATCTTTTAGCTAACAAGAGGTTCAAACAAGGCAGAAATCTTCTGAGCATGGCAATGAGCAGGACCCTTGCCAATTCCAGGGCTCACACCAGCTTTATTCCATGATGAGTTAAGATAAGGTGAACATGAAGCCCAAACTACTTTGCTTCCCTTTGAACTATTCCAGTTTAGACGCTACTAAGGCCACGTCTACACTACCACTTATGTTGGCAAAACGTATGCCGCTCAGGGGTGTGAAAAAAAAACATCTCCGTAACGGACCTAAGTTTTGCTGGCATAAGTGGTAGTATGCACAGCGCTATGTCGACAGAAGAGCGTCTCCTGCCACAGCTACCGCCACTCGTTGATGTGATTTTATGATGTCAACAGGAGAGCTCTCTCTGTATCAGTACAGCTGTGCCACTTTAAGCTTGAGTAGACATGGCCTAAGTTATCAAGCAAATGACAAGGCCCAGTGTAATGAAGATAAAAATAATCTCTCTCAACTGAGTTTTTTCCAGGTATGCCAGTGGCCCTTCAGCCTACTGTTTTCCCACCACACTGTGTTTTATTAATCTGACTTTTTTTTCAATCAAATCTATTTCCATTTTGTAGGGGGGAAAACCTCTAGGCACTGCCCATGGAGTTTAGGGCACGAAAGGTTGGGCAAGAGGGTAGAAAATGATTTAGCAATGCATTACAGAAACTTCAGAATTTTTTTTTTTTTAAATCCTATCTTTAAATCCTACAAGTGACATGACCAAGAAGTCTAGTTATTTAAAAACTGGTAAAAAGATCATCTGAGCAGCAGTAACTTCAGTTACTATTTGTAGCTGTCAAGACAGAAGGGATGGCAAAGAAAATTACAAAGATGAAAAGAATGAAATGGTTGTTACCTAGGTGTTATATTTGTATTAATTAATACAAGTTAATATCATTCTGTTCAACTTAAAAACAAAACAAAAAAACCAAGAAAGGTTTTTTCCTCAACTACTCAACATGGACAATGCATTTAGCCTCTAAATGCTGGTTCAAAAAAATTGATGATAAAAAGCATTACCTTGCCTGTGCTTTGTAAAATTGTAGTTCTTGTCCTCCACACTCTCTCCCTGCTGACAATGTCTCTGGTTACATCTACCTCCGCATCAACAAAACTTCTTTGCTTAAGAGCAGTTATGTCATCGTCCAGATCTGTTTTGATTGTAGATCTTTTCTTCGCCATGATTTTTGCTTTGATAGCAGCAATTTTTTCCACAGACATGGCTTCAGACAAGGATCTAAACAAGAATATCAGAGGAGGCTGAGTAAAGGCATAAATCAGTTATGTTTTGTGTTCTGAAGTACATATGAACAATCAGCCTTGATTTCCTCCCAAACTACTAGAAGTTTACATCTGTGCCATACATCATAAGGTGGGCTCCATAGAGACATCAGCACTGCTACTTTGGCTATTAGAGCCATTCCCTGACAGATGACTTCCCAAGTAATTTAAAAACACCACAAGAAAACTAATACAATATACAGAGAGAGAGAGGGGCCAACGCTTATGAAACGTACAGCCCTGGGACTAAAGGCTTCAGGTTACTGTATGGATAACACTTGTTCCTCTGTCACCCACAAATGAATATAGTTCAAGTTACCTGTCTATTCAATCCTTGGCCACTGCTCGTGTTGGTAAAAAGAGCATAGTTTAGTACCAACTATGATAGTGGTTTTGTTATGCTGACACTTTTCCACTAAGAAGTGGACCAACATTACCAATTCATTTCACCCAGACCAAATAGTCAAGATGGCATTAAAAACTTTGTCGCTATGAACCGGTGCTGCATTTCAAAGAGTTCTTCTTGACCCAGTATTTCCCCATCCTATATTTAAGTTGCATATGTGTTTATGTTTTATGTTAACACATTTAAACATAAACATTTAATGTGTTATGTGTTTATGTTTAAATGTGAACAAAACGAAACTCAGCTACCTGACAGCCTAACTCCAATTCAGATACGATCATTCTCAAGGAGAACTTCAGAATAAAATGAAAATTGAGTTAGGCAAAGTCTGTGTTTAAGTCAATTTTCATTTTATTTTGCAGTTCACACTGAAAAAAGTGTATCTAATGAGCATGTGATTGGAAAGCATTCTATTTATGAAAGTAAGCTATGTAGAAAGGGATCTTTTTGTTTGTGTAGTTTGTTTTTTGTTGTAGCTTAACTAATTTAACAGGTATGCACACACTTTAATACCTTTAAATATTATGTCACTTGCATTTTAAAAGAGTCTCTTTTGTACTATTAAAAAAATAAAAGACATGAGATACAAAAAATAATAATGAATACTCAGCAATCCTCATTGCAGCATTGCCTGGTACTCCACAGAACACTAAAGACAGTCTGTGAAGCCATCCGAACATCAGGAACACCATGACCTTCAGTGACCTGACTCAGTACAAAGAGTAGGCCATTAAACTTTTTGAAGTTAGACAGTGATTAAGAATTCTTATTGCAGTTAGCCTTTAATTGCACCTATGCAGGTGGCAGTCTCCTTTATCAATGAAAGGTATGTTTTATCCCGGATTTAGGTGTTATTTGTGGATTCTAGACCATCACTTCACCAGGCTCTGAAAGTTCTTTCAAAGCTAGTGGATAAGATGAACGTTGGAATAGTAACAACTGAGGCCTCCCTATCACACTGTCTGAAGAAATGTCACTTGAGAGGGAAAAGATATTTGCTGAAGTCTTGTTCATTGTGGCATTCACCACAGTATCTGAGCTCCTCACAAACTAAGTCATCCACCACATCCCCTTCAGATTTGGAAGTGATATCCCCATTTTACAGCTGGGGAACTGAGGCACAGAAGAGATTAACTGACTTGCACAAGGTCACCCAAGAGGTCTGTGGCAGAGATAATTGAATCCAGACCTTCTGAGTCCCAGTGCAGAGCCTTAATAAGACCACTCATCTGTCCATTTGCATGTCTATATAAACTGACATAGAATGTGTTTAGAGTACAACTCTGACATTCTCAATTACTGAATTCTTCAGTTTGAAGGGACAGACAGAGAAATAATATAGCTTTTTGCTCCACTAACTGGGACTGCTCCAGTTAGAGCTCTAGGCTTTTTTGAATAGTTGATTCAAAGTATTTTAGGGGGAAAAGGGGTATTTTTGTAACTTTTCAGAATGCTTTTCTTACTAAGAGCTCACCACTTCTAGAAACATTCTGCCTGGCTCTGAAGTGGACTTTTTGCTCTAGAACAGCTTGGCACCATTTTTATTCTTTCATAGCTGAGAAGTGCTAGAATAAGGAGACATCCAAATGCTCTGTCTCTTCCCCCAAGTCTCTTGAGTTTTCTTACTCAATTAGCCAATTAGAGTCTGACATATTCCCCAATGTCAAACCCAAGATGTTCGGAAATATAATAGAGTCTTTGCTCCATGCTTTAGCAATCTGCTCTAGGGAGCTAGGATGGGCCAAGGACAGAACTTGGAGGGATCCTGGGGTAATAATAAAAGGATAGGTCTAAGCAAGGAGAAAGTGGGTGGAGGGAAATGATGGGCAGTTATGCCCACAAAACCTAAGGCCTTTACATCAGGCAGGCTTTGACATGGATCCATCAGCTTCTCTGCCCAGCTTTGGGGAAATCCAGTTTAAGGCTCTGAAGGATGTTCATCTGTATCCCTATAGAATTTTGTAGCGGTACAAAGGAAAAGGAAACTGCTGAGCTATTTAAATCCTTAAGATGCTGATGACTTCTTGTGGCAATGAAAGTCTTCTTTCTCTGTATGTTCAGCAGAGCTTCATCTACACATATTATGGAACAGCAATCCAATTTAGAGACTTAATAGGAGACTCAGCTGCGCTTCAGCTTGCTTCTTGCAAGGTTTTACTCCTTCTAGAGGCAAAGTGGACACACACATTCCTCAACAACTTTGGGTGTTGTTTTAAATGCAGGAGATAAAGGGTAGCTGCTATCCTCTATGGTGTTTTCCATTTTATTAGCCTGTCTATATAATACTATGGCAGAAACAAGGAAAAAGGAAAACACTAGTCAGTGACACAAACCAACAGTCTGATCACTTCTGGGTGCTGACTGATCAGTCACTGCTGTGAAGTTACCCCTCCAAAACAGGAGTCTGACCTGCAATCACATGAAGCTCTGCCGCAGTCTGATGGCTGACATTTTTCCAGAGACAGACAGTTTTTCTGCAGAAATCCAAGGAACCCCTCAGTGGGGCTGCTGGACATTCACTTGAGAACAGATGAAATAACTGGTCGACTTTACAGTCCTTAAAACTAGCAATTACTACCCCAGGAGTGAAATAAGATTTCTTACCTGATCTGCTCTGTCTGCACAATACCTTCTTTATGCCCCTCCAACCGAGCTGCCAGCCGCTCCTTGTCAAGACGCACACACTCTTCATCCTAGTAGCAATAGCAATTATTATTTGTAAAGCAGCTTCAGTACAATCTCTTGGCCCTCTCTGAAAGTGAGTAAGATTAAAGCTGAAACTTCACAGAAATCAGCATGGGGGGAGGGATAGCTCAGTGGTTTGAGCATTGGCCTGCTAAACCCAGGGTTGTGAGTTCAATCCTTGAGGGGGCCACTTAGGGATCTGGGGCAAAAATTGGTCCTGCTAGTGAAGGCAGGGGGCTGGACTCGATGACCTTTCGAGGTCCCTTCCAGTTCTAGGAGATTGGTATATCTCCAATTATTATTATTATTATGTTTAACTTTTTGTGACTAAAGAAATTCCTTGCCAATCTGGTGTAGTTTTGTAGCCATGCTGCACGGCTGGATTGCTGAGTTTTAGACTACTAAAAATTGATTCTTGAAAGAACAGAAAGAACACTGAGTAGTTAACAACTAAAGAAAGCTACAAGTCACCTCTTGAAAGTCACAGACAACAATTTAGAGAATGGCTTTTATGTTGGCTGCCAGAGCACATATTTCTTGAAATATGGAATTCCATCACCTCACTTTCCCTCCCAAACAAAATTTAAATGGTATTTAAGATTTGCACAGATATTTAAGTGATGTATTAGGACAGAGAAAGTCAAATTTAGTTTATATCTTGATGTAGATCCTCTCCAAATGGCACTCCCAAAACAAATTAAAGTAATTAACTAGTAAAAAAAAAAAAAAAAAAAAAAAAAAAAGCCAGATTCTCTTGTTGAACTGTGCTTAAGGCAGAAATGTAGTGGGACGAGGCAGCAAAGGTGGACTTTTGCCATCTTTTCCGCATTTTGAACTTAGGGCCAGCCAAAGTCAGTTTGGCACCCAAAAAAACAAAGCCGCGTCAAGTCTGTTCCAAGTTGCATCCCACTCCCTATAGCTTGAAGGGACCGTTGTGACAGTGTAGCTAGCCAAACTCCTACATCAGGCAGATCTGGAGTCACTACACAGGGAGAATCCCCAGGTAGCAGGTTAAACAGGCTTTATAGACTTTGAGCCACTAGAACAGCACAGTGTTTTCTTTAAGAACTATTTACAAAGAAGTCTGGTTAATTCTGAAGACCATGATAAGAAATCTGCAGTACCACTGAAGTGAAGCAGAACCATAACTTCATCAGATAATGCAATAAAGTTGTAGATCACTGGTACTCCATCCCATTGCCCCCTAATGTCTTTGCTGCATAGAAGTAGAGTCTTTGCACACTATTTACAGCTTCTCATGCCACTGCACCCAAGCATAAACCATGCTTCAATAAAATGTCTGTCTACTGAAGAGTTGAAGTGGTTGCAAAGACTAGCTCCTTCTGAGACGCAAATCCAGAGTGACAGCTGTAAACTGATGTGGCAGCTCCCTGTTTATTTTACAAATAATTGCAAGGCATAACTGCTAATTGAAAAGGGGGCTCCCAGACATTAGTGTGAATTAATGAGGTTGTACTGTATGCTGCCTATTAGAAGGTGAAGAACTGACGTTAAACATCTGTGACAAAAGTTAACATACTGATGTGGGCCCCTGAGCTGAAGATGTTTATCCAAGAAAGCAATAATAGAAACACAGTTTCTTTAACATTAACTTTAAGAAACAGGTACCTCTCCCCCACCCCCAGTTAATTTAAATGATTTTTCAAAAAGATTATTTGCATCCATCAAGTTGCACCCAACAAATTCTTTGCAGTGACCACTAATCAGCACGGGTTAGCCTTAAATTAATTAGCTTTTAAGTATTTTGTTATTCAAAAGACCAATGGGTTCATCAGCAGGGTCGGTAAACCAAGCAATCACACGAAACAGCTAGGCCACAGGAAAGAATGAGGACAGACAGGATCCATCTATATTGCAAGAACCACTTTTCAGAGGACCTGGTTACAGAGTTGTCTCCTGAACTGCACAGATCAAGACTGCAGCATGGTTCCAGAATATACTTAAACCAGAGTTTAGTCTACACAAGATGGAACTGTGTCCAGAGACAACTGGGTGCCTATACTGTGCTGCAAAGGTCTTGGTCTGTCCAATCTTGTTTTAACTATATCACAACATGCCTGTGATGTAAACATAAAAAATGGGCCAACTGTGGCATTAGCACAGACAAGCCCTTAAAGTGAAGCTATGTTGTATGCTTTTCTAAATACATCTGAAAATGAAGCAAAAATTGGTAGAGAGACTGTTAGTAAGTCATATACTCAATTACTGATATTAGTGCTGCTTGAATCACTCATCTACTAAGCACCAGGCTAGTGAAAGAGTGAAGAGGTGGAATAATTTGCAGTAGCTTCACTAACGGTGAGCACATCTAATCCACTTTATCAGCAATGGCACCACCCCATCTAAATCTTTTGAGGATGATTGTACTGTAAAACAAGTTACTTTTTGGGGTAAAATAATGGACAAAGCCATTATTTTTCCACAGCAAAATGGTAAAAATAAGTCATGATTTTAGTTTAAAATAGGACAAGTTACAATATTTTAATTGTTTGCTATGGAAAATAATAAGTTATTTTTTTTATAAAATAGTAGGAACATTTAATAACATTTAACTGGTAGTTTCAGACCACCTAAAAAGAAGCCTATAATACACAGGACATATGTACAGCCAATTTCATAGAGGAATCTTAGCAACCAACTGACCCGGATGACACAAAAAAGTATGAGAAAAAACATTAAATCAGATTTTGTCACAGAATCATGGTCTTGACTGTAAGTAATGCTAACCACCCCCTAATTGAATAAATAAATGTAATATATTGCTTTGAAGATGCACTTGTGTAAGTACACCGTTAAATGAACTGCCACAATGTTGGGTCAGACTAATGGTAACAATGGTGGACTGTTGTTTCACGTGTTACCAAGAGCACTGCAGTATCAGAACAGGTAAACCAAGTATGATAAGGATCCATTAACAAACACACCTAGAATAATGATGGGAAAATGTAAATTAAAGGTCAAATGTTTTGGTCTTGAATGGGGAAGTAAGAGTAGCTACATGTTAAGAGGATGAAATGTGCCTAGGTTTTTTTAATTCTAGTAAATAGGATTTAGGTCCCAATCCTTCAGTCCTTATTCAAGCAACTAGGCTAACTTCCAGCCATGTGATACAAAATATACATCCATGATCTATTAAGTTGCAGATTTCCCCTCTTATACTACAGACCACTTAAGTGTGTTAGAATTTAAAGCCAGTAAAGTCAAACATCAAAGTTCAAAGGAAAGGCTGAAATTCCTACTAAGTATTGGTGCACAGTCTCCATTTAATTCACATAAACAACTCCCATTCACATTAATGGGAGAAGTATGTGAAACTACAGGAAAGGAAGTTTATCTAAATTACAATATCAGATACAAAAATCTAGTTAGTCCCAGAAACTCAGATGGATTACATTAGTCATTTGCATTACCTCTATTCTTGGTTTCTTTGCTTCTGCTAATATTTCATCTGCTGCTCTTTTAACTAAAGGGAAAAAAAGATAATTAAAAATGCAGAATTGTGGTGGGCTTTCATAAAATTCATACCAACACTGCTTAGCACTTAAAATCATACCTTGAGTGGATCGCTGAAGACCAATTTCAAGTGGTGCACTTCTGTCTATACTTGATGACGTTGCTAAGGTTCAAACACAAAATTGTATGTAAGTATTCAAAGATGTGAGCACAGGAAGCAAACAACACTGCAAAGGTAACAAATATTTTGTAATCTGGAATCAAGTATCTCTGTAAATTCACTTACATTTGTAAGAGGAAATTAAACTAATGTCCCCCATTTGAAATAAAAGCATGCTTATCATTCATATCACAAAAAGTGAGTAGCCTCAAATTCCAATTCACTAAAAAATACAGTACTACGAGAAAAACTGCAGAGAAAATATTGAAAACACAACATGCATTAGTATTAATCTACAGACAGGCTAACATCTTCAAGCACCTCTCTTCTCTGACTACTGGTAACCTAGATTTTAATGCTGGAAGACCATACAAATTGCTATGCTCCTAATGAATAAGTGTTAGCATGTAATATATCATTTTAGCAAATTGTAGGACTCATACTCTCAATTCTGGTATAGTACGTGTGTGGTGTTACTGAATAGGTCTTTGTCATACTCTAGAAAAAAGTATATGCACATCCCTACCACACAGCAGCATTAACATCTGAAGAAGCTGCTGGCTCAGCTGTCACTGTCTGCATTATCATATAGCTACTAATGACACACAGACAGACAAGTGAAATTTAGAACAAAGAGGTGGAAGAACACCTGTAAGCCCATTTGAACAGGCCTCATATACTCCAACATATATAGAGGTTCATATGTCCACTCTTGTTTAATCTCCCCCTCCGCACTGCAAAAGTGAAGCAATAAAATGCAGTATAGCAGTGCTAAAAAGGAAGAACTTCACTCACATGTTTCCCCATTTAGGTATGCAAGTAGATCTTTTCTGTCAGGTCTTCTTACCACAGGAATGTTTTCAGTCTGAAAAGAATTGAAGATTTTATTTTAGATAGACCACATCCAAAAACAGGATACCTCAGAACAAAACCCAATATAATATGACATGTATAAAGTTTGTGGGGAAGCCATTTCCTTTATTTAGAAGTTGCTGTTCACAGATACACAAATTATATTGTAAATAAATTGTAAGATCTGTTAGAAATGGAGAGCTGGAGAATCCTCGTCTATTAGGTTTTCTAACAACTTTACTCACAGTGCTTAGTAACTATACAACCACATGCAAGCTGTTTTTGTGAAAAACTGTTGTTGGCAACACATGATAAAACAGAACCACTAAGTTTCATGTCTTTTTCCTTTTAAATTGTTCACAAGAATGATCCTATTTTTCAACGTTTTCTTTTACAGTAAATCTGTTGAGTATTTGAGTTTAAAATTAAGCATTTGCACATAAAGCAGTGCTTCATCAGGAAATGAATTATTTCATAAAATGAACCAAGTGAGGAAGGCTTTTCTCTTAGCACTTGCCATGGTTCCTGCATAGTTACACAGTAAACCATAAGCTAAAATAGGAAGAAGAGAAAGGGCTATTAAGCTTTATCCCCAGCCTACCCAAACACTTTCAATAACATATTAAAAAAATATAGCTGGCTCCACTTAAATGCATAATGGTACGTGTAATACCAATGTACTGTCCAGATCAGCAGCCAAGAGATTGCAATTACTTTTCAAACATCCAGGAATGTTCTAGGTACATTACAAAATAAATATTAGGTAGCTGCTCAACATTGGTGGATGCATAATTCATTTAAGCTGCATTCAAAATTCAAGGTGCACATGCTTTTCTCAACTTAATTACTTCCAATAAATCAATGGCAACATTGGGCAGATCATTTAACATCTTGGCTCATTTCTGGGATCATCTATGCCACCACAAGTAAAATTCTGGTAGACAGATTTCATTCTAAATCGTTTAGAATTTCTGACTAACCTATTATTTTAGCCATCTGAGCATTTTGTTCCAATTTACATCACAGTAAATAGCTACTATTTTGGATTTGGGTGTAGTCCTTTTGCATGCAGTATGTTGAGGTAGTCTTATGATTATGTACCTAAGCAGACTGTAGAATAAACTAAATTACCTTCAAGTAAAGTCTACTAGATGGAAACACTCTGCAGGTAAGCAAATGTTTAGCCTAAAAATATTTACAGTATTTCTTTCAGTTTAGTTGGTTTGTCACAAACATAGGCTATCTGAAAAAAACATTGAAGTTATAGCCACTTGTCAAACATACAGATAAGGGTAGCATAAAATCCCTCCTGAGCAGCTGTACTGAATCTTTACCT
Organism: Platysternon megacephalum; assembly: GCA_003942145.1. Taxonomy (NCBI): domain Eukaryota; kingdom Metazoa; phylum Chordata; order Testudines; family Platysternidae; genus Platysternon; species Platysternon megacephalum. The sequence continues at coordinate 11,201,311 of QXTE01000008.1, read as the reverse complement.
GTAAGTGGTTAAGAAGCTCAAATAACCTGATTGGCACCTGACCAAAAGGACCAATAAGGAAAGAAGATACTTTCAAATCGGGGGGGGGAGGTTTTGTTTGGGCTCTCTTTGTTTGTTCCCTCTCCCACGAGAGAAGCCAAGCAGGGACAACATCTCCTGAAAATATACCTGGAATAATCCATCTAAGAATTACAGAAATTGTAAGTGAGGCAAGGAAATGCGTTAGGTTATCTTTTGTTTTAGCTTGTGAATTTTCCCTATGCTAAGAGGGAGTTTTATTCCTGTTTTGTAACTGTGAAGCAGAGTCCAGAGGGGAGTTCTCTGTGTTTTAAATCTTTTTATTACCCTGTAAAGTTACCTTCCATCCTGATTCTGCAGATGTGATTCTTTTACTTTTTTTCTTTATAATAAAGTTCTTCTGTCCTAAAGATAAAGGGTCTGGTTTGTACTTACATTAAAGGCAATTGGTTGGTATATTATACTCAAGCCTCCTCAGGAAAGGGGGGGATAGGGCTCCAAGTGGCCCCTCCCTGAATTTTTGTTTAAATCACTTGGTCGTGGCAGCAATACCGTCCAAGGACAAGAAAAGGAATTTGTGCCTTGGGGAGTTTTTAACCTAAACTGGTGGAATAAGCTTAGGGGGTCTTTCATGCAGGTCCCCACATCTGTACCCCAGAGTGGGGAGGGAACCCTAACACTACTCAAGAACACACATCTGATCCTACATTTTTGCAGGGTCAGCCTTTCCCATTTTAATTTCAAGTTAAGAAACAGCATTTATATTTCTCACACTAAATCAACTGCAAGTTACAGTTAAGCTGTTAAAAATGAAACCTTAAAGACGCTCTAAGTAAAAGACTGATCTTCAAAGGAGCAAAAGAAAGAAGATGGCTTTTAATGTACAAACATTAGTGCTAATCTGGTTCTTTAGATGTATTAAATAGAAATGTTCTGAAAAGATAAGACCATATGTAACCAAAAGCCCTTGTTTTGATAGTTTAAACCCTATTATTAAAAGCTATCACTAAACACACACAGCAGAGATGCTATGCTTCAACTGAGACACAGATTAATGAATAAAAGACACCTTGTCATGTCTTTCTGCTTAGTTTTGCCACTGTCTTAAGAACAAAAGAATATTTGTTTTTAAAATATGTTCAAATATATCAAATAATTCCTAGCTGCAAGATTAAGAATGGCAAAAAAAAAAAAAACCTTCCTGTTTTCAAGCTTACAAATAAGTAGTAATAGATTATTTTACATTTAACTCCCTCCTCCTATTCTGAACTCAGGTGGGAAAAGGATGTGTGTGCTCAGTTGCCATATCCAGCACTGCTTCTGATTAACATGCTATCCTTTAGTATTATGCATACTTTTCCACATGATTTTGTAATCTTTTCTCTTAAATTCTCTTCTTTAAAACAATGTCAAAGTCCACATTAAGTCCGGTACTCAGTGTGTCAGGTATTATAATTACTGTGAACAATGAATCAATTTCATTCTACTCATTCAATAAGAAAATTAAGAGCAGGTGTCAACGATTTTAGACACACAAGGTGGGTGAGGTGTTGGTGAAAGACACGTTTTTGAGCTTCACAGAGATATTCTTCAGGTCAAAGATTTGAGTCAATTTCAGTATTTCAGACTAACAGATGCTAGCAGCATACAAAATATTGTACTAACTTGGATCAATCTTAATGCTTATGAAGTATTCAAGAAAGAAGGTACAGGCCACAAAGTGATTTACTTGTACTGTCAATATTGACAGCCTTTTTCAGCAATGTAGTGATTATGCTGAAACATTCTATGCTCTCTTTACTAGTCCTGTATTGTTTTCCCTCATGCTACCCCAACCTCAGTCAGCAAGTGCTTTTTATGAAAATAAATAAATAAAATAAAACAAAGAACTTCTTCAGAGAGCATGTGTGAACAGGCTATAAACAACTTACCTCACCACTGTTGAAAAAGTATACTGAGCATCAAGGGAAGAACTAGGAGGAGTGAAACTGTTCTGCACAAGACTGGAGTGGACATTTTGTCAGAAAATGGTGGAGATGTTTCAATATAAAAATGCAGATGGTTTCGATTTTTCAGAAGAGGAGATTACTACTGAACACTTGTCTGTACCTAAAATTACAGCTCGGCTGTACCAATCAAGTAACAATTCCAGTTAGGTGAGGAGCGAAAACAATAATGCAAGTCACTGAAAGCTGCGCTTATTAAAGTTGTTATGTTTTTACTGTTGTTCATGATTAAAACTATGCCATACCATGCTGTTAGCCAAGTTATTATCAAGAAACAGCTGAGTATTTCTAAGTATGTTAGTTAATGTCACAGTAACTTTTCTCCTAATTTCCTGAAAATACTAACATGATCACAAAAATTATTAGCTGTCAAGCATGTACTCTCCAACATTATTAAGGAACAAAGTTTCATGTGCTCTACTTACTGCAGCACGCCGGACGTAAACAGGATGTGAAAGGTGCACATTATTCAGCAGGAACAAGATAGAGTCCAAAGTGTAGTATTCCCTGGGCTGGCCCTCTTTCCCTGTCCTGTAACATCAAGAAACAGATTTTATTTACAACCATATTTCCTCACACATATACTCCTCATTAATCTTGTTTGGTATATCAAGATATATATATTTTTTTTTAATTGAAAAGCCACTGATCAAATTTGTCAGCATGAGTACAACAGATATTTTATCAATCATTATCCACATACTTAGCCTCTACATGGAATGGATTCAAAACTCCAGAAGTGGCTGGAGTAATTAGGTGTAAGAAAAGAGGCCAACTAATAAAAGTATATAGATGTCAAGAATTGTAACTATAAGATTAACATTTGTTTTTCTTTTAAAAAGTTTTGGAAGACAAACCATTACTTCATGTTTATTCCCCTAATTTTCAAAAGAGCTGCAATAACTTACTCAGACCCTTGGGGATGGGGGAGAGGGGCTGAGGAGATTTTCAGCATCCATTGGGAAATAATTTAAAGTGTTCTCCAGATGACCTGCTCTGGAGATAGACATGTAAAATCTTCACTGTAAAATCTATGTTAGTGAAGAGCTCAGAGACTTCACAAACCAAGTGTATCCTAAATATTTGAGGCACAAGAGAGTCTGGATACAAGCAAAATGTAAGGGATCCTCATAAGGAACATGATAGCAAGCTATTCAGAAGATAAACCAGTAAGATGGAAATAGATTTACAAATTTATACTGGACTCCCAGATTGATGGCGTCAGACAGTGTCATTTTTCAGCAGCACAGCTGCTAAAAGCACATTAGGAGTTCAGCCTGATCTTCAAAGTAACATCTCTTTGCACAAGCAAATGACTTTTCCAGCATATCTAAACAAACCCTAAATACCTTTTTCTGTGCCTTGTGACCAACTATCAACCATTAAGGTAACACCTAGGTCTTGAAAACTCCACCCCAGAAGCAGCAAGCTTACTAAGAGAAGAAGGGGGCATAAGACATCATCTGCAGAATTTTAGCTTATTGAGCCTTTATGCTTTAAAGAGCACCTACCAAATATGAACCAAGTATAAATCAATGTAGTAATGTGGTCCCCATGTTCCAGACACCTGTGCCTCTACAGGTGCTATGACTGTTGCTTTACTAACCACAGTAGAGTGAAATTAACCAGACTGGTCAGTTTCAATGATACTATCAGGAACCACAGATGAGCAGCCAAGCTATCAAGAATCATATTGGTGGGGGAAGAGGAGAAGGAGAGAGAGGTCTTCAGCTTCAAATCGATTAGACACATACTAGCCAAGAGCTGGTTTTAAAGCTAGTGCCCACAAAGCCAGGTTTTAGGATCGGCACCCTGGTAGAAATCCCAGCAATCTGCCATCCCCAGAAGCTGATGATGGTGAGAGGGAGGGGGTGGGCCCAAGTCACTGCCCCAGCAGCTTACTGATGGGGTCCCACTTATTTTCATCTTTTTTTACCATTGGCTAGTAGATGTCTACAAAATTTCTTGAGCCCTGGTAGTAATGAAAGCTCTTCCTCCATTCAACATCCCCCAGAAGTGATGTCATCCACAACAAATACCTGGTTTGTGCAGTAGTATTAGCACTTTTTTTTTTAAATCATTTTAGATTGTCTCATTGTTTCTTTGAACTACTGCTTATCTCTATGTGATCAGGCATAATAGGCATTTTAGTCTGAGTTTGTAACTGATCAATAAAAAGGCAGAAAAAACTGCTAGTTCTCTATTACTACACTGGCTGAGGATATGGTGTTACAAGATCACATTCTGACTTGCTGATTAGGCTATTTCGATGATCTAATAGCTATCACCAACTGGCAACAGTGCACTACTGGTACTTCATTGGTTAACCCCCATTAAAAAATTCCTACTCCCATTATGGGTGATGGGAAAGTTAATACAGAGCAAGGACACTAAGATAAGTCACACTAGCAGGAGGTGGGAGAAAGATAGGTAGGAGAGTGAGAGGCTGAAGAAGGAAAACCAGTCTGAACAGCACTTAGTGGGAGGGGCAAAACTGCCATTCAAGCAGCAGTTTTTAGTCCTTTTAGCCACTTCTGACTCACTTTGTAGCCCAAAAGCCAAATGGCAGCTTGGTCAATAAGCAAACTATATAAATTAAAAATGAGTTGAAAGTGGCTGTTGGGTCATAAGCTACTGCTGAAAGGGCAAGTCAAAACAACACAGGAACCTTGAGAGAAAAAAAGGTTAGAAACGTATAATTTTCTGTACTGTTTCACTTATCCTTTTTATAGGCACAACTTCTCATAGTAGAAGGATGTTATATAAACCCCACAGTGTTTTTTTCCAAAACATTTTCTTAAATGAACAGAAATTAGCCACCCCAGGGTATGCATTAGTAGATTAACTGTGCACTCCTTGGGCAGTTGAAAGCATTTGGCCCCAGGTCTTACAATGCATCTAGGTGGTTTAACAGTCTACCACCACCTCAATAAACCATGCCAGGGTATGCAACTGAATACATGCCAAGACTTTGCCTAAAAAATATATTTAAATTTTAATTCCTTTGAAAGTCAGTTCCTCTCCTTGCTTACATGTCAAGACCTAAACTGAGGGTAGCTTGCTACAGTTGATATCAAACACCCAAAGCAACACAAGGACTAATCCAACTTCTACTTTTGGTGTTAGTAATGCCATCAAGTGTTTCAAAAGAAACAAAAAGTCCTGAATTTAGGCCTGCACAAATACAGTATTTTTCATTCGCCTTGTGCATCTCTCTACTTACATGTAATTCCAGATTAACAATTTCATGCCATATTAGTAAAAGAAAGCATTTGCATTAAGCAAGAGCAAAAGTTTGTTTTTTAAACCAGACACTTGTATTTCCAGTTCATTCATTTACCCTCAATCTGTAGATGCTAAGAGTTCATTAATCCATCAGACTACTTTCTAGTCTCTTTCACACTGGAAGATGTGAAAGATATTGATTTTTACTGGCATGCTTAGTGTAAAATGTATCCCTCATGCACAAAAGAAAGCAGTAACATGGACAGCCCATTACTTGAAGAGAAGGATCTATCTTCAGAAACTCACACATGCAAAAGCAACATGTACACTGTCTATTACACAAATTACGGCAACAGTGAACTAGCTGTTCACTAACCTCAACTCTAGAGATTGCCCCTTCTGCTGGCTAAGTAGACTGCATAAAAGTCTTTCTCTGGATCTATTCATCTGCCCCTTGGCTCAGCAGTTGCCTTTCAGGAGTAACAAACAGCAACTAGCAGATCAGAGGCCAAGAAACAACTTTTTACACACACACACACACACACACACACACACACACACACACACACACACACAGTTTACTAACCATGTGAGTGTAATCTACTTAGCAGAGAAAGAATGGTAAAGGCAGTTTTAAAAGTGTCCTGTGTCCATTGAGGGGGAAAAAACCACAATTGGCTTTAGAAGATAGCTAGAGAAAGGATTTTAGAGCAAATATAATCCTTTGGAAAAGTGCTGAATTACTGGAAGTGAAAGCTCCATTTATCCACAGAAAATATACAGTAGCAATGGAAGCTTCCCCATATTATCTTATAATGTACTTAAACTTAATTCCAGAGGGACTAATTTTAAGGCTCTCAGAATAGTTTTGTCTCCATGACTATGCAGTTTTTGACCCCTCTGTCCAGAGTGCAAGGAGGGTTGTCAGTTACAATTAACTGAGGACAAACACCTACTACATATTGGACTGAAACCACACACACTCTGCACAGTCAGGCATTAAGAACTATGAACAAGGACTGGATTCTCTCCAGTGACCTAGACATAAAAAGATCTGAATCCTATTACTAATGTTCTAAGCCAAGTGGATCTCACTCACCTACAAGAATTGGACAGTTACATGAATAATTTAGTCTAAACGAAGATTTGAAAATTTTACTGGACTCCTTCCACCACGGCTGATGATATAAAAAAATAGGGAAAGAACACCCACCAAGGAGGTCCAGAAGTAACATCCAATCCTCACACTAAGAAAAAGAAGAAACTGAGATTCTCCTCATGGGGCTATCCTTGGACCCTGCTCAAAGCACCTTCTTTTGGATCAGCCTCCCCTCCTATTCCTTCTGGCTCCCAAAAGACATTCTTTCAGACAAAGACTCTTGGTTCTCCCTTCCACACACCCAGAGCATCTCTCCACAACTCTTCTTCCCTCAGCCCCACTTGCCTCAATCTGTTTTGGATCCTCCCTCCCCTGTGAACAGCTCTTGTGCCTGCCTTAGACACTGCATGACGCTTTCCTAAGCAGCAGCACTTACACTGACAATGTAGTTTACCGGCATAGTGGGGGATTGTAGATGTGATGTATCTTGATTTTAATAAGGCTTTTGACACAGTCCCACATACTCATAAGCCAACTATGGAAATGTATTACATTTGAAATTACTATAAGGTGGGTGTGAAATTGATTGACCGTACTCAACGAGTAATTATCAAGAGGTTGGTGTGAAACTAGACAGGCTGTATGTAGTGGGGTTCAGCAAACATCAGTCCTGGGTCTGATGCTATTCAATAATTTGATAAATGACTTGGATAATGGGGGGAGAGTATGCTTATAAAATCTGTGGATGACACCAGCCTGAGAGGGTTGCAAGCACTTTGGAGAACAGGATTAGAATTCAAAACTACCTTGAGAAATTGGAGAATTGGTCTGAATTCAACAAGATGAAATTCAATAAATACAAGTGCAATGTACTAAATTTAGGAGGGAAAAAAATAAATGTACAATTACAAAATGGGGTTAGGCAGTTGTTGGTTAAGCAGTTGTCCTTCTGAAAAGGGTTAAAGTGGATCACAAATTGAACATGAGTCAAAAACGTGATGCTGTTGTGAAAAAGCCTAATATCACCATGGGGTATATTAACAGGAATATTGTATGTAAGAAAAGGGAGGTAATTGTCCTGCTCTGCTCAGCGCTGGTGAGGCCTCAGCCAGAATACTTTGTCCAGTTTTGGGTGCCACACTTTAAGATGTGGACAAACTGGAGAGAGTCTAGAGAAGAGCTACAAAAATGACAAGATTTAGAAAACCTGACCCGTGAGGAAAGGTTAAAAAAACTGGATATGTTTAATCTAGAGGGAAAAAAGACTGAGGCGGGACCTGATAAGTCTTCAAATATGTTACGGTCTGTTACAAAGATGACGGTGATCAATTGTTCTCCATGTCCACTGAAGGTAGGACAAGAAGTAATGGGCCTAATCTTTAGCAAAGAAAATTTAGGTTAGATATTAGGATAAACCTTGTAACTATAAGGATAGTTAAAAACTGGGTGAGGCTTCTAAGGGAGGTTGCAGAATCCCCATCACTGAAGGCTTCTACAAACAGGTTGGACAAACACCTGTCAGGGATAGTCTAGGTTTACTTGGCCCTGCCTTAGAGCAGGGAACAGGACAAAATGACCTCTCAAGGTCCCTTCCAGCCCTACATTTCTATGTTAGTTTCTCTGCCCCCCCTCCATAGTTCTGAATAACAGTAATGAAACTGACCAGAGTCTTGTTAAATTTTACTGGTTGCAATCCCGGAAAACTTTGAGCAGGAGACACCCCAAAGTTGCCTCCCTGCTTGCTCAAGAAAACAGCACTAAAAAAAGTTAATATTCTGAAAGATATCTAAAGCAATTACTCCCCTCCCCTTAACTAGGAATTATCCATTTTGGCAGAATTTATGTGAGGCAAGAAGGGAAGGAAAGTGCATATACAGCTCAAGCAGATTTTTGAACACCCTGAAAGAAGGGTAATAAAGTCACATACTTCAGATTATAAACGGACTAGTTGAAAGGGTCAGAAACAAATCCCTAACTCTAACCCCAAATTAACAGGAAAGAACAACTGGTTAGCTGCATTGTGCTTTGGAGGCTAGGATTAAAATTCAAAGTGATCTGGAGAAATTCAAAAAATTCAAACTGGAGAACTGGTCTATTGAATTTCATCCTATTTACTTAAGGACAAATGCGAAGTACTCCACTTAGGAAGGAACAATCAGTTGCACTCATACAAAATGGGAAATGACTGCCTAGGAAGGAGTACTGCGGAAAGGGATCTGGGGGTCATTGTGGACCACAAGCTCAAACATGAGTCAACAGTGTAACGCTGCAGCAAAAAAAAAGCAAACATCATTCTGGGATGTATTAGCAGGAGTGTTGTAAGCAAGACAGGAGAAGTAATTCTTCTGCTCTACTCTGTGCTCATTAGGCCTCAACTGGAGTATTGTGTCCAGTTCTGGACGCCACATTTCAGGAAGGATGTGGACAAATTAGAGAGAGTCCAGAGAAGAGCAACAAAAATAATTAAAGGTCTAGAAAACACGACCTATGAGGGAAGATTAAAAAAACTGGGTTTGTTTAGTCTGGAAAAGAGAAGACTGAGAGGGGACATGATAACAGTTTTCAAGTACGTAAAAAGTTGTTACAAGGATGAGGAGGAAAAATTGTTCTTCTTAAACTCTGAGGATAGGACAAGAAGCAATGGGTTTAAATTGCAGCAAGGGAGGTTTAGGTTAGACATTAGCAAAAACTTCCTGTCAGGGTGGTTAAGCACTGGAATAAATTGCCTAGGGAGGTTATGGAATCTCCATCACTGGAGATTTTAAGAGCAGGTTAGACAAACACCTGTCAGGAATGGTCTACTCTAGATAATTAGTCTTGCCATTAGTGCAGAGGACTAGACTAGATGACCTCTCAAGGTCCCAACCAGTTCTATGATTGTGGTGGCTATTTTTGACTTCTTCTGAAAGCTAGGGCCACCACTATAAATAGAATACTGGACCACGGGTCTGATCCAGTTAACAAATCTAATATTTTTACCCTAATTCAGAAGTTCTTTAATAATGCCCCAGACTTCAGATGACCAGCTGAAAGAGCCTTGAGTGTGTTGTTACCTCCCCTTTCCCTGCCTATGGAGCTTCTTTGGGAAAATTATTTTTCCCTTTGATCTCCAGCTTTCTCTGCAGCATTATTTTTGGGAGAAATTGAATGCCTAACTACAATTTAATTACACTTAATAAAGTCCAACTAAAAACCAGGCACTCATTTTCAAGGAGTATAGGAAAAAGGAGGAAAAAGCAATCCCTTGGCTTTTAGACAATACAACTGTTGGGCTACAAAATTTATACAGTACAAAGAACAACATTTTGAAAGTTCACTTTAAAAAATAAACACACCCTCTTTCTATCTGGGGAGGTATTTGCATTGTGAATGTACTTGTTTACAATGTGTTGTCTCCCAGAAAAGTTGGGAGACAAACTACATTAGTATTACAGCAAAGAGGGGGGCCCCACTAAGGATAGGCCTGTATGGCCCCATAGTAACTTCTGCAAAGTTCACAGGTGGTCAGATCAGGAGTTTCTATTTGGACCCAACTATACTCCCTACACAAGGAGAAGAGAAGAGTAGAAACACAGCCTCATGAAAGGGTAATTAACGAAGTGAGCAAACAATACGGAAAACTTAGCTAGAAGATTAGTAGTAAAACAACTTCTAGGATACTTGTCACTTCCTTTCAGTATGAGGTACTAAGTCAGAAAAAAACAACTCTCAGGGCAGCCACCAATCTCATCTATAACGTGCCCTCTTTAGAGCAGAAGTGTAAAACCCCAACACCTGAAATGGCCATACCCCTCTTGCCAGCTCCCGCGGCAGGAAAGAAATCACCCTCTTTACTTTGAGGTGCTGGATCTGCTCTCTCCAACTGGCTGAATCTCAGAGCTGGGGGAAACCTGGCTCCTCCCAAAAGGAAGAAAAGAGACTTCGTTGTTTGACTTTAGATCAAGGCTCCCAGGGTGACAGAGGAACGACACCCCGGGGCACAGGGACACACACCGTGTACAACCCACCCCGACCGACTCGGCTCCCGCTGGCCCCCCACCCGCGCTCTGACAGCCGGGACTCGGCCACCCGGGAGCCTCCCGAGGAGCAACAAACAAACAAGCAAACAACGGCCGGTCCCGGGGAGGGGAACCGGGCTCCCAGCACATGGCCCGCAGTGGAGACAGGACCCCCGAGGAGCCGAGGGAGAGGAGCCGCGGGAGAGGGGCCGGGGTCGCGGGCTCCCCCGCACGCACGCCCCGGCTCCCCCGCCCCGCCTCCCCGCTCAGCGGTAGCAACTTCGGGGCAGTTTCCACCCCCTGCCCGCATGCAGCGGCCGCGCGACTCACCCCCAGATGACATAGTTGGTCTTGACGTTCTTGGGCCAGGAGAACTCGCCGAAGATCACCTCGTCCCCCTTCACCACGATCTCCTTCTTCTGCGTGTTGTACTGCCGCAGCACGCTCAGCACGTCCGCCATCTTCGCGCCGGGCCGCCGCCGCTCCGCCCGGCCCGGCCCGCTCGGCCCCCACAGCCAGCCGTGCGAGGACCCCGCCGCCAGCCGCTAGGGCCCCGCCGGGCTGCCCTTGCCGAACGCCTGAGCGCTGCCGCCTGGGGGAGCCGCCCTCGCCGCCTGCCTCACCTATGTGCCCCTCGCCGCCTCTGCCTCATCTCCGTGCTTCTGCCCCCCCCCCTCACCCCAGTCCGCCTGGCTAGGGTGGCCGTAGACGTCCGGTTTTGGCCGGGACAGTCCCCCTTTTTTAAGCCCTGTCCCGGATGTCCTGACTTTTTTGGCCAAACTGGGCCCTTGTCCCGTCTCCTCTTGCCAGTTGCAAGTTGCTCTGACCAGTGGGAAGAGCAAAAGGCACGTCCAGTTTTGCCAGAATAATGGGTTGCGCCCCCTTACGGGGGGGGGGCGGCACGGAGGGATGTGTGGGGCAGCGGCGGGGCTCGGGCTGTCAGCCCTGGGCGGTGCGGGGCTCAGGCCGCCTGGTGCTCGGGCAGTCAGTCAGTCCCATCCACAGTCCTGGGCAGCGCAAGGCTTGGGCAGTCAGCTCGGAGTGCGTGGGGCTTGGGTGTGGACAGTCCCAGTTCCAGGTGGCGTGGTGCTCGGGCAGTCAGCCCAGAGCAGGGTGGGACTTGGGTGGCCAACCCCAGCCCTGGGTAGTGCAGGGTTCAGGTGAGTAGCAACACCAGGTGTCTTGGGAGAGCCCCGGGTCGGGGGCTCAGGCAAGCAGTGATGGCAGGCAGCTGAGGCCAGCCCCACACGGTGTCCCGATTTTACTTTACTTTGGTAAATATGGTCCCTCACCCCGAGTGCTGCCCTCCCTCTGCCCCTTCCCCTCCCTGCTGCCTTTCATCCTCGGTATTGCCAACCCCAAATGTTCACAGATCATGAGTCGGGCTCGCCAAAAATCCTGAGCTTGGCTTTAAAATCACGAGATTATGTAAAAAATAATAGATTTTTATTTGCCTTCTACTTTTTGAGCCTTTAGGATGCATTGTGGTCACTTTTGAAGCTTTCTTCACAGCCACAAGGGCTAGAAACTTACATTTTCTTTAAGAATGAAGGCTGGAATCATCACATATCCACTTGACTCCAGAAGCTGGGGTTTTAAGGAGAACAGTAATTATCATGAGACTCATGACAAAATCATGAGAGATGACAATACTGCACTCAGCCCCACAGGCCTGGGTAGGGTTACCACCTTTGAAATGTAAAAAATGGTACTCCACCACCACCACCAGGCAAGGCTGCCACAACCCCAGCCACTCTGCAACCCATCTCCCTTCAACAGCCACTTATAATATGCAGAGAGATAACACGTATAGATAAGATTGATAATATCATTGATAACAAATAGGCATTTTGCCAGCCAGCCTTTGTAGTCTGTTTCATTTAGCCAGTTCTCTGAATGTGCAGTTTCTGATGCGAGCTTTTTTTTTCGGAGGTGCAGTAGAATCACAAGCACCATCACCCTGATCTTCCATTATTTAATATGCCTTTCACATCTCCTCACTCTCACCTTCTCGTGTGATTAAAACCCCCTTTCACACATATGAGTGGTGCGCTTGTGTGTTGATGGGCAGACAGCTGCTGTATTTTCAACAGTTTTGATTGATTATTGCTTAAACTGCAGAAGTGGGAACACTGCAACATCTTTAGCTGGACACAGAAACTTTTAATATTAGATATCTCAGTGTATTGTGATAATAATGCAAATCTTTAGATCCACATAAATAAACTGGCAGATTAAATTGTTTTTCTGGCAACTGGCAAATCCACTAAAAAACTGGCAAGGCTGGTCAACCAACCAGGTAGTAAGCCTTGGCTTGCACAAGGGGGGCAGCCATTCTTGCCTGGCCCTGAAGCCTGGGGGCCAGTCTTGGGTTTGCACAAGGTTGCTCTTAGTCTGTCCAGCCATGCACCAGCCAGCACCAAGCTGTAAGCCCAGCTGCCAAATGAATCAATTACTCAGGCCATGTCTACACTACAAGAGCTACAGCAGCACAGCTATGATACTGTAACTATGCTGCTGTAGCGCCATACTGTAGACATACACTACAGCAGCAGCAGTTTTCTCATTGCTGTAGTAACTTCACCTCCCCGAGTGATGTTGACAGAAGCATTCTTCCATTGAGCTAGCTGTGTCTACATCTGGGGATTAGGCTGGCATAGCTGCAGCACTCAGAGGTGTGGATTTTTTCCCACCCAAGTACCAGAGCTAGTCAACCTACATTTTAAGTGTACACCAGGCTTCACTCCAGTAAAGGGAAGTAAATTACTGGTCCATTCCATTCAGTAGAGGGCAGTAGTGCACATACTCAAGGCATTCTATAGAAAGTACAGGTCTGTCGCATCTTGGGCCTGGTCTACAGTACAATTTTAGTTCGAATTTCANGCATGGACCACACGTGAGGTACTGGATCTGATCGCTATATGGGGAGAGGATTCAGTGCTAGCAGAACTACGGTCCAAGAGACGAAATGCCAAAACTTTTGACAAGATCTCCAAGGGCATGATGGAGAGAGGCCACAATAGGGACTCATATCAGTGCCGTGTTAAAGTGAAGGAGCTCCGACAAGCCTACCAGAAAACCAAGGAGGCAAACGGACGGTCCGGGGCAGAGCCGCAGACATGCCGCTTCTACGAGGAGCTGCATGCAATTCTAGGGGGGGCCGCCACCACTACCCCACCCCTGACCGTGGATTCCGAGGAGGGGTTAATCTCATCCATGCATGAGGATTCTGCGGATGGGGAAGAGGAGGAGGAGGACGAGGACGAGCTTGCGGAGACCACACAGCACTCCGTTCTCCGCAACAGCCAGGATCTTTTTCTCACCCTGACTGAAGTACCCTCCGAACCCTCCCAAGGCGGTATCGCAGACCCCCTGGAAGGGACCTCTGGTGAGTGTACCTTTTTAAATATCAAACATGGTTTAAAACAAGCATTTTTTAATGATTAATTTGCCCTGGGGACTTGGGATGCATTCGCGGCCAGTACAGCTACTGGAAAAGTCTGTTAACGTGTCTGGGGATGGAGCGGAAATCCTCCAGGGACATCTCCATGAAACTCTCCTGGAGGTACTCCAAAAGCTTTTGCAGAAGGTTTCTGGGCAGGGCAGCCTTATTCCGTCCTCCATGGTAGGACACTTGACCACGCCATGCTAGCAGCAAGTAATCTGGTATCATTGCATGACAAAGCTTGGCAGCGTATGGTCCCGGTGTTTGCTGGCATTCAAGCAACATCCGTTCTTTATCTTGCTGTGTTATCCTCAGGAGAGTGATATCGTTCAGGGTAACCTGGTTGAAATACGGGAATGTAATTAAGGGGACAGAGGTGGCCCCGTTCCTACTGGGCTGTTTGCCTGTAGCTGAAAAGAAATCCTTCCCTGCAGTTAGCCAAGCGGGCGGGGGGGAGTGGGTGGACAATGGCGCTGAGGTTTTCGCGTTTGGCTAGCAGGGGTCTTCCCTGATACCAGCCACGCGGTGGGGGGAGGGGTAAAGCGATCATCCCACAGAATTGGATGGGTGGTGGTGGTGGTGGTGGAGGGGGTGTTATTTTGTTTTCTGCTGCTGCACGGTAACAGGAAAACCGCAGCACTTAATGGGCTTTGCTTGCTATGGGAAAGGAGGGCGCTGATTTAATGCAGAAGCCGAAAGACAATGGCTTACCATGGCTGCATACAAGCCGAATTCTGTTGCCCGGCCCTGCGTCTGTGATCTCTAACACCAAAGCCGCAGGCACTCAATATAAGATGCAAAATGCGACCTTGTACTGAAATCACATGTGCTATGTAATGTGAATAGTGTTGTTCACCGTGAAAGAGTATAAGCATTGTTCTATAAAATGTATCTTTTTACATACTTCTCTCCCTTTTTTTCCCTCCTCCTGCAGCTGCAAATTTTTCAAGCCTCCCTCCTCCGTCCCGAAGGCTCTCCCAGATAAGGCGGCGAAAGAAACGCACGCGAGACGACATGTTCTCAGAAATAATGCAATCTACCCGCGATGAGAGAGCTCATTTGAATGAATGGAAGGACACGGTCTCAAAGTTCAGGAAAGATGCCAGTGATCGTGAGGACAAGAGGGACCAACGTGAGGACATGAGGGACCAACGGGAGGAGAGAAGGGACCAACGGGAGGAGAGAAGGGACGCTCGAGACGAGAAGTGGCGGGATGCAACGCTGGGGCTGCTGCGTGAGCAAACAGACATGCTCCGGCGTCTGGTGGAGCTTCAGGAACGGCAGCAGCAGGATCACAGAGTGCCGCTGCAGCCCCTGTATAACCGCCCTCCCCCCTCCCCAAGTTCCATAGCCTCCTCACCCAGACGTGTAAGAACGCGGGGGGGGGGGGGGGAAGCTCCGTGCACCCTGCCACTCCACCCCAGTGGACAGCCCAAGCAAAAGGCTGTCATTATTTTGAATTTTTTTAGTGACCTGTTCCTTCCCTCCTATCCTCCTCCCAAACCCCACCCGGACTACCTTGTCAGTTCTCTCCCTATGTTTATTACCCGTTAATAAAGAATGCATGAGTTCTAAACGATACTGACTTTATTTCTTTCAAAGCAAGCTGTGATCGAAGGGGGGAGGGTGGGTTGCTTACAGGGAATGAGTCAATCAAGGGGGCGGGTTTTCATCAGGGACAAACAAACAGAACTTTCACACAGGAGCCTGGCCAGCAATGAAACTTGTTTTCAAAGCTTCTCTGATGCGCACCGCTTCCCGGTGTGCTCTTCTAATCGCCCTGGTGTCTGGCTGCGCGTAATCAGCGGCCAGGCGGTTTGCCTCAGCCTCCCACCCCGCCATAAAGGTCTCCCCCTTACTCTCACAGAGATTGTGGAGCACACAGCAAGCAGCAATAGCAATGGGAATGTTGGTTTGGCTGAGGTCTGAGCGAGTCAGTAACGAGCGCCAGCGACCCTTTAAACGTCCAAAGGCACATTCTACCACCATTCTGCACTTGCTCAGCCTGTAGTTGAACAGCTCCTGACTACTGTCCAGGCTGCCTGTGTATGGCTTCATGAGCCATGGCATTAAGGGGTAGGCTGGGTCCCCAAGGATAACGATAGGCATCTCAACATCCCCAATGGTTATTTTCCGGTCTGGGAAGTAAATGCCTTGCTGCAGCCGTTTAAACAGACTAGTGTTCCTGAAGACGCGAGCGTCATGAACCCTTCCCGGCCATCCCACGTTGATGTTGGTGAAACGTCCCTTGTGATCCACCATTGCTTGCAGCACCATTGAAAAGTACCCCTTGCGGTTTATGTACTGGCTGCCCTGGTGCTCCGGTGCCAAGATCGGGATATGGGTTCCATCTATCGCCCCACCACAGTTAGGGAATCCCATTGCAGCAAAGCCATCCACAATGAGCTGCACATTTCCCAGAGTCACTACCTTTGGTAGCAGCAGCTCAGCGATTGCTTTGGCTACTTGCATCACAGCAGCCCCCACGGTAGATTTTCCCACTCCGAACTGATTACCGACTGACCGGTAGCTGTCCGGTGTTGCAAGCTTCCACAGGGCTATCGCCACTCGCTTCTCAACTGTGAGGGCTGCTCTCATCTTGGTATTCTGGCGCTTCAGGGCAGGGGAAAGCAAGTCACAAAGTTCCATGAAAGTGCCCTTACGCATACGAAAGTTTCGCAGCCACTGGGAATCGTCCCACACCTGCAACACTATGCGGTCCCACCAGTCTGTGCTTGTTTCCCGGGCCCAGAATCGGCGTTCCACAGCGAGAAGCTGCCCCATTAACAACATGATCTCCAAAGCGCCGGGGCCCGTGGCGCGAGACAATTCTCTGTCCATGTCCATGTCCTCATCACTCTCGTCGCCGTGCTGCCGTAGCCGCCTCCTCCTCGCCTGGTTTTTCAGGTCCTGGTACAGCATAAACTGCACGATAATGCGCGTGGTGTTTGCAATGTTCATGACTGCTGTCTTGAGCTGAGCGGGCTCCATGCTTGCCGAGGTATGGCGTCTGCACAGTTCACCCAGGAAAAAAGGCGCGAAACGGTTGTCTGCCGTTGCTTTCACGGAGGGAGGGGGAGGATGTTCCCAGAACCGCCCGCGACAATGTTTTTTGCCCCATCAGGCATTGGGATCTCAACCCATAATTCCAATGGGCGGGGGAGACTGCGGGAACTATGGGATAGCTATGGGATAGCTACCCACAGTGCAGTGCTCCGGAATTCGACACTAGTCTCGGTACATGGATGCGCACCGCCGAATTAATCCGCTTAGTGTGGCCGCATGCACTCGAATTTATACAGTCGGTTGCCAAAAATCGAATTCTGTAAATTCGGATTAATCCCGTAGTGTAGACGCACCCTTACGCGCATTTAACATGCGCAAATTCAGCTTTACGCGGTCAGCAAAAACAAAAACAAAAAAAGAGAGAAAAATAACAATTTAAATACTGTTCCTGTAGTGCGGGCGATTCTGCCCGCCATTACACTCAATGGAATTTTGACTATACGTGGTTTTCGCTTTACGCGCTGACCGCGGAACGTAACCCCAGCGTAAGATGAGACAGACCTGTACCACATAGTTCACAAATATGGTTACATAAATTTGGATTGGATAAGGTCTCACTGAGTTGACAATCTGGAACATTTTCTACAACCTATCATCTCATAGTCAATTGTTCAAACCATTATCCAACTTCAGAAAGTAAGCTTTCATTTTAAATAAATTAGTGGCTTGATTTTCAAAGCACCTGTGTCTCCCACTGAAGTGTATGGAAGCTGTGGGTGCTCATCACTTTTGAAATAAGACAAAATTATCTAGACTTTATAGTTGAGAAGACATCCTTCAAAATGTGAACCAATGTCTACATGAGTCTTCAGTGCTACAGAGAGCACCAAACAATCTCTGAGGCCTTGTCTACACTACAGGGGAAATTCGATCTAAGCTACACAATTTGAGTTGCGTTAATAGCGTAACTCAAATCGACATAGCTTAGATCTACTTACCGCGGGGTCCACGCTACGCCATGTCGACAGGAGACGCTCTCCCGTCGACTCCCCCTATCTTCTCAATCTAGTGGAATACAGGAGTCAACGGGAGAGCGATCTGAGGTCGATTTAGCAGGTGTTCACTAGATCCGCTAAATCAGGGGTCCCCAACGCGGTGCCCGCGGGCGCCATTGCGCCCGCCGGGGGGTGTAAGTGCACCCGCGTAGCCCTCGGGGTTGGTTTTGTTTTTGTTTTTTTCTCCTCCGGCAGCGCTCGGGGTTTTTTTTGTTTTTTTTTGGCACCCGCCAGACGAAAAAGGTTGGGGACCACTGCGCTAAATTGACTGCTGATGCATCGATCGCCACTTGTCAATCCCCCGGTAAGTGTAGACAAGCCGTGAAAGATGTGAACTGCCCCATGCATCGTGACTGTGTAATATTACTGGGCATTACCAGATGGCATAATTACAGATAGTTTTACAAATTCTGTTAAACTGCTAAGGGCTGTATTATATTCTGAAGAAATGCTGATTGTTAACTATGGTGTAGTTCTTTTTACTGGGAGTTGTGCATGTTAGACAAGATTTTCAAAAGTGACCAATAATTTTGGGTATATCGACTGAGAGACTCCAGAAAGAGGCCTGATTTTCAGAGCATGGCACTCAACAAATTCTGAAAAAAATCAGGCCCCTTTAAGGTGTCTCAAGCTGGGCATCCAAAAACTGAGTTTCTTAAAATCACTAGTCACTTTTTAAAATCTTGTCCATTACCAATAAAGTTGGTTCTTTCTGATGTAGTCTATCTGACTGGAATCGTCATGTGTAATAAGTGCAGGTATTGCTGCTTAGACGATGGCAGTGTTCCAATAAATCCTTTGATTTATGTAAGCAAGTATTACAAAATCCATACAAGCAAGCAAAACTGCATGGTGTCAAAACCTTGTGAGAAACTTAATGTTAATTTAATGTCAATATTGCTCTTTCACTACTGATCAAAGATGGATGATCATATGCTGGTTTACATAATCTATTGAGCAGCATCTCATTTATGCATCACAAATGCGTAGTTGGGGCTGTGAAGAGAGCCTGGTGTAGCATACATTCCGTTAACTATATTGTTGTACTACAACAACCTACATTGCTTTTTTTTTTTTAATTGTTGTTCACAATGACTGAACTATTAGTTTGCTAGTTATAGTGCTTAATGCGATGTCCCAGTGTTAGAACCACTTTGGGAGACAAGTACAAATGCTTTTGGAACCACTACATTTTTCCAAGCACTGATCCTGGATTAGAGAGTGTGGTGTATTGACAACTGCATTAAAATTATAATCTGTCACTTTAAATGCTCAGGGAGGTTTCCTGGTCCTGCTTGCAGATGAAAGAGCTCTGTAAGGAAGTGTATGATCTGGGCCAAGCAGACTCAATTTGAAGACAACCAGCCTAGAAAGAAGAGTAAGGTGAGATGAGTTGTGCCTCTCTGTTTTAAGGAGCTACCTTCTTTCTCTCTGTGTGTATTTTGGGGTTCTTGTGTATTATTCTGAATTATAACAAATAAAATGGTGTAATGTTGCAACTGTAGGGACTGGGCTGTGGGTAGTCAGGTCTAAGGGTTAGAGTCAGGAGTCTGGAACCAGAGCTGGGGTCAGTGTCAGGTGCCAAGCCAAAGGTCAGAACCGAAGTCAGAGTCAGGAGTCAAGCCCAGTGTCAGGGGTAGGGCGTAGAAGTAGGGACCTGGAGCAAGGCAGGAAACAGGAACTGGGAGCAGACGGGGGTCTGGAACAAGGAGGGCAGGTACAGTAAGGGAGGCAGGAAACAGGAGTCAGACAAGTAGGTAGGGTCTGTAGTAGTAGCCAGCCAGGAATTCATCTAGTCGGTCAGACAACTTCCTGTACTTCTTTCTGGCTTAAGTAGTGCGTCCCAGCCAATTGGTGGGGCTGGACATCTCCCCCAGTCAGGAGCTTCTTGGATGAGACTCTTTGTGAACTAAAGCTTTTTAGCCCCCCCTTCTCTAGTCATTTGGTGAGCTCCGGTGGCCATAGTCTGAGCACTGCCTGGGGACTTGTGAACCCATGTTCAAGGCTTGCCATCCTCCACAACAACCTTCCAGCAAGAGTAGCTTATGCTTTTATCTAACTTGGGTATGTATGTCATAAATGTAACAAAAATCAGAAAAAAATGTTTTGAGACCTGGATAGAAGGTGAAAAGTGGGACAAATTTGGGGCTTCATAGGTGCCAACTCCGTGGGTGCTCCAGGGTTGGAGCACCCATGGGGAAAAATTAGCAGGTGCTTGGCACCCACTGGCAGCCAAGCTCCCCCCGCCCCCACCTCACCTCCTCCCCACCTCCCAAACATGTCGCGTCCCCGCTTCTCCCCCTCCCTCCCAGCGCTTCCCGCCCCCCCGCCGCCTAACAGCGGTTTGGTGGCGCTTAGGACTTTCCTGGAGGGAGGGGGAGGAGCGGGAATGCGGCGCGCTCAGGGGAGGAGGCGGAGAAGGAGCGGGGACTTGGGGGAAGGGTTTGGAATGGGGGCAGGGTGAGGGCAGTGCAGAGGCGGGACGGGGTGGGGCCAGGGACGGGGAGGGAGGTCGAGCACCCATCGGGCAGAGCGGAAGTCGGCGCCTATGTGGGGCTTAGCAAGCTTGGCACTGTCCCTTTAAAATTAAAGGTGACATAAATAATAATAAAACACATCACAACTAATGCAGTACAAAACAAAATGCTAAAACATCAAATACCACAGCATCATTATAATAGTGGGAGAAGGATTACTATTTATTTTCTCTTGGTATCTGGAAACATACCATAATAACAACAGTAACAAAACTTCAAGCAAACATCGCAATCATGTATTTACTGCTTTAAAAAAAAATCATGTTACCATGTTTCACTTGTTACACTGGGTTTGCATCTTGGGGAAATTAAACAGTTGAAGTGGTAGCAGATCTCCTCTGGCACATTTATCTGTTTTCTCATGATTGCAGAGTACACTTTCTTCCATTCAAGTCTATACATACTGGAAATCCTTTATGTTTTAGAGTGACACCTGAAAGTGAGATTCTGTCACCTCCTCAGGAATAATATTACACTGAATTGTTAGGCCTACAGGACAGTTCAATAGCTGACATTCAAATCCTGATGCTTTGAGGGTCCTTAACATTTTTCAAGACCAGCAGGAACAAAATGAAAGAGACTCTCAGAATTCAAAGTAGCACACCGTGAGCTTGGTGAGATGCAGAGAAACAGGCAATCTTTCACAGCATTTCTTGTTCTGAGATGCTAGAAATATTATCATTCATGTTATAACAAAAAACTATGCAGCATATTTAATATATATTACATACACATATAATGAATCACACATATATATCATAATGTAACATATGAATATACTATGATACAGTGTTTATCGTCCAGGGCCCACTGGGGGGCCACAAGCCATTTTTAGGGGGTCTGCCAAGCAGGGCTAGCATTAGACTTGCTGGGGCCCAAGGCAGAAAGATGAAGCCCCACCTCATGGGGCTGAAGCCCAGGGCCCCAAGCACCACTACCTGGAGCTGATGCCGAAGCCTGAGCAACTTAGCTTTGTGGGGCCCTCTGTGGCAGGGGACCCAGGGCAATTGCCCTGATTGCTACCCCCTAACGTTGGCCCTGGCTTTTATATGAAGAAACACAGTTATTGTGACACAGGGGGGCCTCGGGAAGGATATGGGTGAGAACCCCTGCTATAATACACAGTAATATAATTACATTATCTACCAAAATGCTATGACCTCTGAAGTACACTGAAGCAACAGTTTAACTTGCATAATGCAACAGTGCACAACTATTTAGGAGGTGAAGAACTAACATTAATGATAATTTTAGGTAGGCAGAATTTAATTGCCCAAATTGGAATTTACTCATGTCACTGGAACTAAAACGCTTCCTCTTGCAAAAAACTGCAATGGAACTTTTAGTGTATGCAAATGTCCCATTTTAGTTTTATGTCCCATCCAAAAGACAGCACTTTTTGAAACACACTGGCTTCAAACTGTGTGTTACACGCCAGGCAGGCTCATACATAGATTTGCCAGTACAAAGTATACCTAGAATATATGTGGATCTGTATGGCACATCTCTAGTCTGTATGTACAATCTTCCTTTATCCACTGTCCACAATCATCATAGTTCTGATGAATGAAAAAGTACCATATATACTCGTTCATTAGCCCATTCGTTTATAAGCCGACCCCCCAAGATGGATAGGTAAAAATGGCAAAAACTGTATGACCCTTTCATAAGCCGATCCCCGTTGTAGATCGCTGATGATGGAACGTCAATTCCGGATTTGCTTCTTTAAAAATTTGCTAAAATTTTATTTTTACTTAAATTGTATATTTGTTATGTTATAATTGAGATAAAAGAAGTATGAATATAAATAAAACGTATGGATATCAATGATATAATTTTTCTCAGTTCATGTCCATGTAAACAAAGCACTTAAAAACACGTGCTTCCCTAAAGTTCAATTTTCCTAGTACTAGCTGTTTGCTTTTCCTAGTATTGTTCTACTACAGGACTATATTATAATTATTTTATAGCGCGTACTTTTATTGATTGTAAAATAATGTATTGATGTCAGTACTGCAGCTGTTTAAAGTTGCAAAGGCTTTGTTTAGTGGACTAGATTGGCTTGAAATGAATGCTGAAAGAGCAGTGATGGAGATCTGCATGACATTTGACACATGCATTTCACAAAATGCTACACCTTACAAGCCAATCAGAAAAATACAATGAACGATAGTACTATGGCACTGGTGTCAGTCCGCTACTCTGTAATTTGATCTTTTCATGCATTTCTACCAATGGACCTTGTAAGTCTCGAGCCAATCTGAAAATATAATGTGCAGAATCGATGGAATCTGTAATAAAATTTAAATAGCCTGTTATCGCCACAGACATGCCAATCTACAGGGCTGTTTTGAAATAAACAAAGAACAATAATAATTTGACAGTGATAAAGCAGGTGACATTCCTATATAAAGTCCTACAAAATCTATAACTAAATTATTATTTTCTAAGATTTTCATACTAGTATTTAAAATGAACGGTGAAATCAAAAGAAAACGGTCTGCTTATCAAGCAGTGTTCAAACAAAGTTGTTGAATATGCAGAAGCAAATAATAATTGTGCTGCTGCTCGTGAATTCTGTATCAATGAGAAGCAAGTAAGAGAATGGCGAAAAAATAAAACAACACTAAAAGACATGCCAAGAAGCAAGAAAAAATGTCCAATGAGGTGCACTTCATTTCCTAAGCTGGAGAAAGATCTCAATGATTGGGTTGTTGAATGTCGACAAAAGGGGTACGTTGTCACTAGAACTGGAATTCGTCTGCGTGCTCTGCAAATGTCGAAAGACAACAAATACAAGTCAGTAAAGCCGTCAATATTTGTCACATCAGCAGGTTGGTGTACTCGCTTCATGAACCATCATGGTCTCTGTCTTTGTCAGCGAACAAAGATAGCGCAAAAGCTGCTGAGAGATCTGGAAGAAAAAATCGCATCTTTCCAAAGGCCTATTATAAAACATCAAAAGGAATATGCATTTAAGCTGTCACAAATAGGAAATAAGGACGAAACACCGATGACATTCGATCTCCCGAGCAACAGAACGGTAACTGGTGTTGGTGAAAAAACAGTTTTAATTAAAACTGCTGGCCATGAAAAAATCAATTTTAGGGTGGTTTTATCGTGTTTGGCCAATGGATCAAAGCTCCCTCCTGTTGTTATTTTTAAAAGAAAAACCTTGCCTAAAAACATGAAATTTCCTGCTGGTGTCATCGTATGTGCACACGAAAAGGGATGGATGGATGAAAGTGGGACTATTGAATGAATAGCTGGAAAAATGTGGAATAAGAGACCAGGAGCACTTTTCAAGAAACCTGCTATGCTCGTTTGGGACATGTTCAGGGCACACAAGACAGATGAGGTGAAAAATGTGGTAAAAAAAATGAAAACTACTTTGGCTGTAATACCTGGAGGCTTAACTTCAGTTCTACAAACACTTGCTGTCTGCCTGAACAAACCCTTTAAAGACAGGCTACGCAAAATGTGGTCTGAATGGATGTGCTCAGGCATGGCAAAGTTGATAAAAGGCGGGAATAATGAAGCCTGAAATCAATCTGGTCGCCCAGTGGGTCAGGGACGCATGGGAGTCCATTCCCTCAGAAATGATAGAAAAATCATTTTGGAAATGCTGTATCAGCAATGCGCTCGACGGGTCAGAAGACGATGCCATATTTGATGATGACACAACAGAGGCTGATGATGAGAAGGAATCTGAGTCTGAAGATGACACTGCTGACATCTACAATGACAATGTATTAGATATTCAATTCAATAATTCAATAGAGCTTAAAATCATCAATTTTTGGTGTAGACCTGCTGATAAGCTGACCCCTGCTCTTTGATGCTTCACTGTTTTACCAAAAAAATTCGGTTTATGAACGAGTATATACAGGATTCACTTTAGTAATCCCTCAGTATGTTGATAGGTGAGCAAAGCCTGCCACAGTAAGTAGTCAACCATAATACATGGCTGAAAGAAAACTTACTGTACAGTGTTTTTCTCTTTCATGTTGACATATTGTAAATAAAAATTATAAATAATGGAGATTATAAAGTAGATTATGCAATTTGATTTGTTGATTTATTTGTGTTACACTGAAATCAAAATATATGTCATCAACTTAGACAGCTTTCTTTAGTTAAGATCTGTTGACAGAGCTCAGAGATACAGGGCTATTTTCATGTGCTCCTGGAGACTTCATTCTTACCAGCTTCATCACAACTGGACTAGAATATCTTTAATACTAAATGGATTAAACATATGAAAACTACTGGCTTTTTTTAGTCATAGCTCTCTTTTTATTTTTTCCTCCTTCTTTGCATGAATGCCAGTATTTTTATTCCTTTGTTTAGCTCTTATAGATAAAATTTTGCCACTGGAAAGTTGGAGTAACAGCCAATAAAAGAACATGTTTTGCAATTTTGATATCTTTATAGCACATACATGAGCACAAGAATTTCAACATCACAAAGATATTCTTAGCAAGTGATAAATGAAGATAAAACAAACTGCAGCCTCTTCTTGCACGTATATTTACCAATTCTCTTTTCAAACGTGAAGGGAGTTATCTGAAATGAGAAAGCATATTAGTATTGTACCACTATCAAAATGTATTGAATATAGTATTATGTTGCTGGAACTGTACTTTCTGAACATTATGTAGTTGTATAGTCTAGCACAGGGGTAGGCAACCTATGGCACGCGTGCCAAAGACGGCACGTGAGCTGATTTTCAGTGGCACTCACACTGCCCGGGTCCTGGCCACCAGTCCGGGGGGCTTTGCATTTTAATTTAATTTTAAATGAAGCTTCTTAAAGATTTCAAAAACCTTATTTACTTTATATACAACAATTGTTTAGTTATATATTATAGACTTATAGAAAGAGACCTTCTAAAAACGTTAAAATGTATAACTGGCATGCGAAACCTTACAGTAGAGTGAATAAATGAAGACTCGGCACACCACTTCTGAAAGGTTGCCGACCCCTGGTCTAGCATGTTATGTTCGTGTTGTAAAATCAGTATAAAGTTGCAAAAACAGTTTGGTACATCATGTGTCAGTACTTCCAGGTGAACCCATTACTTCCAATTCTCATAATTACCAAATATCAAATTGATAATGCTTGTACTATTTTTGTAATATATTAGTAAACATTAGCCTGTCGGAAAAGATTATTAATTTGTTAATAATAAGTTGTTATTGGAAAGTAAGAACTAAATAATACCCATTATTCACTTCTTACCTTTCAGCTATCATTTGGGGAAAAAACTAGAATCATTAGACAGTTTGCTGAGACTGATATTGAATAGAGCATTCCTTACCAGCTTCAAAAGGGAGGCTGCTAGTAGCTCTGCTGGACTAATGGGTTCCTAGTATAGAACCTGATTGGCAGGCTCAGAGGGCCTATAAGTATAGCTATCCAATGGGACATTTGGCCAGAGATCTCCAACGTTCCAGTACTAGTGTGCCGAAGGACACTTTATGACATAGATGAGGCATGTGTATATTGCAGAACAGCACCTTATAGCTTGTATTATTGCACAATACTTGGGATTCTAAAACAAAGAAAAACATGTTAAGATTTAGACAATATGATGTTGAATGTTTCATTCAACATTAGTAAAAACATTTGCTTAATTGGTATATTATATAATCCCAAATATAATACCCCCAAAGACATATCAAAGTCCACTGTCTCTAGAGACCTCTATATAGGCCACTATGGGTTCTTGCAACAAACTTTTGGTGGCCTCAGAGTGCGGCCACCAACTCTTGCTGGTGGCCACACTGACACTTTTTCCTAAAATTATTTATTTTTCCTAAAGTTAATAAAGTAATATATACATCCAAATCATTGTAATTTATTTATGTAAGGTTTTGGTTGTTTTTTTTGCAGACTCAATAATAAAAATAATGCACAGTTGTCTCTATTCTTTACTGGACCTAACAGAATAGAAACACAAATAAGGTGCTGTGCACATTCTTGTCTTTTTTTATTATTGTTTCTTTTACTTTTTAGGTAAAAGTGGTTGTCTGTACAACAATTCTGAAGTAAATTTAAAAATGCTTTGACATAATTGAAGTCCAAATAATAATGAAAAACATATCTGGGTAGCTAGGGTCTGGGGGAGGGGAGGGCAGCCATTGCTGAGGCTGGCACGCGGCTCCTCTGGGAAGGTGTATGTGTGTGTGGGAGGGTCTCAGGGCTTCGGCCAGACTGGAGCTCCTCTGGCTGAGGGGAGGGGGGGCGCTGGGGGCTTGTGGCTCCAACCACAGGGGGAGCAGGAGATCTTGGGGTTCCGGCGGGTAGCGGGGGCAGAACGGGTGGAGTTTGGGGGCTAGCCTCCAATGCGTCCGCCACTTGCCTCCTCACTCCCCTGCCACAGCCAACCCCCTGCCCATCACGAGAACCCCCGCTAGCTGGGTGGCTCACTGCTCATCTCCTCACTCCCCCGCTATCAGACAGACCCCCCCGCCCGCCTCCTCACCCTGCTGCTGACTTACCGCTCGCCTCCTTATTCCCCCTCCAGGCCTTCCCTCACCACTTGCCTCTTGGCTCCTCACCAGCCCCCCATGCCACTCGCCTCCTCACCCCACCGTCTGCCCATCGCTCATCTCCTCACTCCCCACCCCGCTCGCCACCAGATCCCCCCACTCCTCTGCTGCTGGCTCGCCACTCACCTCCTTACTCATGCGCCCACCGCTCATTTCCTCGCCCCTCCCCCCACCTGCAGCTCGCCTCGTGGCCCACCTCCTCACCCGCCCCTCGCCTCCTCACCTTGTTCCTTAAGCGTTGTGTGTCCCACCTGTGTCTCCAGAGAGGCGATGCATGCAGGAGCAACACGGAGGAAGGGGAGGGGTTGATGCTTTCCTTCCCCCCACTGCCGAGGAAACTGCTGTGGCCGCAGGGAAATGTGCAATACAATGAAGTTTTATTTTCTATAGCCTCTTTCATACAGACTGTATCTTAAAATTGGGTAAATATTGTACATGATTATCCAAATGTCATGAGGAATATTGAACATGTTCAGATAATCGAGGATTCTGGTAATGTATGGATTTTTCATGACTGTTTCATATAACAGGAAGATTTTGTTTGTATATTTGAAGTTGCATTGTAATACAATTACACAGATAAGTAATAGAAGAGCAAGAAAGAAACTACAAAGGAGAAACGTTTACTTTGCAACGGAGATTTAAAATGAGATGGAGAACTGACAAAGGAGAAGTATGAGCAAACTGATCTAGTGTTTCCCAATGGTTGGCTGGCAGGAATAGGAAACAGTACTCTTGGCTTCTTTTCTCAGCTCTGAAATTGACCTGTGTGACCTTGGGATTCTAAAACAAAGACAAACTGGTCAGACAACATGAACTCAAGTGCCACCAATAGGCAGATGACACTACCTATCCTTCACCATATATGATCACACCACTGCCATCAAGCTGGCCCAGTGCTCGGATGAGATCAGCTCATGGATGAACAGCTGGGAGAAGCTTAGCTGAACCTGAGCAAGAAAGAGATGATGCTGGTGGCCAGAGGAAAGCCCTTTGAAAAGTCTGCAGACACCATGCAGAATCCTTTGGCTGAAGGTACACACCCAAAATTGCTCAGTTCAGTCTGTAGTTAAGAAGTACTCTTGAATTCCTTGCTGATGCTAAGCTCTCACACAGAAGTATCTGAGAGTGACTCATTCTATCATCTCCAATTGGCTAGAAGATGCCGTCCCATGTTGGTCAACGATGACCTGGCCTCAGTTATTCATGCCTTCATCACCTCTCAGCTGAACTACAGCAATGTGATAAACCTGGATGTGAAGTCTTCAGCACTCAGGAAACTCCAACTAGTATACACCACTGCACCATGTCTCCTCAGCAAGATAGGCTGCTGCAAGCACCTCATACCTCTCCTCTCCTCTCTAAATTGGCTTCCCATAGAATACCAAATAAAGTTCAAGGCCTGATCTTCAAGGCACGACATGGCCTGAGCCCAGAATATCTAAAAGACCCCTTCAGCTCCAGGGAGTAGAGTGCTGACAACTTGCTCTTGTGGCACAATGGAGCTTTTTATAAATAACATGGGTAAAACTTAATCATGCAAGAAACAGAACTTTACCAGCCTCAGGCTATGTCTATACTAGAAACTTGAGTCGACCTATATTAGGCCAGCTTACAGTCACCGCAATGATGACTGTGGTGGTGTATGTTCACACTACCCTCCTTGGGTCGGTAGTATGCGCTCTCACAGGGAATGCTTCCACCAACCTAAGAGGGGCAGTGCAAGGTGCTGAGAGATCTCTTGGCTCTGCTGGCAGCTTCCTGCCAGAAGCCCGGCTGCCCCACAGGCTCCTGGAAGGCTGCCTCCTCCCTCTGCTCCCTGTTCCTGGCCAGGAGCTGCGCGGCCAGGACTTCTCCCCTCCCCATTCCCCGCTAGGAGCCAGGGGAAGCCGCCTGGGGCTTCTCGCCTTCGGGGAGTGGGGTCCAGCTGCCCTGGCTTCTCAGCCCCCCTGCCCAGCTTCTCGCACTTGGTCCTAGCTGGAAGCGGGGATGGGTGGGGGGAAGCTGTGTGGGCTTCTTACCCTGGCTCCCAGTTGAGAGCGGGGTCCATTCTCTCCCCAGCTTCCAGCCGGGAGCAGGGTCCAGCTTCCCAGCTCTCCAGGGGAGCAGGGGGCAGCTGGGCTCTAGTTGCCTGGCTTTCTTGTCAATTTCAGGGCTCCTGCCCTGTAATTAACAAGACAGCCAACAGTCAATGAAAGGGATGTAGTGTCTGCAATGATACACCTAACTACAGGGATATAAGCCTAATGCCTCTGGTGGCAGTGGAGTTATGATGTTGGTGTAGTAGGCACTTACATCAGCGCGAGGAAGGCTGTAATGAAGACATAATTAGGTCGAGGTAAGCTGCCTTATGTGGACCTAGCTGTGTAGTGTAAACCAACCGTAAGACAGGTTTCAGAGTGGTAGGTGTGTTAGTCTGTATCAGCAAAAATATCGAGGAGTCCTTGTGGCACCTTAGAGACTAACAAATTTATTCAGGCATAAGCTTTCGTGGGCTAAAACCCATTTCATCAGATGCATGGAGTGAAAAATACAGTAAGCAGTACATATATTACAGCACATTAAAAGATGGGAGTTGCCTTACCAAGTTGGGGGTCAGTGTTAATGAGGCCAATTCAATTAAGGTGGAAATGGCCTATTCTCAACAGTTGACAAGAAAGGGTGAATATCAACATAGGGGGAAATTACTTTTGTAGTGTTAACGAGGCCAATGCAATCAGGGTGTACATCGCCCATTCCCAACAGTTGACAAGAAGGTGTGAGTATCAACAGAGGGAAGATTACTTTTTGTATTTACCCATCCACTCCCAGTCTTTGTTCAGGCCTAATTTGATGGTGTCCAGTTTGCAAATTAATTCCAGTTCTGCAGTTTCTCCTTGAAGTCTGTTTTTGAAGTTTTTTTGTTGAAGAATTGCCACTTTTAACACTTCAGCCTCCCTGGACACTCAATAACAGACCTAAAAGTGGGAATTCTTCAACAAAAAAAATTCAAAAACAGACTCCGAGAAACTGCAGAACTGGAATTAATTTGCAAACTGGACATCATCAAATTAGGCCTGAACAAAGACGGGGAGTGGATTGATCATTACAAGAAATAAAAACTAATTTCCCCATGCTAATTTTCCCCTACTGTTACTCACACTTTGTCTCCTGTTTGAAATGGGCCACCCTGATTACCACTACAAAAGTGATTCTTCCTCCTGTTGATAATAACCCACTTTAATTGAATTGTCTGGTTAGAATTAGTAAGGCAACCCCCATCTTTCCATGTACTATGTATATATATATATATCTTCCTACTGTATTTTCCACTCCATGCATCTGGTGACGTGGGTTCTAGCCCACGAAAGCTTATGCCCAAATCAATGTGTTAGTCTCTAAGGTGCCACAAGTACTCCTCATTGTTTTTACTTTTAAGTCTGTTATTGAGTGTCCAGGGAGACTGAAGTGTTCTCCTTCTGGTTTTTGAATGTTACAGTTCTTGATGTCTGATTTGTGTCCATTTCTTGTTTTGCCTAAACTGTCCGATTTGGCCAATGTACATGGCAGAGGGGCATTGCTGGCATAAACTCACCCAAGAGCCATCACAAACCTCACCACCTTCTGCTTCCTGTGCCACGGCGTTTCTTTGACGTGCTTTCTCTGACACCAATACATAAGAATGTGGCGTTAACACCTAACTAACCTCTCCCAAAACAAGCCACTGCCCTGTGCCCACCTCTCCCCCGGGGGACAGGAGCACGCAACCACCGGTTGACAGATGTGCCGCCCATTGCTTAATGCAGTAGCAGAAGGCGGCTCAGGTACCATGGCCGCGGAGGGGGGCATGTGTGTGGGGTGGGGTCGGGTCGGGTCTGTGGATGAAGGCGGTTGGGGGAGCCCAGCGCTGGGGGCGGGGCTGTCCCTGGGCTCCGGGGAGGGAGGAGGCTGCGCGGGACGCGGCTCCTGTCGCGAGGACGGGGGTCGCGCGAGACGCGGGCAGGCAGCGCGGCGGGCAGCCCAGCTCGCGCAGGAGGTGGCCGGGCTCCTCCCCCGGCCCGGCGAGCCCATGGTGGCCTTGCGGGGAGCCCTGCACGCTGCCGGCAGCCGGCTCAGGTCCGTGCGGCGGGGTCGCCCTGGAGCTGCTCCGCTGCGGGGATGGGACCTCGCACCCACCTGGGGTCCCAGGGAAGGGCGGTTCTGGCCCCGCCTGCATCGGCCTCTCCCCCCGGTGGGGTCGCCCGCTTGCTCCGTGGCCGCTGCTGGGCTGCCCCACTGTCATCGACCCCATGTCGCCGCCGAGCAGGGGGTGCGGCCCGCGCCCAGCCTCGCCGCCCATCGGGGCAGGGCGGGCCGTGCGTTGGGGCCGAGCCCCGCTCAGGATCTCCTCCCCTGGTGCTGGGCACTCCTAGCCCGGCAGGGAGCGAGCCAAGCCGGCTGAGCCTGCCGGCCGCTGGCTGCCGATCCCCCACGGGGTCTGCCTGCCCCACAGCTCTCAGCGGCGGCGCCGCATCCGGGCAGATGCATCAACCGACCCCAAGGCAAACGGGGTACAGACACCCTTCCCCCATACCATTACCGGTCTGGTCCCCTAGGACTGGGAGAGTTACACTGGTATAGTAAACTGGGGGAAGGAGATCGAGTGTTGTGTTAAGGATAAAGTTGAACCCCTGTAAACTCTAGCAGGCAAACCAGAATAAGCTATAGTGCAGATACCTTTGGACCACTGCAACTGAATCCTGCCTAGGGTGGGTTTGCCGCTTTAATTACACCAGCATTATTAAAGAAGCAAAACATTCTAATGTAGATAATCCCTTTGTTAGGTGGCATTTTAAAAAGGAATGTTTCTGTAATTCACTTCAAACTAATGACTGCTGTGCAATGCCAAAGCCTGCAGAGACAAAATCGTGGGATACCAGTGGGTTTCTGATGTATGGATAGTCAATCTGTCTCTATTCTGGGCACTTTGCAGATACGTAAAAAATGGGGTGGGGGTAGTGAAGTTGTTTTGACAGAAAGCCTTAGTATCATATTTAAAATAACTTGAGAACCATAAAAATGAGTGACTGTTTTTCAAAAAGAGGTTTTATACGTCTATCTATCTAACATTTTTATTTTTAGAATGGGAAATAGTCCATCTACTTCAATGGGATTGTCTAATGCTGCTACTGTGAACAAGATCCAGGTAAATAAAGGGGTCATTTATTATTCAGAAAGAATTATTATTTCTAGCCTTTGAAAAAGGGATATTAATTTACTAACTTCCTTTTTTTTTTCTAATCGGTACAAGTATTGCTTTTTTTTATTACATCAGGCTACAGAATCTGATCTGTAAACTTAGTCCAGTAAATAATGTATTATACTTTTGAACTCCAGTTCTGCAATCTAATCCATGTGGGCAGACCCTTATACTTTCACAGTGTCCCGTTTAAATCAGTTAAGTTCACCACTGGTGTCATTATTAAATGATGATGTCTTGATGGAGGGGAGGGGTTAAATTCCATGAAACCAATTAATTAAGCAATGAGAGCTAGAAAATATCTCAGGTTTAGCTCCAGTAAAGTAATAGTCTTACATTTTTAGAAAGAACTTTATCCTTTTTTCCACATTCATCTTTTGACTACACAGCCTGTCAGACCTGCATCATTTTTACCTTTAGGTGACTTATCACAGCCATGTTACCCACAGCTCTGTTATATTTTTGGGGATTCTTGGAAGGGTGCATCCTGTCCTGCCAGCCCCCTACAGTGTTCTGTTCCCTGGGATTTATCATGCCTTGTCTATCGTCTGTCTTCAAATCTCTTCAGAGGTGTTTTCCTTGGACCACTGCATTTTATCACCCAAACAATATAAAATTACACACGCACATTATGTTAAAAGTACATTATTAAGGTTACAAAATCAAGAACTGAAGTCAGGAAACGTCAGTATTAAGGTGGCCTGTCCCTCTAACTTTTGAGTGTGTTTTGGAGGAGTGCGTGCTTTAGTGGTTCCAGACTCTTCTGTCTATTACCCCGCTCAAGTGGGGTCCCCTTCTCACCTATCCTCTACAACAGGGGTCGGCAACCTCTGGCACGCGGCTTGCCAGGGTAAGCACCCTGGCGGGCCGGGCCAGTTTATTTACCTGCCGCGTCGGCAGGTTCGGCCGATCGCGGCTCCCACTGGCCGCGGTTCGCCGCTCCGGGCCAACGGGGGCGACGGGAAGCCGCGGCCAGCACATCCCTCGCCCGCGCCGCTTCCCGCTGCCCCCATTGGCCCGGAGCGGCGAACCGCGGCCAGTGAGAGCCGCGATCGGCCGAACCTGCCGACGCGGCAGGTAAATAAACTGGCCCGGCCCGCCAGGGTGCTTACCCTGGCGAGCCGCGTGCCAGAGGTTGCCGACCCCTGCTCTACAACTTGTCCCTGTGCCAGTCCTCTCTCTTCCACACTCCTGGCTTCTCATCCCAGTCCCTTTCTTCTCACCTACCCAGTCTCCACTCCTCAGGCTTCTCATCCAAATCCTACTCTCCTTGTCCAGCCAATCCTAGTTTCCCCTCCAGCTCCTTGTACTAGTCTTCTTGCCCAGCCAGTCCTGCTTCATGGGTTATAAGGCCAGAAGGGGCCATTGTGAACAGTTAGAATGGTCTCCTGCATAACACAGGCCATACAATGTCCCTGAATTAAATTCTTGTTTGAACTTTTAGAAGGGTATCCAGTGATGGAGAAACTACCATAGCCCTTGATAAATTGTTCCAGTGGTTAATTGCCCTCGCTGTTAAAATGTATGCCTTACAGAGATAAAATAACACCTCTGATGAAGTGGGCTGTAGCCCACAAAAGCTTATGCTCAAATAAATTTGTTAGTCTCTAAGGTGCCACAAGTACTCCTGTTCTTTTTGCGGATACAGACTAACACGGCTGCTACTCTGAAACCTCTACTCCTATTCACTATTCCTCTGATTATACATCCAAGAATTGTATTAGTCCTTTTGGCCATAGTGTCTCACTCGGAGCCTGTGTTGAGCTGATTATCCACCACCACCATGACACCCCCCTTCCTCCAATCCTTTTCAGACTCTCTTCTTCCCAGGATAGAGTCCCCCGTACTGTAAGTATAGCCTACATTCTTTGTTTCTAGATATGAACTTCACATTTGGCCATTTCAAAACACATTGTTTGTGTCCAGCTTACAGAATGATCATGATCACTCTTTAACAGTGATCTATCCTCTTCATTATTTACCATTTCCCCAATCTTTGTGTCTCTTGCAAACTTATCAGTAATGATCTTTTGTTTTCTTCCAGCTCATTGATAAAAAATGTTAAATAGCATAAGGTCAAGAACTAATCCTTGCGGGACCCCACTGGAAACACCTACTTATAACTTTTGGAATTTGTTACCATAATGAAAAGATGAAAATATATTGCTTTTGTCTAAGACTTTATCTTTAAGAATGTGATAAATTAATTCATTTAATTAGTACCCAGGTGCAGAATACATTGACTCAACCTTTTTAAAAAAAAATACAGGAAACCATTTCGGACAACTGTGTAGTGATTTTCTCTAAAACAACGTGTGGCTACTGCAAAATGGCAAAGAAACTGTTCCAGGATATGAATGTAAATTACACAGCAATAGAACTAGACATGTATGAAAATGGAAGCCAGTTTCAAGACATTCTTCATCAAATGACTGGTGGCAGGACGGTGAGTACATCTTTTCAGACATAGTAACTAAAATAGAGGGGGGCTAATTCACTGAAGCAATAGCCCACCAATTGTGACCTCATCAGATCTTGCATGCTAGCTGCGTTGAACCTTATATATGAGCTCCTAAGTAAAATACAAGGTGCTTGAGGAAGCTGTAGCAAAGCTTCTGTAAAGTGTCTCACATTCCTCATGGTGCTGATGTACCACTCCAGAGTCATGATAGTTACTGTACTGCTGATCCTGCTGTTTTTCAGATGAGACTTTAAACAAAGGTCACATCAAAGACACAAAACTGAAATCCATCAGGGACACTTTTTGCTTGGGTAGAAGTGTTAGCCCCAGTATCCTGGCACCTTTGGGAATTACATTCTGCCTTTGTAACAATTCCCTGTAACTTCATTTGAATCAAGTGTTTTTTCACTGCATGTTCTAAACCCATGTGCAAATGATACATATTACATTTAAGGAGAAGGTGTAGTGATGCCTCTGTTTAATATAAAGCATCTCAGGACCCCTTTTATAGAAAGTTATTATGGAAATGTAAGACTGTCTAATATGGTGCATCAAATAGCAAGCATGTAAAAGCTTAGCATTCCTAAGTTTATATGGCAGTGCGGCAGCATGCATGACTACACTTGGTTTTTAGCCTACCTCCAACAAAATAACTAATGTAATTTTTATATACTTAACAGGTTCCAAGAGTGTTTATTAATGGGGCTTTCATCGGAGGTGCTACAGATACTCAAAGGCTTCACCAGGAAGGCAAGCTGCTTCCATTAGTTCATCAATGTCAAATGAGAACAGCAAAAAATTCTGATCTGCCATGTAGCCTACCTTAGCCGTAGTTAAAAAAGTGCCCCTAATCTAGATGTTAGGTACCTAAAATCCATCTTTAGGCCTCTAAATAAATGGCCTGACTTTCAGAGGTGCTGAGAACCCACAAGGTCTAAAATTAGGCCATTTATTTGGGGGCCTATGAATTTAGGTGCCAATTGTTAAGCACCCAAACTTGAAAATTTAGGCCTATGTGTGCAGCATGGTCTACTAAACTAAGTAGGGTTTGGAGCGAATAATTCATCAATTTGAAATCATTTATCTAACACAAACATTACGGCCTTGGGCAATACTTAAACCCTCCCTGCCTCAGCTTCACCGTTCATAAAATGGAAGTAAAAACAATTACCTACCTCACAGAGCCTTTGTGTGGATTAGTTAATATTTTTGTTACAGTGCTTTGGAGAGGACATAAAGGACATGTTTTAAATATGTTAAAAAGTGCTACGTGAGGTTCTGTGAAATAGGTGACAAACAACTAGTGAAAACTTGCACTGCTTATCACCTTCAAAACCTTGTAGTATCCTATTGATTGTAATGTGAGTTCGTTTGCTATACTTCCTAGCTAATTTGACTGTCATTGTGTTGGAACAAAAGATGACAGTGCAATTTAATGTTTCCTATAAAATCACGTCAGTGCTAAAGATTGATTCATCTCTTTGTCAAATTATGTACACTGAAGACACTAAAAATAACCACTTAATGTCTTTTATTCATATGAAGTCTGCAGTTACTGAGATTTTAATTACATTTCTGCAAATGTAAAAGTTCTGTTATTAAAGGCAGCATCATGGTAAGCTACAGTAGTTGAGTTTTTCTTACAGTTCTGTATATACTCTCAAGTAACAGTTGGAAACTTTTTATTTTTTTAAACACGCTAAGTTCTAATCACTTTGAGACACTTAACAACCAGTCTGTTCTGTTTCAATAATGTAGTTAAGTAGTTTCA
This sequence comes from Platysternon megacephalum, assembly GCA_003942145.1. NCBI lineage: Eukaryota > Metazoa > Chordata > Testudines > Platysternidae > Platysternon > Platysternon megacephalum. The sequence continues at coordinate 11,164,918 of QXTE01000008.1, read as the reverse complement.
GGTACTACACCTGCTGCTGACTCCCCTGCCAATTTTAGTAGTTTAGTTGTTTTTAAATGTGGTGAAGGTCCAACATGCATGGTAATAGTGAATCTGACTATATACAGATATATAAGGTAAATAAAGCTTTTGTCTAATCTTTCAGGCACTGTAATGTTACATGTAACTATAGTAAGTAGATTTCATATAGAAATATGATTTAAGTTAAATGTCCATCTGTGTTCAATTGTCTATATGCAATACATATGTACTTTTAAAAATATAAGTTACATACTGACTTCACACTTCCTTTGTCTAACTTTGAAATAAGCAGCTTTTTGGGGGGGGGGTTGCTTTCCACCTAACTTTTTCAGGCCCTGACACATCTCACTGTTATTTACTTACTACTTAAAGTCGTCATGCAAGATTGGGGAGATCTAACTCTGTTCCTGAGACAACAGCTCAGGTGTCACATGTGCTGCCACTAGCTTTTCCAGCAGTAGTGTGAAATTCACTGTTTTGTCATTTCTTCCACTCTCCCACCAGATTCTGAGTACCAGCATGCCAACTGTCTAGAGAGCTATTACTTTGTTTGCTGCTTGGAAGATCTTTGAGCAGGCCCAGAGGGACTGAAACAATCTGTCTTTAGTCAGGAAGACAACATTGCTTCAGTTTATTCAAGTTCACCTCACAATCATATGGGCTAGAAACTTCTAAAAAAAATCCGAAAACAGATGCTTTAGCTTCTTGAAGTGCCAGGGGAAGCTTCACTCATCAGTTGCAAGTAGGTTTTAAGTTATGAGCTAAGTTTTGGCAGGGAACTGTTGGAGTAATACAAATACAGTAATTTAACTAGTATTAATACTACTAACGCGTGGTAAAGGCACCACCATTAGGTTGTCAGAGCTCCTGCAGTTCAACGGTGCACACTAATCAGGTAAATGCATGGCTCACATAACTTTTATGCCATAACGAAACTTACTTGCAGAGGAGAGGCTTTCAGAGAAAATGAATAATAAAAACAGCCTGGGAAGCTATGTAATCCCCGTGCACAATATTATAGGTCAAACATTGCAAATTCTATACTAATATAGCTAGAACACTATAAGATACTATACTGTTAACAGCAGTTAATTAAAAAAGGGCAGATAGATGGTCAAAAAGGAATTTTCTGAGTTGAACAGTTAGTCACAATGCAGTCCTTGGGATAAGACACTGAACTAGGACTCACCCTTGCTTTATTTTTGGCTGTGCCACTTAAGTGTGTGACATGGGGCAAGCACTTAACCTCTCAACTCATCTGTAAAACAGGGACAGTTATATTTAGTTTCCTCTGTAAGGTGCTTTGAGATTTTTGGGTAACAAGCACTATGTAACAGCTAATTAAAGTAAATCTACCGTATTTCTGCCATGCTTCATTCCTTTCCCTTTCAGTTCATTTGTCAACCCACTTCCCCCTCAACTGCATGGTTCTGAACATTTCCCTGCTGCAGTGTGACAGACTCATCCCAGCATCTTATATACCAGCAGTTAACATTGCAGCAGCGTAATAGACACAGCTTGAGATACTCTTAAAGCTTCATTTTAGTATAAAACTGCACAGCTGTTACAGGAAAGACAGCATTTTTTTTAAACCTCCCTTGGTTACTACTATCATGCATATCTGCCTTGTTATGTAGATATCAGTCTTATAGTTGCTAGGTATCTTAAAGCTTGGTGCTAAATTGGCACGGGAGGGAGGAACAATAAAGGATGCCTCTTTAAAAAAATGTTTAAAAAATATATATATTACGTGTGTCAAGTTTAGTCTTCCTTGGCTTTGTTGTAAACCAGTATTGATGCTCTGACCCCCACAAGCTTTCCCTACCACTTTAGGAGGCCATTAATTGAAGGCAATGTCAGATTTTTAACCAAGACATCCTTTTTTCTCTCTGTCAATTAAGCATTGGAATTAAATAGGATTTAACAAAAGTTCTAAACAGATAAAATCCCTTCCCCCTTAAATGCTCCACTTCCAGTCTCAATGCTCCACTTCCAGTCTCAATCTCATGTTTCATATGTTTTTCAGTCATCACACATTCTACGAGGATGGACCCACCCTGAATTACTAAAGCTAAACTAAGTCAAGCAAAATTTTGGTGACAAAATTCTGCCTTTATATATCATAAAAAGAACCCAAGACCATTTTATTATTCTTTGAAGATCATGATTAAGGTTATCTGTGGGAAGAGGGAAAAGTATGTACCTTAAATGTGTATTTCCATTTTTAAAAAACAACTTTTCAGTGTTTTTTAAATCAAAAATTTTATATTCCAAGTTTTTCCCTCTCTCCCAGTTTCTTATGTTGATACATATCCACCTTACCTAGATGTTTAGTTAAGCTCTGCAAATCAAAAGGAGGCACGTAGCCACATACAACTTACTAAACCCTGTACCTAAGATGTACCTCACAAAGCTGGCATTATTTCATTTGCATCAATTCTCCAATCCTCCACAGAGCTTCTGGTGCTGCTAAGGCTTCTCCTGAGCTCTCCAACTGCCTGTAGCATGTGCAGTGGTGAGGCTCTTGCAGCTGTCTGAGCAGGAACATCACCCCTGATCAGTCTTATGTTCTCTCTGAATTTGAAGAGCAACTAGCAAAACACTCAAACTATCATCATCTTTTTTAAGTGCATCAGAAGCAGGAAGCCTGCCAAACTATCAGTGGGGCCACTGGACAATCAAGATGCTAAAGCAGCACTCAAGAAAGAAAAGGCCATTGTGGAGAAGCTAAGTGAATTTTTTGCATTGGTCTTCACTGCCCAAGATGGGAGGGAGACTTCCCAAACCTGAGTCATTCTTTTTAAGTGACAAATCTGAGGAACTGTCCTATATTGAGGTGTCAATGGATGAGGTTTTGGAACAAATTGATAAACCGTAATAAGTCACCAAGATCAGATGATATTCACCCAAGAGTTCTGAAGGAACTCAAATATGAAATTGCAGAACTACTAATTGTGGTATGTAAGCCATCACTTAAATCAGCTTCCATACCAGATGACTGGAAGAGAGCTAATATGATACCAATTAAAAAAGACTCCAGAGGCCATCCTGGCAATTACAGGCCAGTAAGCCAGTTTCAGTACTAGGCAAATTCATTGAATCTATAGTATTAGTAAAGAACAAAATTACCAGACACACAGATGAACATGATTTTTGGGGAAGAGTCAGCATGGCTTTTACAAAGGGAAATCATGTCTCACCGATCTATTAGAATTCTTTGAAGGGATGGGGTCAACAAACATCTGGACAAGGAGGATCCAGTGGATATAGTGTACTTTGTTAGAGGCTTTCTGAAAAACTGTCCTTCAACAAAGGCTCTTAAGTATACTAAGCAGTCATGGGATAAGAGGGAAGATCCTCATGGATCAGTAACTGGTTAAGAAACAGGAAACAAAGGATAGGAATAAATGATCAGTTTTCAGAATGGAGACAGATAAATAACAGTGTCCCCCAGGGATTTATACTGGGACCAGTGCTGTTCAACATGTTCATAAATGATCTGGAAAAAGGGGTAAAGGTGGCAAAGTTTGCAGATGATATAAAATTACTCAAGATAAGTCCAAAGCAGATTGCAAAGAGTTACAAGGGGATTTCATAACACTGGCTGACTGGGGAACAAAATGGGAGATGAATTTTAGTTTTGATAAATGCAAAATAATGCACATTAGAAAACATAATCCCTATTCATTACACATTCAAAATAATGGGGTCTAAATAAGCTACTATCCCTCAAGAAAGGTCTTGGAGTCATTGTGATAGCTCAATAGGCAGTGGCAGTTAAAAGAGCTAATAGAGTATTAGGAACCATTAGGAAAGGGACAGATAATAAGACAAATATAATGCCTCTATATAAATCCATGGTACGCCCAAACCTTGAATACTGCGTGCCATTTTGGTCACCCCATATCTAAAAAGGTATATTGGAAATGGACAAGGTACAGAGAAGGGCAACACAAATTATTAAGGGTCTGGAAGAGCTTCCATATGAGGAAAGATTAAAAGGACTAGGACTGTTCATCTTGGAAGAGACGACGGAGTGGGGATATGATAGAGGTCTATAAAATCATGAATGGTGTAGAGAAAGTGAATAAGAAAGTGTTATTTACCCCTTCACATAACACAAGAACTAGGTGTCACACAATGAAATTAATAGGCAGCAGGTTTAAAACAAACAAAGGGAAGTACTTCTTCATGCAACACATAGTGAACCTGTGGAACTTGTTGCCAGGGGATGTTGTGAAGATGCAAACTATACCTGGAATCAAAACAGACTTAGATACGTTCATGAAGGATAGGTCCATCAATGGCTATTAGCCAAGATAGTGAGTGATGCAACCCCATGCTCTGGGTGTCCCTAAGTCAGTTTCTGACTGCCAGATGGTGGGACTGTATGATGGGATGGATCACCCGATGATTGCCCTGTTCATTCCCTTTGAGGCATCTGGTATTGGCCACTGTCAGGATACTGGGATAGATAGACCATTGGTTTGACTCTTTATGGCTATTTTGTGTTCTTATGTAGAGGGGCTAGTGCAGAACTCTGGTGGTCCTACCCCTTGTGGCTCCCCTTCCGTCTCAGACCCAGATAGACCTTTACTTCTCATGTGGGAGGTAGGTATCATTAACTGGCACCTCTCCCTCCCTTGGGCTTGGGAATAGAACGTATAAGACATTTACTTATGAAACAGTTCTAACAGAACTAATCCAATGGTTCAAGCTAATGTGGAACAAGGGTGTTCACGTGTAGAGTTTATCAGGAATAGCTATTTTGGAATAACTGCCCATGTTGACTAGCCTTTATTCCAGAAGAAGTGTCCACATGAGGAACTATTCCAGAATGGCTATTGCAGAATAACTATTCCAGGCAAATTCCCCATATAGACAAGCCCTAAATAATTTCACTCAGAACTAGTGAAAAGTGCCACTCCTTGTCAACACCAATAGATTGAAACAAATTTGGAGTTGGTAGGCTAACTTGTGGAGTTTATCTGGGGCAATTTCAAAAAAATTGAAATCTTTAAATCCCATCTCAAAGGTCATGACTGATTAACTTGAAATTTCATCCATCTGCTTCAGAAATTTAGGATAGATATGCTATGACTGAAGTTGAGATCAAAAGCGGGTTACTTGCTTAAGTATGGGGAGACTACTGTCAATGGAAGCTTGGCAGTGGCTTCCAATGAAGGATTTCAAAGTGCTGTATAAACATTAAGTGATATAGCCTCACAATACCCCTATATGGCAGTCAAGTTACTAGAAAACTTACGGGGGCAACAAAGCATTGCACTTAATGCTGGAAGCATGTAATTATTAAGCAAGTTACAGAATATTCTGTATTGCACATTTCACACGTCAACCAAAAAGATGGGAGGCAGGTGTTTTTATGGGTATTGAATTAATGTGTTGTGTGCGCCTTAACTGAATTTTCATATTTCCAAATGCTCTGATTTCTTTAAAGTTTAACCTTAATAGTGAAGTGCCTGGTTTGTAAATGTGTTAAAATAAATAAAAAATGACAACATTCTTGTCAGAAATGTTACCCTAAATCACTGATATGAAGTTCCCCTTAAAATTTGTGTCTCAGAAGAAGCGAACAGTTGTTCACATAGGATGTTGTTCATGTTGACTGGATGTGTCAAACTGGATACATCATAGTGGTCAAGATTTTAAACGTTTTCCTAGAGACCATTCTTCAAAAAAGCCAATCTGGGGGCTGTTAAAGAGGGTTGTGTGCACATTCTGTTCAATTTCAGGTTGTTTTAATATGATTATCTTCTAAAAGCTTGGGGGCTCAGATAACCCTCAAGAAATGTGGTTGCTTATTCAAATCTATGGAGGGCTCTCCACAAAGGTCTTCCAGCTGCAACCAACTTCCCCTAATAGGCTGCTTGTATCTGTAATTGTCTTCCAGGAGAGAAGTTCCAATGAATTGCTACCACTCTCAAAAAACCTTACAAGAATAGGAAAGGTCTGTTTACAGGAGATAGGTGGGTATGAGGCTGCTAACTTCATTACTTCTCTGAGTTAAAGGAGATTTGGGTTTTGCCTTCCTCCCTCATTTTTCTGTGTCCTCCTCCTCCATTATCCTGGCCACAAGATGCAAATCCAAGGCCTTGAGAAGATGGAATATACATTTTTATGAAATTAAAGGGCATGTGTGCTGGGCAAGTTATTGATACCTCTCTCTCTCTCTAGTCTGTACTACAGAGGATCTGTTTTTCCAGCCCTGGCTGAGCAAATAACTACACAGCATTTTCCAAATATAAAATCAAGATTACTGTTTCAGGATGTAGGCAGATTTTTGCTCACACCAAAATGCACAGCCATAGATTTAATATGAATTTGTCACCATATGAAAATAACCAAACAAAATATAGTCTATGCATAGAGTTTATTTAGTAATCATATCAAATTCTACAGTCATAATGCAGTTTACTAGCAATATTTCACTTGCAAGTAAATGTCTACAAATAATAATTTCAGTATAATGTACATCCAAGGCCAGGATATTGGTAACATCAAGACCCTGCAGTATTTGAGAAATGTTGTTAATATGCAAACAAGAAAGCATATCCCTTTCTTCCTGAAAATGGACCATTACACTGTTAAAGGTGCACTATTCACAATAAAAAAGGCTTAAGGCTGATGAATTATTATTAGTCACTATTTGTATTAAAAAGTGGTGCCCAGAGGTCTCACTTAGGATTGTGGCCCCACACTGTACTGTACAAATTCACAGGAGACAGTTCCTGCCCAAAGAGATGTAGCATCAAATTTCTCTTCAGAGCAGAGAATATGATTAGAAAGAGACCCTGTGTAATTTAAGACCTGCATACTTATTCTCACAATACACTTAATCAGCCTGAACTTTTTAGGTTGCAATAATTTTTCAGTTTAAATAATACTCCCTCTCCACAGTTTCTGAAAGGCATAGTGCATCTTTAACATATATAAAGAGTTAATAACACACTGACCCTGGATATGTATTGTTTTATTATTATTATTATTGCAAAGTTTACTATATTTTGCTAAGTTCTTCACTGCTCTGGTAAGTTTTGATTTACAAGGACATATCCATCAAATTAAACACACACACATGTATACCTCTCTCACTAAATTTTGTACTAAATAAAAATTATTTTGCACACATGCTGATAAAGATTTTTCTTCTTTTTTTCTCCTCTATGTAGATTACTTAGGTCTGTTAATTAAAAACAAGACCTCAGATGAAGACTGGTAAATCTTCCCACAGTGTAAAAAAATAATAGCATGCAAAGGCATTTTCTCAAGACCTTACTTTTCATTTTGTTACCTGTACATTTTTTTAAATCTTCCTAAAATACTAACCCTTTGAGTTCTATGCTCTAGAAATCTGAGGGAATTGTTAAGGCAAAATTCCATTAATAGTTCAGGAAACACGCTGTGTGCCTATAGATACTAATGAGTGCCCATTTACTAAATGAAGATGAATGTGTTAAGGTACTCAAATGGTTAATTTTGTCATTATTTACCAAATTAAGGCTCTTCCTTCCAAAGATCTTTTCTCAAATGAATTGAGTTTTATTTTATAGAAAGTAGCAAAGCCATATATATTTTAAAGTGAGGTTTCTACTCTAAAACATGACTCTAAAACCTGCATTATGGGGGAGGGGTGTTCCATGTTTATTGTTTATCAATGACTTCAGATCAAAACTGTACAGCTTACAATTACACATTGTTTTTCTAATTGCTAGCCTGCAAATTCAATTTTGGAGCCAAGAGTTAAACACATACATCACCAATAATAAAAATTCTGCAATAGGAACTCAGTTATGTTGATCATGATGCTTGAATCAAACAGAATCAAGGTTTCTCACCCAGATCAAACTCTGCATTGCTAAAATGAGTAATCAACTGGGGGTGGAGGGAGAAACACTGTAAATCAGTTAAGTATGCCTACAGAAATTTGAATACACCCCAGGTGCAGAACTTCTGCATAAGAAAGTGACTTTAAAATGAGAGTGTAGTAGAATAGTCATTTTGTTACCTGTTGAGCTCAACTATTAAGAAGCTGGTAACATTTATTAGTTGGTACCATTTATTATTATTTCTATTCATTATTTGTCAAAGTAGTATTTTTACATGTTCTTACCTTTAAGTGTTACCATACGTTTATTTATTTAAACTTAAATTCAAAATGCAGAAATATCTGAAGGAAAAATGTCACAATATTAGAAACTATAAACCCACATGTAACACACACATATTTACAGGCATCATACCTCCTGCTGAGATTTGTTAAACTTAACCTCAATTTTAGGTATGACAAGCAGCACATATACCATCTTACTGACTTACCTTTTTCCCAGATCCCTCATTCAGACAATATTGTCAGTATTGCTGTATGCTATGCTATCTTATGGTACAGTAAAAACTTCTACCTGTTACAAGAATAAAAGTCTGTTCAATATATTTACTGTCTCTATGAAACCTTTGAAAATAGCTAGCATAAATCTGTAAAAATGCTGAAATATTGTCAAATCAATTTAAAGCATATACTGTACATAAATTAATCAATCTCCTTTCTCAAATTTCTGCCTACATTCTAGACACAAGAAAACTGCACTAACCAATGTTGCAAAGCTGCCTATCTATCCAGAATATTAATTTAATAGTCCCCTTTATTATGGAAATAATATAAACTCGATATATTTTAAAAAGAATAGAGAGCATTATCACTATACAAACTACAAGAAATAGAGTCTTTAAAATTGCACAAGCTAATTTAAAATGATAAAAAATTTATTTCCAAAAATAAAGCCTATTAAAATCATCATACAGGTAGGTGTTGGATTATCTTTGAGAAATATTTTCCAAACAGAAGAAAAAAAACGGTTACTAACCTTCCATAACTGTTGTTTTTAGAAATGTGTTACTTATGTCCATTCCAATGTAGGTGTGCACATGCTACATGCACCATCGCCGGAAAGTTTTTCCCTCAGTGGTATCCATCGGGTAGGCTATGGTGCCCCCTGGAGTCGCACCCTGATGGTAGAGTATATAGCACCCTGCTGACCCCTAATTTCCTTCTCGCCGGCTAACTCCAATAGAGGAGTAAGGAGGGCATATTTTAGAATGGACATGAGCAACACATCTCAAACAACAACAGTTACAGAAGGTTAGTAACTGTTTTTTCTTCGAGTGCTTGCTCATGTCCATTCCAATTTAGGTGACTATCAAACAGTTGTGCAGGTGGAAGGTTCGGAGTTTATTGGCACGCTGATTGTAGGGCTGCTCAGCTGAAGCCTGAGTCATCTCTAGCTTGCTGAGTGATAGGATAGTGTGTCACGAACATGTGGATCGACAACCATGTTGCCACTCTATAGATATCCTGGATTGACACTTGTGCCACAAACGCCACCGACGATGCTTGAGCTCTTGTAGAGTGGGCTGTCAACCTAGGAACTGGGACCTTTGCTAGGTCGTAATATGTGCGGATACAGGTTATCTATGATAAGATTCTCTAGACCGAGATTGGTCAGCCTTTCATTTTGTCCATGATAGCTATGAACAGCTGGGTGGACTTTCTAAAGGGTTTGGTCCTCTCTGTAAAAAGCTGGTGCACGCCTCACATCCAGCGAGTGTAGTCTCTGTTCTTCCCTATTAGCGTGTGTCATCGGAATGAAGACTGGCAGAATGATATCCTGATTACTATGAAATTGCGAGACCACCTTTGGCAGGAAAGATGGGTGTGGCCACAGCTGTACCTTGTCCTTGAAGAAGACCATATACGGTGATTCTGAAGTAAGTGTTCAGATCTCAGAGAACCTTCTGGCAAAAGTAGTGGCGACTAGGAAGGCCACCTTCCTAGACAGGTAAAGCAGGGAGCACGTCCCCAGCAGCTCAAACAGAGGCCCGATTAGCCTCGTCATTACCAAGTTGTTGTTCCAAGGAGGCAGGGGCTGTCGTACGTGTGGATACAGTCATTCCAGACCTTTAAAGAAATGGCCACAGATTGCCTTGGAGAAGACCGACTGGCCGTTCACCCAGGGGTGAAACAAAGATCGTGGCCAGATTAACCCTTATAGACAACACCGTCAGACATTCCTGCTTTAAGTGGAGCAGGTAGTCCAGGATGAAGGGCAGTGATAATTCCGTAGGCAAAACACATTTCTGCGTCCACCAGACCGAAAACCTCTTCCACTTTGCCAGGTATGGCCCTAGTAGAAGGCTTCCTATTCCTCAAGAAACACCTTGCAAACTGGAGCTTTCATGCCATGAGGTGGTGGGATTTGAGGTTCAGGTGATGTAGGTGACAGTGATCTTGGGAGATCAAGTCTGGAAGCAGTGGCAGGCTCCCACTGCATTGGTGGCCATGCAAGCCAGCATCATGCCCTAACCCATGTCTCCCTCCGGGTGTCACCGAGCTGAGCGATGTCTGCTCCTGCGCAAAGCATAGGACTCTGCTTCCAAATCAGAGTCGGAAGACTTCCTTCTTGGAGACCAAGGTGGTGCCGACCAGTACCAGAAAGCGGTGCCGCCATGGAGGGGGATTGGTGCCATGCCATCATAGCCAGCTTGCCCTTCGCTGGCGCCTGCCTTGGTGGTCCTCGATGCTGGAGCTACCACCATCAGTCCCTGGATGGCCGGGGAAGGCGGCATCAGGAGGGAAGGGACTCTCGCTGCCTCAAAAACTTCTGGCATAGATGGTAAAGCCAGGGCTGTTGTGCTGCAGTCTCTCTCCCTGGGAAGGGAGTCCACTGGCACTGGACTCAACAACAAACTTTACAGGGCCGGAGTCGACGGGGTCACATGCGCCATTGGCACCTCAGAGTGGCCTGGCACAGGTCACACCCTTATAGCATCCCCATGACTCGTGGAACTTGGGGTTGGAGAGTACCCCTGGTCCACCTTCTTTTGTTTCTTCTTTGACCCTGGTGATAGCAAGTGGTGCTAGGAGTCTGTTGCCGGTGTTGACTTGCTCTGCACCAGGGACATATGGCGGTGCCAGGAGTCCTAGGTCACCGGTGCAGAGTCCTTTCTTGGTGCCGGGGAAAGGGAACGGCACCATGCCTCCCTCAGAGGGGCCAGGGCACTCCTCAGCAACATCGAAGTACTCGGTGCCCATTCCACCTGAATCGACTTGGAGGGGGGACGAAGCGCTGCCTCCATGAGGAGGAACTTAAGTCTGTTGTCCCTGTCCTTTTTTGTCCTGGGCTTGAAGCTCCTGCAGATTCTGCATCGCTCCTGCACGTGGGCCTCCCCCAGACACCTAAGACAACTACTGTGTGAGTCACTAACTGGTATCAGTTTGTGGCACGCCGCTTACTGATTGAACCCCTGGGACTGAGGCATACCCCCGTGCCCAGGCAGGCTAACTCCGCTAAGCAGGGACTGTTTAATAACTATACTGCTTCTAAGTCCTAAATAACCACTAACCGTAACTATTTACAACTATTTTGTAGAAAAAGTCCACTGAGACGAAGAACTTGCAGAAATGCAAGAGACCAGAGATGTTCCAGCAACTGTCACGGGCGGTAAGAAGGAACTGAGGGGGTGGTGGCTTGTAGGGGTTCTATATACCCCGTCATGAGGGCATGACTCCAGGGGGCACCAGAGCCAACCCAACAGATACCTCTGAGGAAAAACTTTCCGGCGACAGTGTATGCGACGTGCGCCCACCTACATTGGAATGGACATCAGCAAGCACTTAAAGAAGCAGAGTTTATGCTACTGTACAATTTGATTTTATGTGCAATGATGCATTTCCTGTGTTTTACAGATCAGACTAGACGATCACAATGGTGCCTCTTCTGGCTTTATAATTTATACAAAATCTGATCTAGTTGGTTACAAATAACTTTTCCTACAATTTATATGTTAAAGAAATGAAAATTATTTAAGTTTTAAAATATTTAAGGCAAAATATTGTAAATAAAAGGAATGCTGTGGTGTTAGTTATTAATGAGGAAAGACAGCATGCTCATCAACTTTACCAACCAACCATGATCTTACTGTAGTGCAGAATGAGATCAGAAGCACAAGGCAAATTGTGAAGTTAAATAGGAGTAAAGATTAAAGACCAGAACAGAGATGGGGAAGAGAAAAAAAACCCAGTATCAGTGGGAGAACAAAACAGGGCAAGGACAATAGATAGAACTGACACAACTAGAGACCCAGCTTGGGGCAGGCAGCCAACTAGCTACATGATTAAGAAGTGGAGTGGTTTTGCAATGGATAACAATGGTTAGCTGAAGAAGGCACCTTTGTAGATCAAACATAGGTAAAAAAAAATATTTCCAGATTAATTTATATACATTTTAAACCAAGAATAATATAAGGTTTGTGCTGTATAGCCTTTTAACGACACACTATTTTAGGGGCTTAAAGGAGTATAAAAATGTTGCTTATTATTACTGAACTATGTCTGTCTACAAGCTAACTGACTTAACAGGTGTTTTAGGCACCAAGTGGTTTTATGGCCAGTTACTTTACTGCTATTTTATCAAACTGGCCCCAAGACATCTGGAAGCTGAGTAGACTTATTTTTAGATTATCATTTCCATTTTTAGGATTGTGGGTAAATGACACTTCTTTTTGTATTTAAAAAATACAAATGGATCTCAAATTCTCCTCCTTTATTGTAAGTCCAAATTTCTCAGTGTAAAACCCAATTCTTGACAACCTGTTAAGTTCCCTTTTAATTAACTTTTCTATGATATATTTTAGATTTCATTATTTTAAATTAATGTTTGATATATAATTGGTATAAAATGTAAATAAATGAGGTAGAAAGGGAAAGGGAATTTAAGGGCTGGTCTACACTACAGCAAGTCGACCCAAGTTACGGTAGTTCAGTTATGTGAATAACGTAACTGAAGTCGACGTAGCTTAGACTGACTTACCCCGGTGTCTACACTGCGCTGGGTCGACAGGAGACGCTCTCCCAACAACTTCGTTCTCTCTTCTCGGGGAGGTGGAGTACTGGAATCGACTGGAGAGTGCTCTGTGAGTCTTAAACAGACCCGCTAAATCGACACCGCTTTCGATTGCAGCAGAGTCAATCTACTGCTAAGTGTGGACATGGCGTAAGTGTTTTCAGGAAATACTTTTCCCCTGCTCCCAATTGTTTAAAGAGCTACCCAAATTGGGATCTTAAAGCAGGTTGTTGTTTTTTTGAAGTCCTAAATCCATATACATATTCTTCTAGCAATGGGTCTAGTTTGGATTCCCTTGTCACTGCTCTGATCAAAAACGTATCCTCTCACTTCTTTGAGGCAAGCTCTTGGCGTATAAAATTCATGAGCACGTGATCACCCTTTCTGTATTTTACTTACATATTATGCTTCCAGTTCTCCCCGCCCATTTCTTTCTCAAAGCACAAGCCCGTCACCATTACATCCTTAAATATACACAATAGTTAGGTGTTATTCTCAGGTGTTAGGATAATGTTAGATATTTTTGAAATGCTTCCAAACCCCATTATCCTCTTGCACAGCAGCACTTTATATTACAAACCCGGCTATTACTAAGTGTTTTTCATTCTTTAAACAACCCACGTATGTATTCTGTAACTATCAATAATTCTAATGAAAATCTAGGACTAGCATGTGGGTTCCTAGTGAAATGGAAATTGATTTGAAAGCCTCTTTATTCAGGCAGGTATCAGGAAATCAAATCACACTCCTAACTGGACTTTTGCCCATTGCAGACATTTGGACATATTCGCTTTGAAAAACTGAACTTAATTTCAAACTAGCTCTTAAATTTCTCCTTTCTGTAATAAATCTCAGTGCACAATTATACCTGATTGTATTTTGTCTAGAGCCAAATGGAAACAAAGTGTTCCACCAATGCAAACAACAATATTAACTTGATAAGGTCATCTCTCCTCTTTGGTGAAAAGGTAATTCAGTATATTTACCATAAATAATTTAATTCTAAATAAAGTTTGGCAATTACGCCTTTAGCACACACATTTTAATGGGGTATTTTAATGTTACTGTAACTATTAGACTAGTTCTCACCCACACACACATCCACACTCCAATTTGCAAATTATCTTGACCTATTCATTCTGCAGACTAGAAACTGCTGGGTTACTGGATTTAAGACTAAAGAATGTAACAACAATAGTAGTCATGTTATGCTCTATGCTCCCAACCTTAGGGTTCAGAACAATACGCTAGAAGAGAATGAGGTGAGTGGCAATACGTCTTCCAGACTTGCGGGACTTCAGCATGTATGCGAATACCGACCTTGTCAGTGTTAAACTTTCAGCTATCCCTCTCTGTACTCTGGATACCTTCAAGTGGAGGTTTAGGCGACAGCAGCCCCTCTGCGTTGCCTCCCGGCTGCTGCCAGAGGTAAGGCCTTTGCAGATCTCAATCAATCTGCTATTGGGGGAAAAGGACTCCTCTCTCTACCACTTCCATGGAAGGAAGGCACAAACCCTACTCATCCACTAATAGAAACATTAGTGTTATTCTCCACTGTTAATCTGTTAGTATGGTCATTAGTCCAATCAAATCCTTTTAATTATCATAGGTTTGTGCAAAATTGCATAAGGTCATTTCACATTTTTTAAGTACACACCTTCCTAATTTTCCAATCCATGTAATATTTATACTAAAACACTAGACTCTTATTACTTCCCAATAAGGAACTGTACTTACAACACCTACCTAGTTTTCATTAAAATTTCTGGCTCAGTAGTAAACATTTTTATTAAATATTCAACTATGTGTGATTTAGAAAAAATGACTATATTAAAAAAAAAAAACCTAACTAACAACGTCTTGATCGAGTATATTCCCCATATTCTCTGTACTTCTTTTGCAGGAGGCTTAAAAATGTCAGGGAATTTCTCACTCCAAAAGGATAGGTTACAAGGAGAAAAACAAGATGGGGGAGCTGCCTCTTGAAATTCCTTTTACAAAGAAAGCAATGGAGTTGCTTCTGGATGTTGTCACCTGAAAAAACTGTTAGTAGCCTCGCATTTTGAAAACTTTATTCTACTACTGCACTATCACTTACCAATGATTAACTGCAAGAAGTTCCATTCACTTTGACTGAAAGGCACTACTCCGTTACCACCAGTTCTTCAAATGACATAATTTTAAAAAATAGCTCAAGTGCTGTCCGTGTAAAATTCATGACAGAGTGGGATTCTTCACTGTTATGATTAATCCTTGAAGTAGGGCATAAATGGGTAGTATGACACCTTGAACATCAGTCTGACTAACTGAGGCAGTAAGCCTGGGGCATGCAGTCACCCATCTGATATTTTAAATATTGTCAGAGTCTAAAATCTCCATCCTACAAACACTAACTTTGAACTTATTTTCTTTATACTTTAAACATATTGAATAATGAGATCAAGAGTTTATCCATTGTTCAAATGTGAACACCTGCTTTACATCTCAAAGCATATTTTCAGCATAGCAACAGAAGTGAGATGTATTATTTACTATAATTAGCTTATTTTATAACTACAATCTTTTTCAAACAAACACCAAATTACTCTTTTAAAGTAACCACAGCTAGCAGGACTAGGGTGACCAGATGTCCCGATTTTATAGGGACAGTCCCGATTTTTGGGTCTTTTTCTTATATAGGCTCCTATTACCCCCACTCCTGTCCTGATTTTTCACATTTGCTGTCTGGTCACCCTAAGCAGGACACTGACAGCCACATGCATACAATTTAGGGAAAGATGTAAAGTATTACTAAAAAACCTTAAAGATAAAACTTGTGTTCTTAATCTGTGACATTTTGAAAAGACCTTTTGATATTATATAAACACATTACTATTAATTCCTGCTCTAAAACAGAGTCAAGAAGTTATCTGTAGACATAACTTTCTCCCCTATGCCTTTTGTCCTCTTCTTTCTTTATTGTCATACAGAAGATTAAAACTCTCATTTCCAATACATTGCTAAACAAGTAAGATTTTGAGTGGGAAGAGGGCAGCTGTATAATGCAGAAAGATCACTGTAAGAATGTCACTATAAAGTGGGAAGTAGTTTTGAAAATAGATTACGGATTTAATTTATTTTTAAAAATCAGAGAAATAAAGTTAATCTTTAAGAAGATTAAATGCCCTGAAGTGCTCTGCTTTTTTAGGATAAGGTTTCTTCAAAAGAATGAGCAGATAATATAGAAATGAACAGCTATTTTTTTTCTGGTTATGATGACCAAAACTTAAGAGTTACACTAATTCAGATGCATTTGTTAATCTTCCTCATCAAAAAAGCACTTGAAACCTCAGCAAGCTATTACTTTGGAGGATGGGACTTCATTTTATGACTTCAGGGATTCTTTCTTTTGCTAAAAAGAGTTTGTACAGATTTCTTACAAAGCATACAAATTCTACAATAGTGCTGCTGAAATTGCAATGTACAAAAACTGCCTTTCAATTTACCAAAAAAGTTACATATTTTATTTTAGAAGATCCAGATAGTAATCTGTTCAGAAAAAGTCTGATTATCACAATTTAATCACATATTTCCACTTTCACTTTGTCAGTATAAAATTTGACAAGTAACTTTTACACTCCATCACAGTTACATGGTCTAGTGCACTCCAGAAAATAATTTCTCTTTTATAGATTTGAACCTGAACAATGGAAATGGTTGAATCTTATTCTTTTCAAATACAAAGATTAAAAAAAAAAAAAACTTGAGTAAACTGCTGTTAAACTGACACTATTTAAAAACATTAACACCATTTCCTTTTCCTGCCCCACTCCCAATACCAGAAGCATTATTGAAGACAAAGCCATTGTACACTGACGGAAAACCTTAGTATTGTTCAACTATTATAAATGAAATTAAATCAAATTGTGTAGCAACGTTTAGAAGGCTTTCCCATTGTTATTTTTAAACTATGTGCAACAAAAAAAAGGTAATATCTCATCTGCTTTTCCCTTTACAAAAAGGTATCATTCGGATATGTGCATCATGTGCCATATTTTAGTACAGTACATTTGGCTGGGAGTTCTCAGGGCAGAGTCTCTTGCCAGCAATGGACCCACTGTGAATAGCAGGTGCTCACAGATTAAATCAAATCCAAAGTGAAGTTGCGAATGACATCTAGAGCTCCTGTGTCAAAGCCACATATATCCAACATGCCTCTATCATCTGGGTCTGCTATGGTAAAGCCATTTGATGTCATTCCACAAACGATCAGTTTAGATGGAATACCCATTTTCTAGAAGTAGGAAGGAAAGCAAATAAAGCATTTTCAGTACACCAGAAAATACACACGACAATTTATAAATCATCTGGGGCCTAATCCTGCAGTCCTTACTCAGGTACTCCACAGTGCACTGATTCAGTGATGATGGCAGCAGGAGATTTCATGAGTAAGGATTGCAAAATCTAGCTGTTAATATTTTTTTAAACCAAATAGAAGTCTCAGTTTGATTTATGTGAAAATGAAATAAATGCAATCAGTTGCTTTTACACACCACCAAAGCCTATGGACAGGAATACACAGTTAACCCACTTTTCAGCACAGACTATTTCAAATGGAAACGTTTAAATTTTCTATGGACTACATTTCATATAATGACTGTTGTCAGTAATGGCCATCCAATCATCTAATAGGAGGAACAGCTGCATTTATGAATAAAGCATAGCTCTTGCAGTCAGATCAGGTCTCAGCTCTGCCACAGACTTCTTGGTGACCCTTGGCCTAGTCATTCAACATCTCTGCCTCAATTTTACCCAACTGCAGAACCGAGGTAACACTTACCTACCTCACAAGGGTGCTGTGGTGATTAACTAAGTCTTTAGTGTTTGTGAAGAACTCTGAGGTCCTCACATGAGTTATATAAAGTAAAAGGTATAATATGAATATAAATTAAATCTCTCTCCTACTGAGGATGTCAAAGATCTATTATGTTCAGAATTTGAACAATATTTTATGACAGTGGAACATGTTTATAGTGAAGTCATTTTTCTGCAGTTTGACTTCATTATAAGTGAAGTTGCATTTCAAATCAACTTATAGGGAGAAAGCCTACAGAGCTTACAAGATCAGCACAAGAAAAGCTACTGGAGGCTAGTAGCCTGCAGAGCTAATAACTTCAGTAGCTTTCCTCCTGAAAAGATAATAAGCCACATAAGCTCTGCTTTCAGTGGCTTTTTCACTCCTGTTGATCTGCCTTCTTTGCAGGCTCCCATAACCTCATACTGGCAGCTATTTCTATACAAGTTTTTACTGCATTACTGAAAACAATTCTATCACAAAGCACTGAGGAATATCAGAACTTCACTTTTTTCTGTACAAGTAGAATTTCACTGATTTACCAATCATATATCCAATAGAAAAGTTCAAAAATTCACTAAGCACTAAGTATATCAAATTTTGTTTCAGAAACTTAAACACAGGATGTAAATAATTAATGACAAATTTTTATCTGAAAATTCCTGTTTTTCCCCCCAAGATTTATCTGCAACTAATGCCATTCATTTCTCCCTGAATGTACAAAGATTCCAAGAATGAACCTTTTTTTCTGTAATACAAAAGCATACATTTATTGCATTAAACCACAAATGCTTACATCTCCAAAAGAAATTTCTGAACAATTTAATATTTTTTCCACTATTGTATGAGAGGACAATGATACTGTATTATCAGAAGGTCATTTACCTTCCTGTACTCCTTCAGGGCAACTGCAGGATGAATATTTCCAGCAAAGGTCTCATCATCAGTGAACACAATAAAGACATCAGCAGCTGTGTGTGTTTTTTGAGCCCATATCATTGGAAGAGAACAATCAGTGCCACCCATTGGAATCTAAAAATACATACGAATATTATTAAGAACGTATAGGGCACTTCACCATAAAATTCTGGAAGTATTACAGTGATATCTTATAAATATTATCCTTTCATGTTAACAGCTATGATTAACTATCCAACAGCAATGTGGCCCTGAATTGGATAGTACAAAGGAGGACATGAGAAAGTTAACAGCTTTCCTACTTCTATCTACAATGTAGCATTCAATGGGTTACTCTTTCTTTGACATTAACTGCATTAGGCTACGTCCAGACTACCCGCCCGGATCGGCGGGTAGAAATCGATATAGCGGGGATCGATGTATCGCGTCTCGTCTGGACGCGATACATCGATCCCCGAACGCGCTCCCATCGACTCCGGAACTCCAGCAGGGCGAGCGGAGTTAGCGGAGTCAACGGGGGAGCCGCGGCCGTCGATCCCGCGCTGCGAGGTAAGTGCGGGTAATTCGAAATAAGATACTTCGACTTCAGCTACGCTATTCTCGTAGCTGAAGTCGCGTATCTTATTTCGATCCCCGCCCCTAGTGTGGACCAGCCCTTAGAAACATTGAACATAAAATGTATCAAAATATGTTTAAAAACAATGATGTTTATTTATAGAGCTGGTTGAAAATATTTCAGTGATACAGGGTTGTTAGAAAATGCAGATTTATCAAACCTGAAGTGTTTTGTTGAAAGATATTGGGTTTGAGGAACTTTTGATGAACTACAGGTAGGATTCCAACAGTGAAACTAACAAGAATCATGTCAAGTTTAGTCAGTAGCTACTGGGTCCCAAGTAGCATATTTCCTCTTGGAATCACAATGTGTTGTTTCCAAAACAATTTTTTTTCCCCCCAGAATTTTCAGTTTGTGAGAAATTTCTAAAAATTGGGTTTCATTGCTACCTGAAATGAAACCCAATTTCAAAATACTGAAATTTCTATATAAAAATTTCAAATGTCAAAATATTGAAAGTTCCCACAAACTGGAAATTCCAAGTTTCAGCCAGCTCTAGATATTTAGAAAGTAGTCAAAAAGAATTTGTGAGCAATTATGGATAAACTGAATGTAAATTTCTCTGAGGATGGTTCTTTTTAGGGGAAAAAAAACCCCTTAACTAAAATGATAAGGGACTCAAGTATAGCTTACAAGCAACTCAATACATTGAATTTAGCCTTAAAAAACTATGTTTAACTTGAGTGGGTTTGAGATGGATGTAGAGGAAATACGATACCTCAAGAATATGAAGCACAGTCTTTACCCTTCAACAAAATTGGCCAGTGCCAACAAAATTGAAAACATACAGAAAAATAAGGAGTAGCAACATAAAGGGAAAATTAATAAGTTTAGTAATTAAGAAAAGTCTTTCTGATGGCAGACAGACAGTGAAGTTATTTTCCTTACAACTTAGTTATGACGACTAACTCAGCAGGCCCTATCCTGCAATGCAACATGCATGTCCACTGAAATCAGTGGAGTTCCAAATGGGTGCACAAGTCTACCTGTGCTCATCAAATTGTAGGACTGGGCCCTGGATTTTGGCCTTTTTTACTCAATACTGTAATTGGAGGCTAACCTAACCACTGATGTCAACTGGAGTCTTATCCAACTGCAATGGGCTTTGGATACGTCACCAGAGGAGTTTATTTCCCAGAAACTGATAAATTGTATGGCACGTGCTGTTGTAAAGCACAAGTTAACAGCACTGAAAAATATGAATTAGAACATTGCAGTGACTATGCAGAATTGAAGATATAAAGATGATTGTTTATACAGTTCCTTTGAAAATGTAAAGTACTTTATGAACTATATGCAGAAGCTTTTTTGGTAATATTACAAAAAAAAATTACACCATTTTGCCTTGCAGAATTTATTGTTCTCATCCATTTTTTTAAGTTTATGAGATTAGGTGCCAATACCACTTCTCTAAAATGAAGTGTAGAACTATTCAGATAGTAAAGTAATAGGATTTGCTTCACATAGCTTTTCAGTAGAAATCAGATATATTAAGAAAGGAAAAACAAGAAGAATATTTTACTAAAATGTAGAATAAATTCAGTACTAGGATTAATTAGAAAGCACAAATTAGAATGCAAATACTAAATCACTCAAATTATGTAAATTTTTGGCAATAGATTTATCAGAATTATACAGTAACTACAGTACAACAAAACTAAAAGTGTTTCACATACTTCAGACATTCTCAGTAATACTTGAGGTAATGTCATGTCTTTCGTCACTGGACAGGGGACCATTTCATGTGAAAAGGCAACAATATTGGAATCTTTCTCTGTGCGTGCAACAACCTGGGAGAAAAATAAGGTTTTGGGGAATTAGGTCAAGTATTTTAATTATATCACTTTGTAATTATCTGCAGTTTGTTTGTTTTGTGATAATTCAACATATTTTCTACTGAAAACACAAAGCACCAAATTAAAATAATACAGATATGACTGACCCCCAAAACAGTGAAGTTAATGTTTCAATTTGCACTGTTATCATAGAGTGCCTAAATATTGCAGCAATTCAAGATGAACTAATGCACCTAATCACTATAACAAAAAACCCCTTAATTTTTAGTTTCTAGTTACAAAGTTTGAATTTTTTCTGTTCTCTCTCTCTCTTTCCTTTCTGTTATAGGAAACAGACTACATTTTGAACATGGTACATTTCTATTTTTCTATATTCCTGAAATTTAAAAAGCACAAGTAATTTCATTTTAAAGTTTAAGTTTTAAAAACAAATTGACTGCTATTTGAAAAGTGCACTGGAGTATTTTTCTAAATTACTAATCTCCAGCAAAGTAATTTTAAAACCTCAAAAGGAAAAAAAGTATGTATTTTCCTCACCATTTAAAATATTATCATCCTTTCTAAAGTAACATTCCATATGTGTAAATACATTCCTCAAAGCATGGCTTGATGAGATGGATTCATGTATAAATATTTTCCCAAATCACTTTCAATTCAGTCTGCATTGTGCTGCAAGGAAAGTGATTTTAAGACAAAAGCAGCCTGAAGACTCCTCTAATATATGCTGGGTACCAGCCTAGTATTTAGGCTGCTCTTATTGATTCTGGTTACCAATAGCCTCCAGGGGCCTTTCTAGCAACCATGCATAAGGGTGTCCTGGCCATATCTTCTATGCCAGAAGCCAGGAGGGGGTTGGCACAGAAGCTACTTTTGGTGGCCCTATGCCACTCACAGATTTCCACCATTCTTAAGGAATCCTCTAATGGCATCTGGAAGGCATCTTTGTGCCAGAAGAACAGTGCAATACTGACTCACTGTTCTAAATAATCAAGCCTAAAGAATTCTGGATGGCTACAAGAAGAGATCCATTTCTTACCATACACATTGCTGCAGCAACTGTACTAGCATTGAGCACACTGCCCAAAACTCTTTGCGTCATGGAAGCACTGACATCAACTGCAAGCAAGAAACGCTTTCCTGTTGGTTCCACTGTCTAAACAATGACAGAAAAAAAACATATATATAAAAATCTCAAAATACTGATTTATTTTCAATTCTCTCTCTCTCTCCCTCCCGCCCCCTCCCCCCTTTTCTATTCCAGGAGAGTATATTTAAAAGCAGTTAGTTAAATAAATCAAGTGAATTCCCCTTCTCTTTTGACACAATATTAAAATTACTAAACCTTTGCTACAAAAATTCAATACTATGTTACACATTACATTTACATAATGCCTCTCATGCAAAAGATTTCTAAAATGATTTGCAGAACCTTTTATAAAAATAGATAACTTTATCTAGCTCTGAAATACAGAGTCAATCCTACACAAGTAAAAACTACACAATAAGTTTTAGGAGGAAAAGAGCAACTTGAGCTGTTCAAAGTAAATGGGAATTTAGCTTGACAGGAGGAAGTTACCCATGTTTAAATCTTGTCAAAAAGGAGATTAAATAATAACCCTGGCTCTGGTAAAAAATGTCTTGAAATCTTCATTGATGACACGTGGTTAGGACCCCCATTTTTCATTTTATCTGAAAGACTGCCCATGGAATCATGCTGGGGTATTGATTCATCACAGAAATTTGTCAGAAAAGTACCTCCCTCTAAATCACCAAATCCACAAAGTTCTCTCAAGAAACAAATGAAACTAACCATACTACCAGCAGCTGAATTCAATTTAGCCAAACAATTATTTAGGTATTGTTTAAATGCAAAAGTACTATGACTTCAAAATATTAGTGACTGAACTTACAAAACACAATGTAACCTTTTAAGAATTACACCCAGCTTACTTCAACATTTACCAGCATTTTTTTCCCATGAACAGAAGATTAGTAACTAGTGTAATTATAGAACTAATTAACTGGTGCATAATAGCTGAAAGTCAATGGACATAAAAACGTGGCAATAAAATGCAGTCTTGACTTCATAATATTCTGTTTCCAGGAAAGGCCCTGACACCCAAGGGAAAAATCAACCAACCAAAACCAAAAACTAACTAGGTAACCAAGTGTTTTAGTTAACATCAAAATTATCACTTTCTAGCTTAGCTTCATTGTTCATATATTCCTCAACTGAAACTGTTGGTTATCTGAAAACATTATCATACTGTGTTTTACAAAATGGAATGCTAACAGCTGATGAAATAACTTTATTACGTAATAATTTCATAACATGATTTAGTAATATATTTTTATTTTGTGCCAATGCTTTTGAACAAAGATGGATAACTACAAAAGTTAAAAGGACACTATAGTTTAAGGTGCCTAAATAAATGCGGGGAAAATTCAATTATGGGGAGAATACTTCTCCCCTAAACACTTCAGATATTAATCATGCTTATCAGAAAGGCACATTTATATCATAGACCATAAAGTTCTTTAAAGCTGACTACATCTCATGATCAGACATGGCTAACAAAATGACATCAAAAAATCTGTCCCTCAGTTTAAAATAAACAACCTCCCCCCCAACATTAAGCTATGCTTAAACAAAAAACAAAACCACCACCCATTTTGGGCCATCTAATTTTAAAAAAACCACTAACAATGCACTGGGTAGCTGGAAACAGACCCACATGCACTATAAGAAAAATAATTAAGGCAGTAGGCAAAATGTCCTTTAATAGTCTTGATGTAATGGGGTCAGCACCCACCTCTCGCAAGCACCCCCTTCTGGTTTGAGTGTCTGCATCCTTTCAGTTTTGGTGACTCCTTTCAGTGGTTCTTAGGTAGTTTTTCCAGTGACTCAGCCCTCTGACCAAATCTTACACATTATCTGCATGTGAACCAGAACAAACCCCTTCCGGGGTATACAGTCCGCCAGGGTCTATCTCCGTACCCCACTGGTGGTGTTTCTCTAGCCCTCTCTGGGCTCAGTCTTTAAGTAATCTGGCCCTGATATGGGACCATATCCCCAGGGCTTCCTCCCTGGAAACACTAGCTTCCTGCAGCCCTCCCCAGGTTCACTCCCTACTCAGTAGCAGCCAGCCAAGAGCTCCTTCATTGCTCCCCTGGCCCCTGCTAGCAAACTGTTTTTGGCTCAGTCTTAGCAGCCAGCCAGAAGCCTCTCGCTCCCCTGGTCTCTGCCAGCAGACTGTCTGTGGTCCTACTGCTCTTCCAGCCAGGCATGCAGTCCTTTCTTCTCCAGCACCAAGTACCAATTAACTATTGCTTTGTTCTGCAGTTCCTTTTTTATGGCCCTTCTGGCCCCTGATTGGCTGCTTCCTCGCAACCACTCTAGGCCTCTTGGAGGACCTCTCCACTGCTCCTTTCCAGGGATGTGTATGGCAGAATCCTGAGGCCTCCAGCAGTAGGCCTTTGGGCCTAGTCCACCCCATCATACTTGGAGAGAATTTTAGGACCAATCTCAGTAAGTAAGAATACTTGTGTATCTTATTGCTTACTCTACTTTAAAACACTCCAGATATTTGCAAAGCCAAGCTTATGACTTCTCTAGCAGGGATCTACAATATGATAATTAAACAGACCATTACCTTGAATGTTTTGTAAAAAGAGACATCAAGAGCTTCTAAAATGTCTTTATCGGGAAGCCACCGAAGTTTCCCCCGGTTTCCATGTCCTGTTTTGTAGGTTTCTAATGCAACCAAAACATGGAATGGATGTATTCGAGCCTATAAACAAAACATGCTTTAAAAATACATTTAAAGTACAAAGTTCAATTATTGCAGAAAATATTAACTACAAATTGCATTCTCTCTCTACAGTTGCAATTATCTGCCTTATTTTATTGTTTCTTCAAATTTTTAAAATACAATTATAGGCACTCTCTGTGCACTTATTTAGTCAATTAAAAATCACAACAAAATAAAAACTAATGTGGCTATGCACAAATATATCCACTGTAGTCCCCACATCCCTTAATAACAACATACTTAAAGAGAGAAAAAAAGGTTATGGGGCTGCTTGCACCTCTGTCCCCTTTCTGGTCTGAGTGCATCCTCCTCAGCTGTTTGGCCTCATACCTTTACTTGACTCAGGGTGGAACTTTGCAATTCTCCCACTCTTAGACCCGGACCTGGGTACAATTACCCTTCAAAAACCAGTGATATGCAGTGACCAACAACCTTCTTAAAAACAAAAGTATTTTTTATTTAGCAGTAGGAACAAAGCTTTAGAGAAAAAGGATTTTAAAACAAACAGTCTACATGCATGTCTATCTTAACTAAATTCCCACCATTTCACGATGGCGACCTATGTAAGCCTAGCTTCTCCAGACACCCCAGCAGGTTCCTGTGTCTGAGGCTAGTTTAAGTCTGGTTACTTGCTTAGGTCTCCTTTTTAAAACCTTCTAGAGTTCTTTGTTCTCCTGTGCCTGGAAAGTCTGAGCCTTTCCTGTTAAAACCAGTTTCACAGGCTGGCCATAGGCCAGAGACAGAATAATTAAGTCCAATAGTTTTGGCATTGTCCCTTACCAACTCTTAAGTGGTATATTGAGCTATTCTTCTCCTTCTGACCTATATTGCAGACTGCCCAATTGAGTTAAACCAATTTTGTCATACAGCAAACACTATCCCAACAACCAGGCCAATACAGAACATAAATTATTACAGGGCACCCCCAGAAATTTCACAATGAGCTTTACAGTATGCCCCAAAGGTTAACAAGTTTGGGCTCTGGCAAACCAGGGAGGAGGGTGAAGCAACTTAAAAAAAAAATCAAGGACTTACCACAGAAATTTTTTTCCCAGTAGCTCTCTCTCATTTATGTTGAGAGAACTCCAGATCCACTGCCTCTGCTAATCTCAACTGTGGCAGTATACCATGGCATGAATCACTCAGCTAATCAGGTACCCAGACATTTAAGGCTTTATAGTTATAATCAACACTTTAAATTCCACCCAGAAGCTTACTGGAATCAGTGCGGATCACACAGCACTGGTCTAAAGTGCTCCCAAAGTGCAACTCCACTTAATAAGCAGACTGCAGCATTCACACTACCTTCAGCTTCCAATAGTCCTAATGTGTACCCTGTGCACAGTGCATTGCAGCAGTCTAATCTTGAGAGTTAACAAAAGCATGGATAATTGTGTCACCACGGTCCTCTCTCTCTCTCAAAACATACACAAAATTGCACTCTTTTGATCAGGCACAGATAAAAAAATCTCCACTAAGGCACCCAGGCGCATCCCAGGATCTAACAATACCATTATATTGTGCACCTGTTTTACAAATTGCCGTGAGGGGCACAAATTGTGAGGGGCACCAACATAAACTCAATTTTCTCTGGATTGCTTTGCAGCCAGCTAGCTCTCATCCATGCCCGAAGTTCATCAAGGCATTAGGCAAGTTGTTCCATTTCTCCAGCTGGGTCAGATGCAATGGAGCTGTGGAGCTGTGTGTCATCAACCTACTGACTGAATTGCAGCCTATGTCTCTTCACTAACCCTCCTAGCGATCATATGCACATTAATCAAAGAAGTGACAATATCAATCCCTGCAGCACCCTACATGAGTGCTTGGGACAGGGCTGAAGTTGCCCATAAACACCTTTTGAATTTTTTTGAAAGAACAGAATCAAACAGCAGCAGCTCCACCCATCCAAACTTGTTCACAAACAAGCCAACAAAAATCTCATGGTCAACTGAACGACAGATCTACAAAAAAATCAACAGGCATACTTTTAGACCAATCTAGTATAAAATGAAAACATCAACAATTCAAAGTAATAACAAAAGGGGGGGGGGAGAAACAGAACTTATGCCTGGGAATCTTCTAGCTTGGAAGACTTGAGGGACAGAATACAACCCTGTTAAGCATTCTCCATCTTAATAACTGAAAGAGATTTCTTTTAAGTTGACCTACTGTAGCACTTAAATAGGGTTTCATCTCAGAGCTAAGTGGAAAAAAGAAATCCTTTTTCAAAATAGAAAAGTTGTCATTTTTATGTATTAAGTATGAAAGTACACTGCCAAATTCAGTTATTTGAAACTGACTTTTTTGGAAAAGTACTATGTTAGCCTATTGGAGTGGTCCCCAAACTTTTCAGGGTCATTCCCCTCCTTATCCATGTCCATACCCACGCCTCCTGAAGCAACATTCAGGCTATGCGGACAGGGGTAAGGGGGCCGAGGCTGGGACCGCAGCTGGGGGTAGGGTTGGGAGCAGAGCTGCGGCTGGGTTGCAGTGCAGGCTGGCAGCTGGGACTACGGCTGGGTGTGGAGCTGTGGCTGAGGGCCAAGGCTGAGGATGGGAGCAGGGGCCGTGGTTGGAGGCAGGGCCGGAGCAAAGCTGGGGCCAAAGCAGGGCTGGGTGGCGCTCCCTCCCCGCCCCCAGTGGGGGCTGACCTGGGCCCCGATGTGCCCGCCTGAATGTTCTTCTGTGTCCCCCTAAAGGTTACGCCCCACAGTTTGGGGACCACCAGTCTACTGTCTCTTACGTATTTTAGCCACTGTTTTTTTATTTTGCTTTACTAATTTATTTTTCCCCTCATTTTGTTCTCCTTTAGTGGTGTTTATGTAGCTTGCTTGTGCCAGCAGGGAACTGTACAGGTCCAACAGATCTAAACATGTACACACCTTCTCCCCTCTTTCATAATAGCTCCTCCCCTCTTTTGGTCACTCCTTTCCCTGCCAGTTCTGATGCTATAAGCTTTCTGGAGGGATCTGGGAAAGAGGAGACCCTTTCTTCTGACAGGCTTCTGCTCTTCTGTGGGCCTCTTGGAGAGGATCCTGGAAAATTAAGATTCCCTGACTGCAGTCTTCTCTGCATCATCCCCAGTCCATGGAAGGCCCAGGGAAGGAGCCACGTGCTGAAGTCCAAGTGACTCATCCATCACTGTGGCAAGGACCAACCCACTTGCTTTCTTCATTTTCTCACCAAGTGCCTCAAAAGGCTCAGATAGTAAGGAGGGACGGGGGGAAGAGTGTCTCTCCCCCACTTATCATGCTTTGTCTTCCTGTCTTGGCTCTATGCACGTCTCCTCCACTTGCTTTCCTAGTTTCCTCAGGGATCCATAGGAGTGAGGAGATACCCTCACAACCTCACTTCTGCTCCTTCTCCTTGTGCAGGGGCCTGAAAATGGAACGTATACCAGGCTGCTCTTCCACTCCATTCCCAGGCTTCTGCTAGACTTTTCCATTAACAATATTAAAATTTCAGAAATTCATACATTTAAAGTATTTCTAATTATATAGCAGCATCCAAACAAACTCTGAAATAGCAACTGCTGCACTTTTACCCCACTATTGGAGTAGCTTCAGAAGACCATGTACAATAGATTACTAAAGCAGTACATAAGAATGCTTAAGTTATAACATTAATGCATGAGACCAGCAAATGAAATTCTCCATGGCTCCAACTCAGGAAAACACTTAAGCATGTACTTAACTTTAAGTATTTGACTAAGTGCTTTCCTGAAGCAAAGTGAAGTCAACTGCAGAATAGTAAAAAAATAACTTTCACATAAAAAGGTTACTTTGATTAGCAATTATTATATGTAATTGGATTTAACTATGTCAAAGCATACCTAAACATTTCTCATCAATACATACACTTCTGAAGTTTTTAAGAAATGCGATTTAGGAAGAGAATCATACCAGAAGTAAAAGCACTGAGTAGTGAAAACAGTTCTTACCTTTTTTAACAGTTTCTCATTTCTCAGTCTTTCACACACTATTGCTACTTCTGGGCTTGCTGGTTCAAGTACTGAATTTGCAGTCATCTTTCCTAGATTCCTCAACATTGCTGTAATGGGCATCTCCTGCAACAATGCCTTCCACACCTGTTACAGTAGTATATGGAGGGGGTGGGGGAGACAACATTTTAATTTGATGAGAGACTCTGTCTGGTTTATACACAAAACATCAAGCAAAATATGCAAACAATGTATTTTAAAATGTCAGAATTATACAGAGAGCTTCATCATGTTGAATTAACTACTTATTAATTTTTTTAAAAAAGCTTTAAGAGTTCCATTTGGATAAAATTTATTTTCAGCAATCCAAACTTGTCAAGATAAACAAGACAACAAATTTTAAAAGGGCACTAGTTATTTGATGCAAGATGTTAATATTTACATAAACATACCCACCTCTTTAGATTTCAAATGGTTTGTCTGGAGATGCTCCCTAACTAACCTATACTCTTCTATCAAATGAATAACTTCCAATTCATCTTTCGTACGTTTCACTTTCTCCACAGCCTCCAGATATTTTAACAATTTTTCAGTCTCAGAAGAAAATTCCTTGTCTTTATATGCCTCTTGGACTTCCTTCCACCCCTTGGTGATATACTTAGTAACTACAGCGAGTCCTATTGAAAGACAAAAATATTTTCCATTCAGGATTATGACCCAGGTATCAGAGAGTTTAGTAAGTCTGGCAGGAGAGTTGGTTAGAAGGATGCTTTTAACTATGGTTTCATTCCCAGAACTGCTAGCCAGCTATCAATAGAGTGGGTCTAAGTTAGAACACTACAGTCAAATACATTAGGATGCACAATTCAGAATACTTTCCAAGATTTATTTTATTTACTGTATCATCTCCCTTTGGAAGGCTGAAACTTAATACAAGTCGTCTTCTTTACAATGTTTTGTCCCCTACCCTATGCCACAGCAAGCACAGTGTTGTGAAAAATAAGGGGATAAAACTAGTCAGAACATACAATGAAAAGATGACTGTCAATCTGCTATGTATAAATATTTCAGGTACCCCAACACGCTACAAAGCATTAAAACATTTTGAAGTAATCTGCATTTTTTAACATATAAATATAGATTATATTTGAGGAGAAACATAAAACTCTGACCAAAGGTCAAAAATAATGAGGAAACAAACAGATCTGGTTGAATAATGAAAAAATAAATGTATTTGCCAACTGATGGGGAAAAAAATCAACTATATGATTTGTAAGAATTATTCAGCCATCTCTTGACAGCAGTCACAAAAAATAATGAAAGACCACATTTATTCTTAAAGAATCAAGATAAACAGACCATATTTTCTAGCTATCAGCTTCTGTATTATTTCTAAAGTTTAACCTGAAGGATACATGGGTGCTGAGAGACCACTACTCCATCAAGACCTTTAGACTTCCAGGACAGACATATGCTAGAAATGAAAGGCTTAATGTAGTATCTGATATAGCATATTTTCTTAACTAGTCCACTCTCAAGGTCAATAAAACATTACTGTTACCTTCACTGGCAGGTTTTAGGTGGGACAACCTCAGCAGATCTTTATGAGACCAACCATTTCTTTGTTTATATTTTGTAACTGCTAAAGCAACCACCAGGCCATTCTTTCCATTGTACCAGTCTGCAACAGCTTTTCTCAGGGCACGGCCCCACATGCCACACTTCATGCCCTCCTTCAGATCCTTTTTAAACTGGATGAAAGTAAACAGATGAGTTGGTATGCGGCAGACTTCAGAAACAGCCTTAAATGCTGCTTGTTTTGTTTTTGCATCAGAGCACTGTGAACAAATTGCAAGAGCAAAAAGCATGGGCTCCTGTTTTGCTGCCCTGCCTTCCTGGCTGAATGTCTTTATTTCCTGTACCACATCACAACCTTTACCATCTTCAATCAGTCTTATTAAAACTTCAGCATTTTCAAAGCCCAGCTTCTGCTCCTTGATGTAGTACGTACCACCTTCTGAACCAAAACATAAGAAACGGTGGAGTCGATTCATATCGGTGACCTGCCATACATATCCACCTTCAGAGTTCGGCACCTGCTTATCATTCAAGGGCTGCATTTGATTTGCGTCTTCATCCATTGCTTACAGTTTCAGGAAGCCTGTTAAAAAAGAGAGTACAACTTTACTACAAATAAACGTTGAACTATGTTGGATTTTTTGGCTCGTAACATTTCCTCCTCTTACATCTGTAGCCAAATGAATACATCATATCTGTAATGCCTTCTCCCCTTGCCTCTTCTAGATTTATATTAAACATACTCAAGAACAGCAATAACATAGTCCAGTAAATGCTTAAGTTACTAAAGAGCATCTTCAAAGAATATATTTAAAAATTGGGTGTATGACCTTTTGGCTTTGTCATAACATATAAATAAGTTGTGAAAAGGGTTTGCTTTAAGCAGGGATATCAAGTTTGGTTTTAATTTCCCCTGAATTTGCTGGTGGTCTCAAAGCATTTTTATTGTTAGCTCTAACAGCTTAATTGAAGGGGTGGAGGTACTCAATATTTAAATAGATCCTTTATCCAAAATGTTAGTCACTGAAGTTAAGTAAGTGTTGATTTAAAAAAAAAAAAAAAAAAAAAGGGTCATAAGCAGTCGAACTAAAAATCCTTTTCTGAGTGATGTCAGCATTTTACTAGTTCTCCAGGCAGGTAAGTCTTCCAGGGCACTTAGGTCCTGAATTTCTGTGGGACAGATTGTACCTAAGACTAACAAAATGATACTAAACTTTATGAAGGGGAATTTTTTTAATTCAAGCTAATTAGGAAGAGCCTTAATCCCAAAAATGAAAACGTAAATTCCTTAGAACCAGCATACAGGCTAGTTAAAGATGACCTGCCAAGGGAAGGATGGTGTTTGTACTCTGTCTGATGTTATCAAAATTATTATAAAGATTTTTTTTAAATTAAAATTTATCAGATCTTGTCCCTCCCATTTTTTGCTGGAGGGCTGGATGACAACACTGCATTTGATAAAGGCAAGAGACCTCAGCAACTCAGAATGCAAGAGAGTCCTAGACTTAAAAACAAAAAACAAACAAAAAAAAAACTTTATGTTTTGTTTGTTTTGGTTATCATCTATTTAAATGAAACACCTGACAAATAATGAAGAAAAATGCCATCGTTAATAAAGATTCAAATACACTTGTCCTTTCAAATGACAACTGAGAAAGCTCACAAGCAAATAGAGAAAGAGAAACAAAATACATCCCAAACCTTTCAGTTCTTGTTTACACACTGCTAGACAAAGAACTAACACAATATCATCTGTAGGCATACCATATTCTTATTCCTATCCAAAATAAGACGCAAGGCCACAAAATTTATATGGTTAAACGGTAAAGTAAAGTAAAAAATCCAGTTGTAGTGTAGCCAAAAGAAAGAATCATACATCATAACAAGTGAAACATAAGCTGGAACATAAGCTGGAAATTAGAAGGCCTAAGAGGAAATTTGAAGATATAGACCTTGCATGTTTTTATGTCTTGGGCTACTAAGTATCAGAAAGAACAATCCTTTGAGTGTCAGATGATCTTCTAGATTACTAGGGAGTAAAAGGAGCAACAGAAAAGAATAAGTACATTAGCTTCTCTGCAAAGTACTTCGCTGCATCAATTTTAAGTACAGAAGATCACAGACCTATTCTTTTAGGTCACTGATCATGACTAGCTCACACATTTTTACAGGTGTTAAACTCTATTACTGTTTACAAGCATTTTAATTAAAAACAAACAACATTTTTATTTATTAATTCTATTCCTACTTTGGATACAGACATCTCACAGATTGAAGAGAGTCAGTATTCTACCCCCTACATGTGATGAGATATACACACCCTATCCAGGAATTATAAGGGAAAGAGTTAAAGATTAGTTCTCATTGTATCCCTACTCTGCTAGATTTTTTTTTTCATTTTTTTAAAGCAGTGAGGTGCCAGCAACTGGATTAGGAATGCTAATTTTATTCATCTTTTATTTTCAAATAAAATTTCCAAGAAGTATTTCTCACTGTGAGTTTTCAAAGCAAGTATGTGCAACTTTCTTTTAAAGGTCAACAGCTCTCCGTTCAAAAACTGCTTGCAGCCAAACTCTAATTTTAAAACACACACTGACTTCTGAGACACGCCAGATACCCTGAAAATAAAAAGTGTTAGCTAAAAGGGGTGCATCTGAGGTATATATGCAACAAAAAGTGTTTTGATATCTGAAACACATGATATTCCAACATGTATGAAGTAGATGCCAAATTGCAGCTATAGTTACATCATACTTTCAAAATACTGGGCTACATTAATCTTTAAAGTCAAGTGTTACACAAGAGATTAATTTAGTCAATTAACTAACTACAAATATTTTCTTCCACATGTAGGAAGATTTTGGTATAGAACACTAACCTGAACATCTCAGTAATAATACAAGTGGGATGTGCAACAGATTGTGACTCTCAGGAATCAGAATCCTGTGTGTGAAATCTATGGAGTGATTTTACCCTGTGTTGTAAGTACCTGCACTTCTGTAATTCTGTACTGTGACAGGTTGGACCCCTTGGAAAGCCACTGAGATACCACTGAGTCTACCTGTTCTGCAGCATAGGCCCCCTTGAACTTGTCTTGCTGAGCCAGGCTATTAAAGCCTTCTCTAACACACACAAAGACAGGGCCACACCAGCTGCAGATCAGCTCTGGGAAGACTCAGTTTAAGGGACTTGCTCCAGCACTCAGATGTCCACCTCCCTTGGAGTGCAGACCTAAAGCTATATTATGAAATTTGCCCCGTCCCTCAATGTGGAGAGGGGTGTGCACATTTCTTGCCCCCCTCCCAGTTAGAAATTACAGAAACTGGGTTTAATAATAAACAAAACAAATTGTATTAACTATAAAAGGCAGATTGTAAGTGGTAAAAGGGGTAACCAACAGAACAAAGCAGATTACTAAGCAAATGAAATCAAACACGCAAACTAAGTTAGTTTCACCAAAGAAATTGGTTACAAATAGTATTTTTCACCCTAGGTATTGTTGCAGGCAGGTTGCAAAGTTTCTGTGGTTCAGAGTTCCAGTTATATTCCTTTTCAGACTAGACGCATTCTCTCAAAATAAGGAGAAATATTGTTGCCACTGTGATTATCTAGAGGCATTTCTACTATGTTCTGTTTTTTCTTGTTTCAACTACTAGGCCAACAACTTCTTTTAGGTCTCTTGTTTTCAGTGCACCTATTTCTCCTGGTCTTAAATGCTCAGTTTTGTTTTCACTTTAGTATAAACTAAATGTCACAGCCCCCAACAGTCTGAGACCACAAGTCAGAATAGACTATTTAATCATTTATTTTAAATTCATTCCAATAGCTTAACAATATTATGGATAATGCCCATCTAGTTTGAAATTGAGATCTGGATTCTCGAGAATAGAATTAGTCTAAATCTCCACTAAAACAGCTTGCTGTTGCTACTGAATACACTGTGCCTTTGTATTCACAAATGTGGTTTATTCTAGTCGAACTTTCATTTCAACAGAGAACAGCGTGGTGGTAATGGAAACTATCTATCCCTGAGCCATTCACTTGCACCTGCATCAAGTCCTTGGAGTTGGTGCTCTGCTGCATATACTTGCATGGCTTGTTTTAATTAAATTTACAGTGGAAAATGTACATTCCATTACAACAGTGCTGTCAGACAAAAGCAATATATCCACCAAGAGCCATATATCCTGAAAGGAAAATAGCCTGGTGGTAAAAAGAGTTGTTATATGTCATATGTAGGGTTCTGTGTCTGCCGCAGAAGGTGCAGAAGTCACAGATTCTGTGACTTCCTGTGACCTCCATGACTTCTGCAGCGACCAGTGTGGCTGACTCCAGGGTCACCCAAGCAGCTGGCCCCAGAGTCAGCTGCTCAGGCAGCCCTGGGGATAGTCACACCAGCCGCTGCTAGAGCAGCTCTGCAGCCAGCCGCTTGGGCGGTCTCGCAGCCAGTGTCACCGGCTGCTGCTCTGGTGGCCCCGGGGACCACCCAAGCAGTTGCCAATGCAGCTGGACCCAGGGCTCCCCCTCCCCGCAGGGGCCAGAGAAGCAGCAGGCCCCCTGGGGTTCCTCCCCCACAGCGGGCCCCGGCTTTCCCCCTGCAGTCGTCCCCCCCACCACCCCCATTCAATCTTGAGTATTTTTAGTAAAAGTCATGGACAGGTCATGGGGCCATGATTTTTTGTTTTTGCCCGTGACCTGTCCATGACTTTTACTAAATATACTCATGATTAAATCGTAGCCTTAGTCATATGCAGTGTAGTTATATTTTTATAGTAATAAAGTGTAATTTTAGAGGTACAACTGATGTAGGGCTCTCTCCCTCACTCCTTTTTACTCAATATCTCTATAAAGTGGTCTATTTCTCAACCAGTGGTCTGAGGTCCCCTGGGGGGCTGCAAGCAGGTTTCAAGGAGTCTGCCAAAATAAACCAGAGAGCAGGGCCAGTGTTATAATCATTGGGGCCCAGAGCAGAAAGCCAAATCCCAAGCCCTTCCTCCCCGGACTGAAGCCAAAGCCCGAGCAACTTAGCTTCACGGGACCCCCTGTGGTGTGAGGCCCTGGGCAATTGCTCTGCTTGCTACCCCCTAATGCCAGCCCTGGCTTTTAATCTACTGAAAAACAGTTGTTGTGGCACAGGTGGGCCGTGGAATTTTTATAGCATGTTGGGGTGCCCTTAGTAGGAAAAAGGTTGAGAATCCCTGGTCTAGCAGATTGCTAATTTGTGCACGGCAATAATGGATTTTTTTTTTTAAATCACTAGACCACTGTGGAGTCAAAGCATTGAAACCACATGTGTGTTAGTTACTGTAGCCTGATGAATCTGATATCTGTGTGTTCAATATCAGCTTCAAGCTTACAGATTTGATTTTTCTGCAGCTTTGGCTCTGAAGACCCAGACCTATTGACTTCTTCAAATCTGCCATAATGATATATTTTTTCGATGTAACAACCAAGATTGTATTTCACTACTGCAAATTCTAGCTGTTGCAAAGCCTCAATCAACAAACTCCTAGAAAAGAGACTTCAATCAGATGGTAATTAACACCATCATGAAAAACAACATGCCCACAAATCTGCTTATCTGATCTTCTTAAGAACGCCCTTAACTTGGGCAAGGTCAGCCCCGACTCAGTTTCTACAATATATTTCAAATAGGAATCAGCCAAATATTTTTTTTTATTGCCTTCAGAGCTGTGGCTTGACTACCAACCCAGTGGATACCTCTGAAATAGCTCACAGTTACCTCAACAGCTTGAAGTTGATGTAATCTTTTGGGCCTTAAATACAAAGTAAAAATAAATTCACACTTTTTAAGATAAGGATAATCTTTGAGATCAAGACTACCAAGCTCAAGGTAGCCACTCATGTACTGCACAACACGAGAAACATCTTCTATAAACTTCATCTTAGCGTATGCCTCAGGTGGCACGTGATGAGGATTCATCAGCGAATTTGGTCCGCTGATTGGATCATCAGCTGCCCTGGCCCCGGGTCAGGCACTGACGGGGAGTGTGACATGAACACTGATCCATCACATCAGTTGAAAAGTTCATATTCACTGCTGTGTCATATAAACCTGAGTCAATCATTTCTGATTTGAGCTCTTCTCTGTTGATCTCCCAACTCCTAAATCTGAATTCTCCCATGTGATATATTCGGTCCTCCCAGATTCCAAGACTACCATGTTAGCAATGTTTTCTACTTAGCACTGATGTGGTATATACCTACTATCCAACGTTCAACAGTACCAAACTCTGAACTTCAAATTAACTTGCTCTATTATGATCTGAAGTTCCTCTCTTTAGCAGCATACACAGCAACAACAACAAAAGGGCAATAATCATTCTACTGGTTATTGTCAAGCTATACAAATAATATTACCCAGTAATATACTGGATTATTTTATTTAAAAAAAAAAAAAAGTGTGTGTGTGTGTCTAAAGTGCAGAATGGAAAAAAGTTGTCTTTTTATGTGACTACAAACGTTCATGGCTTTATGACACAGACAGTAGGTTTGTTTTTTCCTGAATGCAGAAAACTTGCAGAATTTGATAAATATTTTAGAGCCAAAATTCTTGTGGGACTTGTTCCCTACATCCTCGCTATTTTGCACACTTTTTTTCTCCTTTATATATTTGATTATTTAAAAATAAAATATAAAACGGCTGGTCATAATTTAACCTGAGGACCTAGGGAAAAAAGCATATATCTTTGAATGCTGAAAATACTGACATGAACAAAAATTTTACCTGCTACCTGATCTGTTCACTAAGAATGAGTATGCTCAGTATACTCCTGGGGGAATTCTGCACCAATGCACACACGCAGAATTCGTGTCCCCTGAAGATTTCCCCCTCCCTTCCTCCCTCCCCTCCCAGAAAATACATTCTGTTGGAGAGCTGCTGCAATTACACCTTTTTGCCCACCAGGGGCTGCCATGGCACCAGAAGAGAGGGCAGCCACCTCTGGGCCAGAGCAGCCACAGCGAGGGAGGGAGCAATGGCTACCTTCTCACAGTGTCCTACCGCAGGGCCAGATGAAGAGGCACAGGATATAGGGGGACAGGCAGAGCAGGGCACACGGGGCTGCTGGGGGGGGAGTAACAGACTGGGGTTCAGAAGGGCTAGTGGGGGACAGACTGGGGTGGGGGCACAAGAGCTAGTCCAGTGACAACATTGAGTCAGGGGCTGAATGGAAGTCAGGGTGCAGGGCCACAGGGGTGGCTGAGTGGGGGTGCAGGGACACATGGGACAGGGGGAGGAGGGTACCTGAGTGGGGAGGGAGGAACAAATGTGGACAAGGGGGTGCAAGGAGACATGGGGGTGGACAGGGGATGCAAGGGACACATAGGGAGAGGGGCAGATGTGCCTGACTGAATGGGAGAGGCTAGGAGTCAGCCAGGGTCTGCATGAGGGATGCTCCTTAACAATCCCGTCCCACCCCAAAAAAACCTGTTCCATACTTTACTCACCCATACCCAACAATCCTTCAAATTCATACCCAGGCTCCTTCCCAGCAATTACTTCCCTCTCCCTCAGCTCCTCCATTACCCCGACTTCTCCAACCCTTTGCACTGCTTCTGAAGGGTGCAGGAAATATGTTTCTGTATTGTAGTTTAAATAATTATTACTCAAAATTCTGTATTAATATGACTAGTAAGGAATCTACTTGTTAAAAAACATTTCCTGAATCTTTTTTGTTGTTGTCTGCATTGTTACAGAGATGCTTGCTGACAGGTATTTTGAAATAAATTGTCAAAATAATTGAAACAGGCATTATTACATTGTGTTATTTGACAAATGAAATATGCAGAATTTTAAAATATCATGTGGAGAATTTTTAAATTTTTGGCACAGAATTCCCCCAGGAACATCAATAGCACCTTTCCCACTCAATTTATCTATTCCAAAACAATTAGATGCTAGTAAAGCAGTGACTCTGTGGTCAAATTTAATAATATATGCTCAGCAACCGCTTGCACATAGCCTGGCCATCCAAATATCAATACAAAACAGATTGTCCATTATTTTTCATTTAAAAAATAAAAGTAAGTATCAATCATGAATTTCCTCTTGGACAGCCAAAGATAACTGCAAGTGTCCATTTAATATTTAATTTTAAAGGACTTTACTTCTCTCTTTACTACTAGCACTGCAGCACTGCATTTGAATCCAAGTCTTGGTGCAAGATTTAAAGCAATGACATTCTGGCTCAGGTCAAGAATTCTACCACCTGAGTTACTCTGAGACCAACAACATCAATGTAAGTCCTACTATGTTGGGATAGCTACTTTGTAACAAGAAAAACGACACTGAGCCAAATAATACTCACAGGTACTCATCTTGGCTATCAAGTGATTATTAGTCTGACTTGTAGGCTCAAGAATGTATGGTTCCTGCTAACAGCAGAAAGATTAGGAATAGATGCTGATGATGCAAATTGAAAATATGAAGTTAAAACTTGATTTCAATTAAAATATTGATTCAAATTTTTAAAAACTAATTTAAATACATTTAAAAATCATGATTATTTACATTATTTACTGATCACATTACATTTTAATGATTTTTGCAATGTTATTGGTACATATTGTTATTTTTAGTCTTCTTTGTATTTTTTTTTTAAACATCTACATGAACCTTCCTTATTTACAGAGCAGAATTTTATCCACTGTGAAGACTTACAGGAATATAACAGTACCCTTTATACAGAAAGTTCCTAAAGGAACTTATAAATCTCATTTTCAAACTACATACAATTTCATCCACCTATGAAATACAGCTCCTTCTGGAACCCAGTAGCTATTAAACAGTGCATGGAGACACTACACTGCAGCTTAGGACACAAAGTGAACAACAATACCCTATCCAACTGTAATTTAGGAAGGAAACATTTATTCTCTTAAATTGTTTATTGGTATATAATTTCAATTACAGAATACAAGCATTACAGAACATAAAACTCCAGTATACTTTCTATTCCTGATCATTGCACAGACACCTATCACCTAACGTAAAAGCACACTAAAGAATTTTTAGTGCACTGTAGTATTGTAATGTCTATATGTGGGTCATGGCTGTGCAACAAGCTACTGTGCTGTAGTCACACCCTATCTTGCCCTGCAGTAATGTCCTGTGTAGTCAAATCCTTACAACTGTATGCTTGGTTATTTTTACATTCTGCAATTAAAAATTAGAATGCATGTCCTGACCATCACCCATATAAGTTAATATTTCTACAAAAACTACCATGTGATTTTTGAAGAACCCAAATGATCAGCTGTAAGCCTCATTAGAAATACCACCCCCTTCCAACAGAGAACTGTGCTCCCTAATGCCACAGGGGAGGAGTTCAGCATTGACTCAGAATTACTCCTGGAGGAATTCTGCAGGACTGCATGCCTGCAGAAAACTCCCCTCCCCGCGCAGATTTCCTCGGTTTCTCTATGGAAAACAGCAGGGAAGCAAAGGGAAGCTGTGCTGGGGGGGGTGGGGGGGTGAACCATGGATGCAGTTTTTGTGGGGGCTTCCCCCCTCCAGAGGCAGGACATGGGGGTGCACATGGGGTTACATGCCTCGCCTCCCCCCCCCCCCATTCTGCAAGTGCAGAGCTGCCCAGCAGAAGGAGGCTGTCTGTGTCTCTGCTCTGACTGTGCAGCTCAACACCGCCTCCTGGGTCCTAGTGCCAGTCATGCTCCCCTTCTGTGCGCTGGGAGCCTTCCTGTTTTCTATTCTATGCAACAGTGAGTGCCCGCAGTGGGGTTGGGTAAGGGCAGTGGGGTGGGAAAAATGAGGAGGGGGGGGGGAAGAGGCAGTGGGGCAGGAAGGGGGGTGGAATAGGGCAGGGGGGAGAGGAATGTGGGAGTGAGTGGAGGAAGATAGAGAAGAAAAGGGGTTAGCGGAATTGCGGGGGGAAGTGGGAGCCTGGCATGCGGCATCCCCTCAGGCTCCCGCGTTAAGCAGGCCCATCGAACCCTCATCTGACAAGCCATACCCCCCTACACCTGTACCCCTCCGACAAACCCCCCACACCCAGACCCCCATCCCACTCATCCCCAACCAGCTGCACCTGGACCCCCACCCCATCAAGTCCCACTCTCCCAGCCCCCGGACCCCCCCAAACCACCTTTACCTGCATCCCCTGCAGATTCCCATTGCCCCTGCACCTGGAACCCCTCAACGAGCCTGTGTGCATTCAGATCTCCCACTGAGCCGCCTGCACCCAGATTGCCCCACACAGAAACCTCTCACCCCACCTCTGGATCCCCCCCACAAGCCCCTCCACACTTGGATGCTGCTGGGCTGAGCCTGCCCATGCACACCTGGTGCACCTGGCACAGAGGGGCAGGGCCCCAGAATGTTTCTGGGGCAGGCCCAGCCCTTGCAGTGGCAGGGTCTGCAGCCTCACTGCCGAGTCTCTATACTGAGGAGGTGGGGGCTTCAGGGTGATCTCCCACATCAATGCAGCCAGTGGCCTATGCTCCCCGCTGCCATGCTGGAGGCACAGTTATTTATTGAAAAGTAAAATTTGCAGAATTTTAAAATATTGTGCACATAATTTTTAGGCACAGAATTCCCTCAGGAGTACAGAGTGCCATGTTCTTGTCGGCCAAAACCCTAAGAGGAAAAATTGTCTTAAGTAAATTGTACTCTATTTTGTTTTATACTCCATTTTGCTAGTTTTAAATTAGTAAAAAAAAAAAAAAAAATTTGTACTCCTTAAATTAGTAAGAAGAAATTGTTCTGAGTTTATTCTTTGCTAATTGTATTAATAATTATTCTTAAATGAATAAAAGTTTCATGGCTGTAATTATTGCCTTATTTACTGTTTGGTATGTAAGTAAAAAATGTATGGTAATTAATTAAAAAAAAAAGACAGCTGGGCTAAATGGTCAAGAAGGGAGTGAATGAGTTAAGAGGCACAAACTTTATTATCAGAATCACCCGGATGGCAAATTGACGACCCTAAAGCAAAGGCATACACCCTAAAAACAAAATAAAAAATAAAGCCAAATAATAATAATAATAATAAAAACAGAGGCAAATAGTCCCAGTAACAACCCAAATAATGCTAATTAAAAGCAACCTTAACTACCTCGTAATTAATAGCTCCGGTGTAACACAGCAAGGTCCAAACACTTGTATAAAAACGTATTATTATAAAGAAAAGGGTGTGTTGCCATGGGACTTTGGGTTCGTTCTGCATCAATATCAAAGCTTTGAACGCGTTCGACAAAGGCCCAGCTCCCCCCCTCCTTCGTGTGCAGTTTCAACTGGCCACTGTAACGGACCAAGCAACACTAAAAACTGGTAACTATACAATCCAGCTGCAGAAGTGTGTGTGTGTAAATAAAAGCATATGCTGTGTGTGTGAGAATAAAAGCATATGCTGATTTTAATGCTTAAAGGCCTATTGCCTTATCCCCTTTTTAAAAAAGTGCGCTTATAAGCATAACATTCTGAATCGCCATTTTCCACATGACAACAGCGAATAACTGTCTCAGAATAACTACAGCTGTATCTGTTGCAACTACACCGAATTTGTTATTCATTTGTGCTCTATAAGTACACAAAAGTGGTTTAAAAAGCAAAGTGTCACATAATTAATCTAAATTTTAAAC
Source organism: Platysternon megacephalum (assembly GCA_003942145.1). Taxonomy (NCBI): domain Eukaryota; kingdom Metazoa; phylum Chordata; order Testudines; family Platysternidae; genus Platysternon; species Platysternon megacephalum. The sequence continues at coordinate 11,122,867 of QXTE01000008.1, read as the reverse complement.
GTTTACATAAAAAGCACATTTAAAGAAAAGCTGTAATAAAACTATGGATTCCAACCTAATTTTAACAATTGCTACATTTAACAGGTATTTGAATTGCAAATGAAATACAGCACTTACGAATTAATTTGAAATTAAACTTTGGTTTTATGTTGGCTAAATTATAAAAACAATATACTGGAAATCTACAATGATTTGTAGTATTTATATTTGTAAGCCCTTTGAGACTATATCTTTTTCTGTTCTGTAAAGAACTCTATTCATTTGCAGTCTTTTTAAAAATACTAATACTAATATAGAGGCCAACAGCCTAGAAGGATTCAAAATTCCAAAAAGGATTAGATATTTATATAAATACTGAGAATATATTTACTGTCAAATTAGATGGGATTATTTTTTAAAAAGTACTCAAAAAACCACAGCTTTAGAGCAATATAGACCTTTAAGGCTTCAGGACATAAGTCTACCTCTAACTGAGGGGATTAATAAGAAATTTCCTGTTAATTTGTTTCATAGTTGCCCACTTCATAGTTCTTGCACATCGGCTAACAGCTGTTGTCACATGGAGAACACTGGCCTACCTAAACCACTGGTTTGGTTAGATAAAGCAACTCCTAAATTCATATGAAAAATAATATGGTCACTCTCTAAAGGAAGATTGGCACAGAACCTTTGATAAGGAAATGGGGTTTGATAATATTAATTTCTAGCATTTTTCACTTGCAGACTCCCATTTCCATTTTACAGATGTGATTTCATTTTCACCAGGAAACCATTCTTCAAAGGGCTACGCCGACCCCTTGCTTTCAACCCCTTGTATGATTTTTTGAGGCATCTTAACAAAAAAGGTTGCAAGAAACAAATACCAGTATCCCAGAACACATGGAGCACGAACACCGGTGCCCTGCGCGCTGGGGGGTTTACTAGGCGCCCCTTCCCGCGGAGAGCTGCTCTGCCAACCCACTAACACTGGCCGCTCACCCGCCCTCACCCTCCCAAATTGGGAATATCAGCAGCGGGCGAAACGCTCCACCCCAGCGCCTACTCCTGCTTCCCTCAGGAGCCCCCGGGCCTCTCCTCACCCAGGGAGTGGCGAAGGCAAAAGAGGCCTCCGCCCGCACAAAGGCTCCACACCCAGCCTTAAGCGGACGGGCGGCTCTCGGTGCCTCATGCTGAGGCAAGGCCGCCGGGAGGGGCAATCCTTAAGCGGGTGTGGAAGGTGTATGGCTAGGCCGCTGCCCAGCGGCCCTCCCCAAGGGAGGCCCTGCCTGCGGCGCGGACCAGTGGCGCAGCACGGGACGCTCGGCGGAGACGGCGGCTGTTGTTGCTCAAGCGGGGCCTGGCCCTACCTGCGCGCGCGAGCCGGGGACCGGGCCGAGTGCCTGAACGCAGCAGGAGGTGCCGGTACCGCCAAGGGTTCCGCAATCTGTCCGCGGCCGGCTCTGTTTCTCCTCAGGCAGCTGATTTCCCTCGAACTCAGCCCCTCCCTGGTAGGATTCCTGTCAGGACAGCTTCGCTAAGACCCGGATGGAGCCGCTCTTCCTTCCCTCCCCACAGTGACCAGGCTCCGAGGCCCCGGATGGAACCGCTCCGCCAATCCTCCCCCCGACCCTAGGGGCCAGCGACGGCGGATGTAGTTCCCCGCTTCAGCATCCCTAACAGCGGCAGGGCAGGGAGGAACATTGGGACCCGGATAAAGTTCTCCGTCGCGCTTCCCATTAGTCCACTCTCCAAGGACCCGGATGGCGCGCTCCCGTCAGGCACAGCAGCGGAGGACCTGGATCCCGCTCACCAGATAGGCTGAGGCCTCTCCCGTGACTGCTGTTAGTATCCCGGATGTGGTCTATCTTCTCGTTTTCCGTCCGGGCCGAGCCCGCCCCCACTTCACCATAGAGATGACAGCGTGGGCCGCAGAGCCTGCCGGGAAGGAAGCGGCGGCGTGCAGAGAGCCTCAGCCGGCGGCTGGTGGCAGCGGCTGCTCCGTGAGAGCCTGTGAACCGCCACCATGTCGGGAGGAGGCAGCGCCGGGGAGTGGTGCCTGATGGAGAGCGACCCGGGCGTCTTCACTGAGCTCATCAAGGGCTTTGGTGAGGGGCCGAGCGGGGCCCGGGCAGGGGCCTGGGACCGGCGTCTGGGCAGGTGGCGGGTGGGCACTTTTGAGGCCTTCAGCTGCCCCTCCGCCTATTGCGGGAGGGGGGTGGCTCGTCGCTTCGGGACCTGCCTGAACTTCGCCCCTAGCCTCTTCAGCGGGGTGCGACACCCCCTGCCTCCAGCAGATGAGACGAGGCGGGCTGAGGCGGCAGTTTTGCTCTAGTGGGATCAGACAGAGAGATGCCCAAATCCCCGCGAGCCAGACATCCCCCTCCGCTGGGAGGGCGCAGTGCCCAGCACCTGCTCAGCCTCTGCAGGGCTAGCTCTTCGCAGGGGAAGCCACAGCCCGCTCTTCTGCTCCTACGCTTCAGCCTGCCTCCACACATCCCAGCCTGCAGCACGGTTCAGCTCCCCCGAAACCCAGTCGGGTCCCGTTTGTGCTTGAAAATGGGACTGCATGGTTGTTATGAGGCGGCTGCGGCCCTCAAGCACTGAACTGATGCTGTTTCTTTGAGGAAGACCTTGCCCTCATGCTCAGTAGCTGTAGTGACCCCTGCCCAGGGCGTACATATTAGCATTTTGAGAGTAACTTTAAAAAAAAATCCTGAATGAACAAACTTGTACACAGGTTTGCATGAGCATGTGCCTGCTGATCTGTGAGAGGTTTCTTCTATCTCAGTATGTACAGCATGTTGCATTTAAGATGCAATACTTACATAGCACACTTGCATCTTCCAAGCACTTTATAAATGGTAACTAGTACACAGAAAACTTGTGTGAGGTAGGTAAATAATATCTTAATTTTACAAATTTGAATACTGAGTTACAGAGGACCAAGTTCTGTCTTGATTTACACCAAATACAATGCAATTGGAACTATTGGGATTTTATGGATTGTAAATCAACATAGAATTTGGCCCAAAGAAGCTAAATTGCGTATCCAGTTCCACATAGTAGATTAGAGTCCTTCACTAGGGGCATGGCTACACTCGAAACTCCAAAGCAGCACTTTGAAGTGCGAGTGTGGTCGCGGCGCCAGCACTGGGAGAGAGCTCTCCGCCGGCGCTGCAGGTACTCATCTCCCCGAGGGGATTAGTTTACAGCGATAGGAGTGTGGCTCCCAGCAATGGGGCACTGTTTACACTGGCGTTTTACAGCGCTGTAACTTGCTACGCTCAGGGGGGTGTGTTTTCACACCCCTGAGCGAGAAAGTTGCAGCGCTGTAAAGCGCCAGTGTAGCCATAGCCTAGACTATCTTGACTCTTAGTTCCAAGCATGTTTCTTACCTGCTCCACCTTTTTCCCCTCACTTAAGTGACCCATGAATAAGTCTGACTTTTTACACCAGGGTTTGCAAAAATGCCTTAGTAGTGACACTGGCGTGGGCACTTAAGCCATCCATTTTTGCAAGCCATAAATGTTTTTCTTTTTTTAAAATAAAAAGTTTCCATCCTTCATGTCTGTGAAGATGAAATGTGAATTGTAAACCATTGTAGTGTTCCTATGCTGGAGTCTTCAGACATAGATCCAGTGTGTCTACTTTTACTTGCAGCTTTGTGAAGCAGCACAACCCAAATGAGTTTAACAAGTTTCTGGGCAGTAAAACTATTGCTGTTGAGAATCGTTTGGGCAGCACTGAATTTGTCAAATCATATTAATTTCATGCTGCCGCTGTTTATGAAAGCTAAGGGGCAAGCACTATAATTATTCACAATTTTGGAGGGAGGCGGGCGAGGTGGGAGCATGGGTAGAATAGCAGAGACTTTCCTACAGTCCAGAAAGCCTAAGAGGGGTAAAATAGTGGAGATTTGATCCTACTCTTTAGGAGGCTGTATCTTCCAGAAAGAGGAAGAATTCTAGAGGGATGTGGAGCTAAGCTTTATCACATGAACTAGCCAGAAGCTGATATGTCGTTTCCCCCTACCAAGATCCTCAGACACCTTCTTGGAAGAAATTTCAGCATACTTCCCAGCAGGTGTTGATTGCAGGATGGGCTGAATTTCTCACCAAGGATTTGCCCCTGGACATCACCAGCAAAGCCTGCCCCACTCCCATCCTTTGTATCTACATCTGGCTAGTAGATCTAATTTTCCAGCTCGTACACCTCTGGAAAACTACTCAAACTCTGTTTTACATAGTCTGATTCAGTAAACTCTTGTGATGGCTAATTTAATTTCTTCTGTAGGTAATGAGGATGGAATTAATATAATTTGACAGTTGGATGATGCAAAGGACTGGTAATGGGATAAAGCGTGTTTTGTTTTTACATTTGTGTCAGTGTCAAATTTGATCAGTTTAAATGATGATCAAATTTGAAAGCCATTCAGTTGCCTGTGTTGCGTGAATTGTACTGGCCGTGTGTCTGATATGTAGAGCAAGAGCATTATCAAACTGTGTATCTGCAACCTCCTCCCCTGGGGATAATTTGACAATTTGTCTTCTATGGAACCTGTTCCTTATTCACTCTTCCAGACTCCCACTGAAATAGGCTTAGATCCTCAGATGCTACAAACATCCATCAATAAACATTTTGTCAATTCTTGGAGGATTTTTTTTTTTTTATGAGAGAGGAACCCAAAGCCTCATTTGAAGCCTGAGGATTGAAACAAAAGACTTTGAGACGCATCTGAGGACTGGTCTTGATTGGTTGAATGTTGTACTATGTTATGAAGAAAGATTGGTTCCCTCTCTCTCCTGGTTAAAAGGCCACATCTTAATTGGCACTGTTGATTGCAGTATTATCAATGAAGTGAAAGACTGAACCATCCACATTCCTAGAGATGGTCCTACCAGGTCAAAGCTGAGGCATATTGGCAAGCTGTGCAGGAAGCTTGTACTGATACTTGGTTTATGGGCAAATTGAGAACTTTAGTCTCCAGGATTGCCTAGTTTGCTCCCTTTCACAAGTACTGACCTGATTTAAAAAAAAACCTATTTGTGTAGTACAGACGTTCCCCGACTTACACAAAACATATCTCTGACCAATCCTGCCCCCCCTCCCAAAAAACACCACCACCACCACCACCCCCCCCCAACTCCTATTTCTAGCTTACGGAACTTTTTCCATAAGTTAAATCTGAATATTAATTCAAATTAATGTTTATATAGTGCAGGGGTCAGCAACCTATAGCACGCGTGCCGATTTTTAATGGCACACTGCTGCCTGCTGGTGTCCCGCTCAGCCCGCTGCCAAACCCCGGCAGCGGGCTGAGCCGGACCCCGGCAGGCAGCAGCGTGCCATTAAAAATCCTGCCCGACCCAGCCCGCTCTTCTCCGCCCCCCGCTCTGTCTGGCGGGGGAAGGAGGCAGAAGCAAGCTTGGTCATGCCGGCTGCTGCTGTACTGCAGGCTCCGCCGGCAGCTAAGCTTCCCCCTCCCCCACCTCTTCCCCCAGCGTGCTGCGTCGAGCCCCGCCTCCTCTCCCTCCCTGCCGCCGATGGCCCTTGCGAGGGAGGGGAGAAGAGCAGCCCCAGCGCCCTCGCTGCTCAGACTGGTAAGGAGGCGGAGAAGAGGCAGGGGGAAGGGGGGTAGGAGCAGGGCGTATCCCTCCAGCCCCCTGCCGTGAGCTGCTCAGGGGGCAGGGACCCCCCCCCTGACCCCAGCCCCCCCCCCCCCCCCCAGCCCTCTGCCCTGACCCCTGCCCCCCCCTTGCACCCCAGCCCCCAGTGTGCCCCCCCATGACCCCATCCTTGATTCCTGCACCCTCCACACATAGACCCCCCTCACAAGCCCCCAGCCCTCTGCCCTGACTCCTGCACTCCCCACACATACCCAGCCCCCCCACACCCTATGCCCTGACTCTTGCACCCCGCACCCTGAGCACCAGGTTGGCAGCGGGCTGAGCGGGGCCAGCGGCTGGGACCCCAGCTGGCAAGGAGCCGGCAGCCAGAACCCCAGACTGGCAGCGGGCTGAGCGGGGCCGGCAGCTGGGACCCTGGCTGGCAGGAGCCAGCAGACCGAACCCCAGACCGGCAGCGGGCTGAACCGCTCGGACCACCGCCAGCCCGGGGTTCTGGCTGCCGGCCCGGGGTTCTGGCTGCCGGCCCCTTGCCAGCTGGGGTCCCAGCCACCGGCCCCGCTCAGTCCGCTGCCGGCCTAGGTGAACGGAACCCCAGGCTGGCAGCGGGCTGAGCAGGCCGGCGGCTTAAGATCAGCATTTTAATTTAATTTTAAATTAAGCTTCTTAAACATTTTGAAAACCTTGTATACTTTACATACAACAGTAGTTTAGTTATATTATATATAGACTTACAGAGAGAGACCTTCTAAAAAACGTTAAAATGTATTACCGGCACGCGAAACCTTAATGTGAATAAATGAAGACTCGGCACACCACTTTGGAAAGGTTGCCGACCCCTGATATAGTGTTTTACATGCTTTTACTTACATACAGTATCTTAAAATTGCTGTCTGTCACAAAGTGAAGATTAGTGGCCTTATGAGATTCTTGTGGTTCTCCATTAAAATATTTGACTGTTTCTTATTCAGTTAACAGTGATTTCTCTTATCTCTCTATAAAATTACGCAAACTGGACTAAACAATTTTTTCTCTAATCTTTCATCCATATCAGTCATAGGCTTTTTTCTTAAGTCTGGGCTTAGTTATAAGTAAGTTTCTTTAAGTGTGTGTGTGGTTTTTTCCTCTCCAAGGTAGGATAGTTAAAACTATATCTTTGCTTTTCCAGGTTGCAGGGGAGCACAAGTTGAAGAAATATGGAGTCTGGAGCCAGAGAACTTTGAAAAATTAAAGTAAGCTATTGGAGTTACAAAAGCAGTCTCCTTAGATAAGATTTGTTTAGTCTAAGTTTTGTAAAATCACTGAAGATGCATTGTATTGCTATTTACTGTATTGCTTTTGGTTTCTATAGCAATTTGCCAGGATTTTAAGCCTTAGTTAGTTATACAATACATTTAAGTTAGTGAACTTTCAGATGTGGAATTAATCAGCATTGCTATTGACTGACTTGCCCAATAGGAACACACAGTAAATTGCTCTCTTCCTTGGGTTTTTGCAGTGATATTTAAAGTATCTACCACCTTAAATTAATTTATTGCACTTGTGCACAATACAGCCTCTTTCTTGTTAATCTCTCTCCTGTCAACACTAATTTTGTCATTCTGCATGTCTGATCAAGAGCATTGTATTTGTTCATGTATAGGTGATACTTTTCTTTTAAGGTACTAATCTACTTCTTCACTCCTGTGCAAATATCCTACTCTGTAATCTTCTAGAAAATAGGACAAGAAGTACAGAATGTAGGGTCTCCACAGCTATCTGACTAAAGCTTCTTAGGTTAGCAATGTATTTGAACTGGAGGCCCTCAAACATAACTTGCCCTTTCTACAATAGGCATTTTTAAAACCTCTTGGTTATCACATTTTAAAAGCACTAGGAAAACATTCTGTCAAACCTCTTAAAAAGCATCTCCTCTTATGTCTGTAGTAGTGAATATGACGCCAATGCATATGAGCATGCACTCTGACTGTGTTTCATTTCATAGAATCATAGAAGATTAGGGTTGAAAGAGACCTCTGGAGGTCTAGTTCAGCCTCCTGCTCAAAGCAGGACCAACCCCAACTACATCATCGAAGCCAGGGCTTTGTCAAGCCAAGCCTTAAAAACCTCTAAGGATGAAGATTCCACGACCTCCCTACGTAACCCATTCCAGTGCTTCACCACCCTCCTAGTGAAATAGTTTTTCCTACTATTCAACCTAGACCTCCCCCACTGCAACTTGAGACCATTGCTTCTTGTTCTGTCATCTCCCACCACTGAACAGCCTAGCTCCATCCTCTTTGGAACCTCCCTTCATGTAGTTGAAGGCTGCTATAAAATCCCCCCTCACTCTTCTCTTCTGCAGACTAAATAAGTCCAGTTCCCTCAGCCTGTCCTCGTAAGTCATGTGTCCAAGCACCGTAATCATTTTCGTTGCCCTCCGCTGGATTCTCTCCAGTTTGTCCACATCCTTTCTGTAGTGAGAGGCCAAAAACAACGCAATGCCCCAGATATGGCCTCACCAGTGCCAAATAGAGGGGAATAATCACTTCCCTCGATCTGCTGGCAATATTCCTGCTAAAGCATCCCAATATGCTATTAGCCTTCTTGGCAACAAGGGCACACTGTTGACTCTATAGTTGTTGTTGTGGCCTTTGTTTTATAGCAGACCCCAAATTCAGATTACTATGATGGGGTAAAATTTGTGCTAATGCATTTTAAAAAGATTTCCTAAAACATTTTTAGAAGGACTCTTTCCCTCTACAAATGTTGTTTATCACTGTTATGGTAATACCTAGAGGCCGCAACTGAGATCAATGTCCCATTGTGCTGGATAATTTATAAACATAGTAAGAGACAGTCCCATCTTGTGAAAGACATAAAACCTAAATAGACAAGAAAAACAAATGATGGGGAGAGAAAGCATTACCCTCATTTTACAGATTGAGAACTCATATGAAATCTTCACAGGGGATATTAGCTTTATGGATTTTTCCTTTTGCACCCAGCAGGATTACCAAACTTACAGTTTCAGTGCTTATCAATGCTTGGATAATGAATCTGATATTAGTTTCCAAAGAAAGTGTTATGAATAGTGTTACTGATGAAATCGCCAGATGCATCATGCAGGGAACTATATAGTTCCTGTGTGGGTGGTGATGGTGTGGGGAGGAACAGGGTCTAAGGTAAATATGTACTGGATTTCTTTAACCTCACTTTAACCTCTAAATGTGTATTAGAGCTGAAGCAAACTGGCACTTAAAACCCAGTTTACCAAGTGACCAACAAGTCAAATTTTGACTTTTCAACAGTGCTATTTGAGCACTAACTCCACCTGGAATTGTGGGTGGCATCTCTGAAAATTTTTAATCTTTCAAAGTTAGAGGTCACATCTGGGAGTCTGAGCCTAACTGACAATGTTTTAGAAAGGAAGAGTTAACTGAGTTGCCTTATCAGATNGTTTCAGTGCTTATCAATGCTTGGATAATGAATCTGATATTAGTTTCCAAAGAAAGTGTTACGAATAGTGTTACTGATGAAATCGCCAGATGCATCATGCAGGGAACTATATAGTTCCTGTGTGGGTGGTGATGGTGTGGGGAGGAACAGGGTCTAAGGTAAATATGTACTGGATTTCTTTAACCTCACTTTAACCTCTAAATGTGTATTAGAGCTGAAGCAAACTGGCACTTAAAACCCAGTTTACCAAGTGACCAACAAGTCAAATTTTGACTTTTCAACAGTGCTATTTGAGCACTAACTCCACCTGGAATTGTGGGTGGCATCTCTGAAAATTTTTAATCTTTCAAAGTTAGAGGTCACATCTGGGAGTCTGAGCCTAACTGACAATGTTTAGAAAGGAAGAGTTAACTGAGTTGCCTTATCAGATGATGATACACTTAGATTTAAAAATAGTTTGCATAGTTCTTTATCACACTTTTTCTGCTTTGACGTTTTATTTTATAGACCGGTTCATGGGCTGATCTTCCTCTTCAAGTGGCAGCCAGGAGAAGAGCCAGCAGGCTCTGTTGTTCAGGATTCCAGACTAGACACAATATTTTTTGCTAAACAGGTACAGTAATTTCAGTGACTTCCTTAGGTGCCCCATGAAACAGAGTTTTTTAATACAGAAAGACAGAAGATAACTGAAGGGTGCACAAAGGTGAACAACTGTGTACGAGGTATGTTTAGTCAGACAAAATCTTGCCGTAAAAGTAAAATTCTGTTGGAAGAAGGAGCTGAAGAGTAAATGAAAATGATGCTTTTAAAACTTCCTTTCAGTGGCATAAAGGATTATTCTGAAGGTTTTTTTTTTCCCTTTAAATCTTCATGAGTCAATGATATTTTGAAACCACTTTCAACAAAAGATTATGGGGGAAAATTTTATTTCAGTCCATCAAAGTAGAGCTGCTATCACTATATTTCTCAAATACTCTTTGTTATAGGAAATGTTCACATTCTAGATCCATATTTACCTGTTTTCTGTACAAACTTAATCTGAAAATATTCCTTTAATTATTTATATCTGAAATACATAAGGTTTGAAACACATGATTAAAAATGTTGTTTGTTAATGAAATCCATCTTACCTCATTAGTTATAATGCACTAATACAGAATTCTTGTATTTTTGCTTTGGCAGGCAGATCAATGTATATCACTAGCGACTTAGAAAAGCAAGGAAGATTAATCAGATCAAATGTAAATTTTCTAACCAAGAGAAGTTAGTTCAGTAGTAGGTTGTTGGTTTGTTTGGTTGGCGCATTTAGGTATGTATGACTGGCTAGAGCTGGCCTTTGTGGCTTCTTACAGGAGGCCCTGTGTCTACCAAAACCCCACCCCAGGAAAGCGGCAGCAAAGGTGGGTCCTACAGGCCTGCCTAAAGAGGCTGCACAGAAGCAGCCAATCAGACCAGGAGGCTCAAATAAAAGGAGCTGTATTGCCTTAGCAGATTAGTTTTTGGCTGGGACCAGAGGGGCAAAGAAGGGTGTTCCCTTCTCTCTGGCCAAAGGAGCTCAAGGGACAAGTAGAGCTTGGTTCTGGCTGCATTTGCACAAGCTCGGGGAGAGAGGACCTGAGAACTTAACCCTAAGTAAGGGGCAAAGATAAAGGGGCCAGGTAGAAGGAGGCCCAGGGAAGTAGCAGCAATGAATCAAAGTGAGCGGTACATGGCAGATATTTATAGTGTTCCTGAGTTGAAACCAGGAGTGGGGGAGCCGGGATTCCTCCACTGGCAAAGTGGTGCAAACCCAAAAAATGGGACAAGGCTTGTTTGGAGGCCCAAGCGAAGGGCTGAATTAAAGGGCCCAGGCTGGGACTGAAGATCCTGGTGAGGGCAGATAGACAGTTTTGGTTGGACTTCTGTTACCCTGGAAGGAGTTTGTTTTGATTGTATGACCTGGCCAGAGGGCTGAGCCACTGAAGATCAACCAAGCAAAGTTGACAACCTACAGGGGATGCCAGGAGTGGGAAAGGACTGCGGTAGCATACCCAGCTGCTAGGAGGCACTCGAGGTGAGTTTCCCCCTCCATCACAACTTGGTATCACAGGTGGGGTTACAAGACTCCCTTCCCGTCAAGGAGCGATGTCAATGCAGTGATGCTTACTCCTGTCTCTAGTGTATGAGGTCTGATATCCCATCTGAAGCTTGAAAGGGAGCCCGGAAGCCATGACATCATCCAAATAAACCTGGGTGTCGCAGGTGCCAAAAGGAAAGAAGGCAGATGGCCCGCTAAGTAGATGCATCTACTGTGTGCTTGAAGGGAATGCAAGTTCAGTTTGTCCCTGGAGTAACAGAGACAAGATGGATTATTGGCAGGTACAGAGTACTGAGATGCCGGGGAAGGTCAAAGTCACAAAGGATGCCTTCCCTCAGATGCCAGAGGCTCTGATGGCTGCTAAATAGACTGATAAAACATGGTTTGGGGCCAAGAAGAGTGAAGGCCGAGAGGAAATGTGTTAAGTGTATCAGCAGTTCAGTGAGGCTCACAGAGAGTAGCGGAAGGTGTGATTTGAACTGCCACAACAACTAGAGGAGCAGCAGCAGTACCGGTTATGGATCCTGCAGGAAAGAAGCAGCAATGGCTTCAAGCACTGGGTAGACAAGAGTGATCCAGTGGGCCTGAGACCTGTCTGAGGAGATGTTGTGGACACTGCTTGCCATTGAGTGAACTGGGGTGGGAAAAGACTGAGTTGCTGGGGTGAGCTGTGGGAAGAACCACAAACTCCACTAGTGGCAGGGAGGTGGACAAGGCTTAATTGTCTTTGGTTTGGAGAGATGGGCCACATAAAAAAGGTTTTGCCCTTTTGAAGATGGACTTGCTGCAGGAAGAGATGCAGGAGCCCCAAGAATAGGCAAGATAAAAAAGGTGTCTGATGGCATAAATGCCTCTGAGCTAGGTTAATCAGAACGGGACCTGGAAACAGTGTATACAACTGGTCGGCAAACCTATCCAGTGGAGGATGGAGTGTGGAATGAAACAACTACGATCACTGACACAAATCTTGCTGAGGTGTCAGTGTACACAGACATGCCCCATGGGGGCTATGAGGTGACAGCGAAGAGTCCACAAGGGCAACCTGGTGCCATGAGGCAGACTCTACTGGCAGTCCTAAGAAAACATGAGTTGTTGGATGTCTTTCTGAGGAGATGAGACCAAGGCTTCTGAAAAGGGCTCAGCCTTGAGAGGAGAGAATGTGAGAAGCCTTCTCTCCTTGCCAGAGAAGTATAGTAGGGAACTTGATGCTGTGAAAGAAGCTAGATGGAAGGCTCTGGAGGAAAAGGAGCCTGAGTTGCAGAAGCTCTTCAGGCAGAGGTGCCTGAGAGAAGACCTTGACCAAGCAGGCCACCTGATTAATCAAGGCAAGGACCACAAAAGCTCTCCAGACAGAAGCCTGAGACAGAAGACTCTACCAACCAGCGCAGGGACTAATAAAAGCTCTCCATAGAGAGGGGCTTGGGAGAGAATACCCTGAGGAAGAAGGGCAAAGACTGCATAGGAGAGAACACTGCCTTCAGACAGGACCACCATCCCAAATTCTTTCTGTGGGGGGGGGAGGTATGTAATTGGGTATACCTGGCCTTCATGTCTACATACAGGAGGTCCAACAGTTCTTCTACACCAGACCTGCACAACTTGTAAAGCGGCGAGGGCCATATTACTCCAAAGAAAACAGCTGAGGGCTGGAACACCCCACCCCCCGACCCCCCTGAAAAACAACCCCCTCTCCACCCCCCCCCCCCAGCGCCCCCCCCCCTGTGGAAACAAACCCCCTCCCCCCCCCCCCCGAAACAGCCGGGGGGCGAAAAGGAAGGGTGGGGGGGGGGTGTGTGGGTTACTTTTTTAAAAATTTTTTA